>OY726530.1:62226732-62346578 GCA_963383655.1 Bathymodiolus septemdierum
GACTATAAATGTATAGACTATAGTAAATGTATAGACTATAGTAAATGTATAGACTATAAATGTATAGACTATAGTAAATGTATAGACTATAAATGTATAGACTATAGTAAATGTATAGACTATAAATATATAGACTATAAATGTATAGACTATAAATGTATAGACTATAGTAAATGTATAGACTATAGTAAATGTATAGACTATAAATGTATAGACTATAGTAAATGTATAGACTATAGTAAATGTATAGACTATAAATATATAGACTATAAATGTATAGACTATAAATGTATAGACTATAGTAAATGTATAGACTATAAATGTATAGACTATAGTAAATGTATAGAATAAATGTATAGACTATAGTAAATGTATAGACTACTAAATGTATAGATTATAAATGTATAGATTATAGTAAATGTATAGACTATAAATGTATAGACTATAAATGTATAGACTATAGTAAATGTATAGACTATAGTAAATGCATAGACTATAGTAAATGCATAGACTATAAATGTATAGACTATAAATGTATAGACTATAGTAAATGTATAGACTATAAATGTATAGAC
This sequence comes from Bathymodiolus septemdierum, assembly GCA_963383655.1. NCBI lineage: Eukaryota > Metazoa > Mollusca > Bivalvia > Mytilida > Modiolidae > Bathymodiolus > Bathymodiolus septemdierum. Next base: position 62,227,308 of record OY726530.1, read on the forward strand.
TATAAATGTATAGACTATAAATGTATAGACTATAGTAAATGTATAGACTATAGTAAATGTATAGACTATAAATGTATAGACTATAGTAAATGTATAGACTATAAATGTATAGACTATAGTAAATGTATAGACTATAAATATATAGACTATAAATGTATAGACTATAAATGTATAGACTATAGTAAATGTATAGACTATAGTAAATGTATAGACTATAAATGTATAGACTATAGTAAATGTATAGACTATAGTAAATGTATAGACTATAAATATATAGACTATAAATGTATAGACTATAGTAAATGTATAGACTATAAATGTATAGACTATAGTAAATGTATAGACTATAAATGTATAGACTATAGTAAATGTATAGACTATAGTAAATGTATAGACTATAAATGTATAGATTATAGTAAATGTATAGACTATAAATGTATAGACTATAAATGTATAGACTATAGTAAATGTATAGACTATAGTAAATGCATAGACTATAGTAAATGCATAGACTATAAATGTATAGACTATAAATGTATAGACTATAGTAAATGTATAGACTATAAATGTATAGACTATAAATGTATAGACTATAGTAAATGTATAGACTATAGTAAATGTATAGACTATAAATGTATAGACTATAGTAAATGTATAGACTATAAATGTATAGACTATAGTAAATGTATAGACTATAAATATATAGACTATAAATGTATAGACTATAAATGTATAGACTATAGTAAATGTATAGACTATAGTAAATGTATAGACTATAAATGTATAGACTATAGTAAATGTATAGACTATAGTAAATGTATAGACTATAAATGTATAGACTATAGTAAATGTATAGACTATAAATCAGCTGTAATAATCCTATAAATGTATAGACTATAAGTGTATAGAATAAATATAATGTATAGACTATAAATTAGCTGTAATAATTCACTTAGCTCATTGATACAACCGTCAGTGGGTAGACATGTGACTCCACTCAGACACATACTGATACAACCGTCAGTGGGTAGACATGTGACTCCACTCAGACACATACTGATACAACAGTCAGTGGGTAGACATGTGACTCCACTCAGACACATACTGATACAACAGTCAGTGGGTAGACATGTGACTCCACTCAGACACATACTGATACAACAGTCAGTGGGTAGACATGTGACTCCACTCAGACACATACTGATACAACAGTCAGTGGGTAGACATGTGACTCCACTCAGACACATACTGATACAAGTCAGTGGGTAGACATGTGACTCCACTCAGACACATACTGATACAAGTCAGTGGGTAGACATGTGACTCCACTCAGACACATACTGATACAACAGTCAGTGGGTAGACATGTGACTCCACTCAGACACATACTGATACAACCGTCAGTGGGTAGACATGTGACTCCACTCAGACACATACTGATACAACAGTCAGTGGGTAGACATGTGACTCCACTCAGACACATACTGATACAAGTCAGTGGGTAGACATGTGACTCCATTCAGACACATACTGATACAACAGTCAGTGGGTAGACATGTGACTCCACTCAGACACATACTGATACAACAGTCAGTGGGTATACATGTGACTCCACTCAGACACATACTGATACAACCGTCAGTGGGTAGACATGTGACTCCACTCAGACACATACTGATACAAGTCAGTGGGTAGACATGTGACTCCACTCAGACACATACTGATACAACAATCAGTGGGTAGACATGTGACTCCACTCAGACACATACTGATACAACAGTCAGTGGGTAGACATGTGACTCCACTCAGACACATACTGATACAACAGTCAGTGGGTAGACATGTGACTCCACTCAGACACATACTGATACAACAGTCAGTGGGTAGACATGTGACTCCACTCAGACACATACTGATACAACAGTCAGTGGGTAGACATGTGACTCCACTCAGACACATACTGATACAACAGTCAGTGGGTAGACATGTGACTCCACTCAGACACATACTGATACAACAGTCAGTGGGTAGACATGTGACTCCACTCAGACACATACTGATACAACAGTCAGTGGGTAGACATGTGACTCCACTCAGACACATTATCCTGATTACGAGTAAACCTGCTCTTACTCCTTCTTTAATGCTATATACTTAGCTGAGAAGCAACAAATATCTGTTTTAGTCTTTTGCTTGACCCAACCAGGGCTCAAATCCACAATCTATCACATTTGATGTGACAATACTAATCATTTCACCACCGACGCGGTTATGATGTTAGCAGAAATATTAAACACCAAGAACTGTAGCTCTTTGAATGATTTTCTGAGGACACCACATTTAACAATAATTTACTTGTAAAACTGTTTTCAGGTATGACTTGACTTCAAGACGGATTTTTCTCCATTTGTTGTTATCCTTAGATGGTAGTCTTGGTTCCTGTAAATCTGTCAGGGGAGGTAACCCAACAAATTTCTGTAAAGCAGGTGCCATCAATGTCAAATTCATTCTGATAACGGCATTAAATACTGAAGAAGAAAATAAAACATGCATTGATGAAAACAAATCTATTGCTTTCTTCATAATACAAGTCTATATATCAGCCCACAAATAAAATATCAAATATTTACAAATCATTTCTCTTCTTATTTGCATTTCGCTGTTCACTAAATTTTGTAGTTTGATTGAATGGAAATCATGAAAATTAGTATACAACAAATAAAATTGAATTGACAGTATTTATTTTGAACATGTAAAGATAAACGTATGGTTATGGTGGTTAACACCACTTTCAACAATATTTCAGTTATATCATGGCGGTCAGTTTTATTGGTGGACGAAACCAGAGTACCCGGAGAAAACCACCGACCTGTCACAAGTCACTAACAATCTTTATCACATCATGTTGTACCATGTACACCTCGCCTGAGCAGGATTTGAACTCACAACATGAGTGGTGATAAGCACTGATTGCATAGGTAATTGTAAATCCAACTACCATACGATCACAGGCACAACGCTCCCTGATAGAAGTATGAAAAATTAGGCAGATGTGTGTGATTTTTAATAGGTTTATATATCAAATGAAAAGAAACATTTTCATCCCTTTTGAATTTCAAATATATTTAAAAATATTTTTGGAAATAGTATGTTTTTATGACATAGAAGTGACAGGGTTGTCCTTGGCTATAGTATATTTTGAGAAACAGTGGTACAAAGGCTATCTATAATGTTTTTTCTTTGTTGTAAATCAACCAACCAATGGGGACAAATGGTCAATTATTTCCCCTAACTGATAACACAGATGGCGCTGCTGTAGATCAGGTTCAACAACAACATCTCTTTATCTCTAAGTTACATAGATTAACATTGGATTAATATTTGTTTACAAGTAATTATCAGTATTTTTGTTAATAATTAAAATTCTTTCTATATATTGTTGTGCATATGATTTGCTCATAGAGGTGGAAACTTGTTTCCTAATGATCAAATAAAAAAGAATGATTAAATACAATTAATAAGAATTAAGTGAGTATTAGGATTATTTTTCATATTTATATATTTTTATTGATTTTATACACAAAGTATATATATATATATAAATAAATATAATAAAAAGAAATATTTTAAATGAAAATATAAAGACAACTTCACATAATAAACATTTTATTTATTGCAAAATATCATTTCTTTAATATTGGTTCATAATTAATATCTATACATTTTATAATGTTTATATTTGTTATTTAATATTACATGCTGAGATGGCAATCTTTACAACAAAGATTATTTACTTAGCATGTTTATTTGTAAGATTCATGCATGCCATCACAGATTAGGGATTAAACTTATCATCAGGAAGATATTAATGAATAGAAATAGTTTTTTCCGTTTTAACTTTTTTGTATTTTATTTATTGCTGGTACCAATATTTGTAGGAAATGGCTAAAAAGGGGGTAAGGGGGCGTTTCAAATATGGTCTGTTGTTTAAGAAAATGCCCATCTAGTGCATCTGAAGGAGGTGACAGATTTGGGAACAAATTACAAATGAAACAAAATTTGAGTTCATAACAAAAGAAGATGTGGAATGCAGACTTCTGTGTATATCTGATGTAGGGGGAAAAGGACGTGTTTAGAGTGAAAATTAGTCTTATTTAAATGCAAAAAAATGAAAAATGTGTTGTGCTGTTCCACAATATTAGGAATTTGGATGTCAAACTCCAGCTTCCCCATCCCTTGCCATTGAAAACGTTAGACCTGATAATGATCAGTATTAATTCATACTGGGTAGGCAAAGTACACCAACATCAAATTTGTATTGGCTTCCCAAGGTGGTGGAGCATATAACTTGAACTATGTATACAGCAGAGTGTGGACCAGCTAAATTTTGAAAATCAATCTCCTGGATAAATGTTATGTCTAGACAATGGTAGGAGTTAGCTTTGTGTTCACATAGCGATTTAGAATTTTTTAGTCCATCTGATTGAAATAAAATTTCACCAACCCGACCAATAAGAAACAAGACTTGCCTGTGGCAGCCATATTTGTTAATTGATAGGGACGAAATGAGTAATCTTTATAGAAGACCTCCATAGATGCATCCTACCAAGTTTCAGTTCATTTGGCCAAGAGGTTTCAGAGAAGATTTTTAGAAATCGACCAATCAGAAACAAGAATTGCCTGTGGCGGCCACGTTTGTTAATGGATCGGGACGAAATGAGTAATCGTTATAGAGGACCTCCCATAGATGCATCCTACAAAGTTTCGGTACATTTGGCCTCGCAGTTTCAGAGAAGAAGATTTTTAAAAATAGGCCAATCAGAAACAAGAATTGCCTGTGGCAGTCAGGTTTGTTAACGGATCAGAACGACATAAGCAATCGCAACAGAGGACTTTCCATAGATGCTTCCTACCAAGTTTCGGTACATTTGGCCAAACAGTTTCAGAGGAGAAGAATTTTTAAAATCAGCCAATCAGAAACAAGAATCGCCTGTGACAGTCATGTTTGTTAATGGATCGGGACGGAATGAGCAATCTTTAAAGAGGACCTTCCATAGATGCTTCCTACCAAGTTTCGGTTCATTTGGCCAAACGGTTACAGAAGAGAAGATTTTTTTAAATCAGCCAATCAGAGAAACAAGAGTCGCCTATGGCAGCCATGTTTGTTAACGGATCGGGACGAAAGGAGCAATGAGGACCTTCCATATATGCTTCCTACCAAGTTTCAGTTCATTTGGCTGAGGGGTTTTAGAGACATATTTATCTGTAATTCAATTCTTTGACTAATATCTATATTTAAATTAGAGTTATCTCCCTTTCTACAGAAAAACGGCCATGTTTGTTAATGGATCGGGACGAAATGAGCAATCTTTATTGAGGATCTTCCATAGATGTTTCCTACCAAGTTTCAGTTCATTTGGCCCAGTGGTTTCACAGGAGAAGATTTTTAAAAATAGGTCAATCAGAAACAAGAATTGCCTGTGGCGGCCATGTTTGTTAATGGATAGGGACGAAATTAGCAATCTTTATAGAAGACCTCCATAGATGCGTCCTACCAAGTTTCAGTTCATTTGGCTGAGGGATTTCAGAGGAGAAGATTAAAATGTGAAAAATTAACGAACGAGGGACGACGGATGCCAAGTGATGGCAAAAGCTCACATTGTCTTTGGCAAGGTGAGCTAAAAATCAAAGACAGGAATTTATTGATACATAACACAAACACATAGCAGTGAATGCATGCTGGCTTATCCTGATAACAGATGTTGGTCCTGATCTACCATAGTGCCACCTGTAATCAAGTGGGGATAATCTTCACCAATGTTCCCCATTAAAATTGCTAGCTACCCAAAAAATCTAAATAAGGAATTTCACAGAAGTTTTTGTTTTACTATTTTTAGTAAGTTTTTGTGCATTAAAGTAATGCTTTTTTCAGATATTTGAAAGAAAATATAAAATTTGCCGATCTACCTAATAGGTAATAAGTCAAATTGCAGCTAACAAGTACTCTTTTATGGAATTAATAACAATTACTCGAAATTTTACTGTTAATGATGTTTTTGACTTTCACTAATATTATGCACTGACCAATCATATTCTATGTATCTTGAATGAGACATTAAAACTGTCTTTACAAACCTGACTACCCTGCACTCTGTATTTAACAGATTCCGCTTTACTTCCTGTCTATACATGGAATGAGGCATTATAAGCATAAATACCAACCTGAACTACCCTCCACCCTGTATTTGAAAGATTCTGTTTCACCTCCTGTCTGTTGTACTGCAGCTCTAAATGCACTTATCATCTCTTTCAATACATTTGGAGAAGGAGTTTGCTAAAAAATATATGTATCATAATTATTACAAAACAGAAAAAATATTGTGTCCTTAAAATACTTGTTTTTAATATAATAAAAATTTCACCCAAAATAACTGATCTGATACCATTCATATTTGAATTTACATGAATACCCTCCTAGCAGGAGAAGCATAGGTCATTTTCTTTTGCCTGATGGAATGGTAGTTGGATTTACAACTACCTATGCAATCAGTGCCTATCACCACTGATGTTGTGAGTTCGAATCTCGATCAGGGCAAGGTGTACAACATTATGTGATAAAGCTTGTCAGTGACTTGCGACAGGCCGGTGGTTTTCTCTGGGTCCTCCGGTATGTCGAAACAGTAAGAATTATATAATAATGCTAATGGTATTCAATTTTCTGAAAGGAATTACATCAAGAATTCTTTAAAATAAACCTCATAAAAAACAGATGACGAATAAATTATCTAACCCTATTTATATGGACACAGCTTATCACAACTGTGAGCCTCTATTTTCTAAAACTGTAAGAGCCAGTATACAGACACAGCCTATTTGGTCTCTTTGGGCCTCTATTTTCTAAAACTGTAAGAGCCAGTATACAGACACAGCCTATTTGGTCTCTTTGGGCCTCTATTTTCTAAAATTGTAAGAGCCAGTATACAGACACAGCCTATTTGGTCTCTTTGGGCCTCTATTTTCTAAAACTGTAAGAGCCAGTATACAGACATAGCCTATTTGGTCTCTTTGGGCCTCTATTTTCTAAAACTGTAAGAGCCAGTATACAGACACAGCCTATTTGGTCTCTTTGGGCCTCTATTTTCTAAAACTGTAAGAGCCAGTATACAGACACAGCCTATTTGGTCTCTTTGGGCCTCTATTTTCTAAAACTGTAAGAGCCAGTATACAGACACAGCCTATTTGGTCTCTTTGGGCCTCTATTTTCTAAAACTGTAAGAGCCAGTATACAGACACAGCCTAATCCATAACATAATTAGACCTCAATATTGTTACGATCGCATAAAAACAGCCATAATAGTTTAAGCATAAGATTTGTTCAAGAGAATATCATTATGTAATGAAATTTCCCTCAGGAATTTATGTTATGTAATAAAAGTTCCACTGCATAGGTCATTTTATTTTATTAGATGAAGGAACTTTTATTACATAATAAATATTCATGGTCACAAATATTGAAGATGGAACTTTTATTTGGTTACAATATGACAACATCTTTATTACCTGAACAGGTAGGGCTATGGTTTATGATGTTTAATGCCACTTTCAACAATATTTCAGTTATATTGTGGCAGTCAGTTTTATTGCTGGAGGAAACCAGAGTACCCAGGGAAAACTACCAAAGTGCCACAAGTCACTAACACAGTTTATCACATAATGTTGTATCGAGTACACCTCACCTGAGCGTGATTCGAACTCACAACTTTAGTGGTGATAGGCACTGATTGCACAGGTAGCTGTAAATCCAACTACTATACGATCACGATCGCCCCTTACCTGAACAGCCTTTGACCAATCTTTAATCATTTTATTAGTGATCAACATTCCTTTGTTTTTCTTTCCTTTCTTTGGTTTTTTCTCCTCATCTTTTTCATCATCATCATCTCCTCCTTCTTCTTCTTCATCATCACTTGAGCTGACATCGCTAGCTACCTGTAAAAATATGATTTTAAAAAAGTTTTAAAGAACAATGTCTACCTTGTAAAAATACTTTTAAACAACAATGAATATATACAGTCAAACCTGCCCAAGAGAAAAAATATTGTGTCCTTAAAATATTTGTTTTTAATATAATAAAAATTTCACCGAAAATAACTGATCTGATACCATTCATATTTGAATTTACATGAATACCCTCCTAGCAGGTGAAGCATAGGTCATTTTTTTTATTTGAAGGTCATTGTTTTCTTGTCCTATCATAGAAAAGTTCATATTAATTGAACCTCTTTTAAGAGGTCACCTGTCTTACAAGGCAACTTTTTCTTTGTTCCAAAGGTGACCTCTTATTACAGTACAATGTATTTGTAAAATAAAATTAACAAATTTTTCCATGTTAGAGTGCAACCCAATGCATCATTGTTACAAAACAAACATATTAAAGAAAACTTCACCTAATATAACCTGACAATAACTATCTACATGTATCATACACAACCATCTACATGTATCATACACAGTGGACAACCCAACGAATGTTTTATCATTATTTTTCCTTTCTATTACAAATTCATACATAATGACTGGACAATGTGTGGGAACCTCTAGTATAAATCTTAAAAGGATGAAAGACGTTACACTTATATTACTTCCTTTCTGATATAAAAACAACATTGATATAGAATCTTAAAACTACATAAAAATTTGTCATTTTTTAAGGTTTCCAGGACAACCATGATTATATTGGCTTAGAAAAATATGCCACAAATTCAGAGAATCAAAACCTTAAAAAAATAACGACAATAAACAACTTAAGCTACATAAAATTTATCATTTTTTAAGGTTTCCATGACAACCACGATTATATTGGGCTTAGAAAAATATGCTATAAATTCAGTGAATCAAAACCTTAAAAAAATTACACCAAATAAACAACAATAAACAATATGTTTTTTGTTCAGTATATAAATTATAAAAATTGATGTCATATAATTTGCTTCATAATAAACAATAATATTGGAACCTCTAATTTTTTAGGAGGTTTGTGTACATCCTCATCTTCATCACTGCTAGTCTGTATACCATCATAATCTTCAACCTCATCACTTTCCTCTCCTTCATTGTCACTGACATCAGAATTATCATCTAATTCATCTACAACATTGTAAATAATTAATGCTATTAACATATTATTGCTTTAATAAGCTAAAATTAATTTGAATAATAAAAAAATTTTAAGCTTAAAAATTATAAGTGAGAGGGTTCTTTCATTAATAGTTGAAACTTGCGAGTCCTAAGAACAGAAAGCTCACTCAAGAATTCAAGGATTATCTGACAATAGTATACTATAGTGTTTCAAAGAGGAATAGGGTTATGGTGTTTAACACCACTTTCAACAATATTTCAGTAATATCGTGGTGGCAGGGCTTACCACACTTGCAAAAAACAGGGAGACTTGACTTCTCCCTCAGAGAATATGAGGGAGAAGGGAAGACATGTCAGGGAGACTTCCAACAGCATTATATCGACATTTTTCTGCAAAAATGTGTTGTTTATTTGCATCATTAAAAAAAATTGCATTTAAAGTGTTCCTTTACTAATATCTTGTTAATATCCTTCATATTTAACATTAAATTCATGTTTTGTACTTGTATTACTGTTGTTGATCTTATGTTTGTAGATTTTAGATTTTATTTGTTTCACATTGAAATCTATATGATTTCATAAAATTTGAGTTCCCTCCCTTTGTTTCTATTAAAATGCCACCATGTTTACTTTGAAAAAGCTACAAATAACTTTTGTGTTAAAATAATAACAAATATAACACAATTCAACAACACATTTGGTACAGGAAGCATCTGTTTGATTATTTTTAGATTTGGAATTTAATTTTCCTCTGTAATTTCGTCAGTACAAATTTAGAAATTTGCTGTGATATTTCAGTCTCAACAAGATAAATTTTCTTTATTGCTTGAATAAAGCCTTTTTCTCTCATTCTTAATATGTATTTTAACATTGATTACAATTGTTCTGTCAGTCAGCTTTACCATAAAACTCAGATTATTTGCAAGAAAGGAGCGACTTACAAAAAGAACTGCTTTGGAGTCGAGAGAGGGCGATTTCAGTTGATATACATGTAGGGCGAGAACTTCTCCCACTTCGCCTGGATTGGTGAGCCCTGGGTGGTAGCTTTTATTGGTGGAGGAAAACGGAGTAACCGGAAAAAAGTACCGACCTGAATTAACTGACAAACTTTATTACATAATGTTGTATTGAGTACACCTCGCCCGAGCTGGATTAACTGACAAACTTTATTACATAATGTTGTATCGAGTACACCTCACCTGAGCAGACTTGGGGTCAATTACTTGCAAATGTAATCAATTACATTACAATTACTTTGCAATTTTCATGATTACATTACATTACGATTACATTACAATTACTTTGTAAATGTAATCGATTACATTACTGATTACATTTGATGTCATGACAACCAATGTATATTCAAGTTTGCTATGTTACTTCTTTTTGTTTCGAATTTCTGTTTCTTTGTATGCTTGTTGGTATGTGTACAGTAATATATATAATTGGTGCTTTGATTTCTTTTTGTTTCATTGCCTTGATATACCTAAAAAAAAATTCATTTTGGTGTTTTAAACCAATAATCACTCATTTTATATATTGATATAATTTCCTTTTTTTCTTATACGTTCCTCCGATATAACTGAAATATTATTGAAATTGGACTAAACCCAAATACCTCTTATATGTTCCAAGTCATGCTGCAATATCAATCTTTTACATGAATTAAAGTGGATTTTGTTTTTGCTCAGATTACTGGTCAGGCTACCTCATATCATAAATATATAGAATAAGTTAGTTATTATATTTTTATTTTTTTCCTTTTCCCAATTTAGATCAATAAAAAATATGTGTTCTAAGTCAAAAAGGACAATGCAGTCTAAAACATAATTCACATACTAATATCATATTTGCACACATTTAAAGTTCATTAACAATTAATGTCAAAGTTCATTAACAATTAATGTCATGAAATATTGAAACCCTAAAGAAATTGAAATTGAGATATTATTTGTTTTGATATCAACTCTTTGAAGCCATAATTAATGCCTAATATTTTTTTTGTAGCTGTGATAGTTTTGATTGCAATTTAACATAGAATAATATCTTTTGATCATGTTGTGATTGCCACCTTATTTAATAGATATTTTTGTGGAGTTTTTAACAATTGAATTTCATAACATATGTTTTTATTTAGATGTCAATAAACTTTATATTTTTTCTAGTAAACCATTCTACATTATTTGTTTAATAAATTTCATTTACATATATCATACATTAAATATCTAAGGAGATACATGCTTCAGTTAAGGCAAAATGATGAAAAGTAATCTAAATGTAATCAGAAAGTAATCCTGATTACAGGGTCAAAATGAATGTAATCGATTACATTACGATTACATGTAATCAAAAAAAAGTCTGATTACAGATTACATCCGATTACATGAAAAAATGTAATCGATTACAACTGATTACGATTACCCCATGTCTGCGTGACCTGAGCTGGATTCAAACTCACAACTTTAGACATGTTAGATATACAAACTTTACAAACATTATTTCATTGACCTTACCTTCATCAGAACCACTAAAGGTCAACAAATCTTGGTCTTCCTGTTGTAAAAACTCATAGAACTCTGGGTCTTTGTCTTTTAAACTTTCTAATGATTTCTTGTGACCTTGAGATGGCTTCTCTACTTTGCTGAAAATAAGATTATGGCTTTACCAATAGAACAAAATGTGATTACAACACATTATGATTATTATATAACAAAGTATTATAACACAACTCTTCAATCAATTTTAACTTAGGGACCATCGTGGTCGTTGTATTTATAACTACCTGTGCAGTCAGTGCCTATCACCACTACAGTTGTGAATTCGAATCCCACTCGTGGCGAGGTGTAATCAATGCAACATCATGTGATAAAGTTTGTCAGTCACTTGCGACAGGTCGGTGGTTTTCTCCGGGTACTCCGGTTTCCTCAACCAATAAAACTGACAGCCACGATATAACTGAAATATTGTTGAAAGTGACATTAAACACCATAAACGAAACCAAACCATAAATCTTAACTTAACTGATAACCTAGTGAAATTTTCAAATATACTTTTCAAGATTTCTGCCCATTTGGGCACGAGAAAATTTTCAAAAATATTTACTTGTTAAATCTGCTTTGAGCTTTTTCGTAATATACTCAAAATCTCTTAATCTTCTAGTCTATATTTTATAAATTAGGATTATGGTGTTTAATGCCACTTTCAACAATATATTAGTTATGTCATGGCAATCAGTTTTTTTTTTGGTGGAGGAAACTGGGGTACCCTGAGAAAACCACAGAACTGACAAACTATATCACATAATGTTGTATCAAGTACACCTCGCTATGAGCAGGATTCAAACTCACAACATTAGTGGTGGTAGGCATTGATTGCACAGGTAGTTGTAAATCCAACAACCATACGATCATGATCATGACAGTACCCTTTATACAAATTAGACAAAGACATTAACAGAATTTTTTGTTATTTTTTCTCATTTTCCTACAATATTTATTTATTTCTTCATAATGTTCAATACGATTTACCTTTTGGATTTAATTTCTTTTTTTGTTTTTTTAATTTTCTGAGTAGGTTTTGTAATCTCCTCATCTTCACTGTCACTATCAAATTCTCCCAACATAAATTCATCTACACTCAAATCCTCAAGTTTCCTATAAAAGAATAAAATGACATGTTAGTGGCCACTGATGCATATACAGTGGAAGTTGTGCAATCCGACACCCGAGTTTTCCAACATCCTGTGACATCCGATAAAAATGTATGGTCCCAAAGTATTTCTGTTAACTAAAACAAAACCAGAGTATTCTGGTATCCTGTACAATCTGACACATTTCCCTGGTCCCTTGGTGTGTTGGATTAGACAGGTTCCATATATAACAACTGCATCGGTGGTGTAATGGTTAGTGTGCTCACTTCGAGTGTGGTAGATCGTGGGTTCAAGTCCCGATCGGGTCAAACCAAAGACTATAAAATTGGTATTTGTTGCTTCTCCGCAAAGTACGCAGCATTAAGGAGAAAGAGCAAAGACTGGTTGGCTCGAATAAGGATAATGTGTCAGAGTGGGGTGACATGTCTATCCGTGGACTGTTGTTTCAGTGAACTAGCACTATAAAAATCCAACTAAGCATGTTGGTCTAGTACAAAGCGAACTTCATTATCATCTCATTGAAAATTAACTTGTTCTCGTCATGAAATAGCTGAAAAATTGCTGAGTTGGTGTTAAACAACAATCACTCCATATATACATACCAAATACAGTTTCATTAATTAATTGAACAATAACTGATCATGCCAAGAAAGAAAAATACATGTTTCTGCTAGTATTATTGAAAAAATATTAGGGTAGTACAGTCAGAGATCCTGGCAACTCACCTAGATGTCTCCTGCACTCACCATTTTCAGCTAGGACTCGTCAAAGTTTTGCAATATTAAATTTTTACAATGAAGGAACTCACCAAAAACGTTCAGAAATATCTTATTTTAAAATTTTTACCAAGATTTTACTGAACAGGAATCTGACTTCTACAGTGTTTGTCCAATATAGTCATTGACAAATTTAAGGTGGCCAGGGTGGACACATAAAAAGTTATGGTTACCACAAACACATGTAAATTTTTTTTGGCCTTATATAAATTAATAAACCCAAAAAAATCTGGTATTTCAATTTGTTTTAATGATTTATACATTTGACACTTATAAAATGATGATTTCTAATTATTTTGACTGAAATTATTTAAATAATTGCCATTTAATAGAGCAATCAATCATTTCAGTATGGTAGTTGGATTTACAACTACCTACATGTATGCGATCAATGCCTATTACCACTAATGTTATGAGTTTGAATCCCACTCAAGCGAGGTGTACTCGATACAACATTATGTGATAAAGTTTATCAGTGACTTGTGGCAGGTCAGTGGTTTTCTCCTCAGCCAATAAAACTTACTGCCACGATATAACTGAAATATAGTTGACAGTGGCATTAAATACCATAATCAGTTATCTATAATTTACTATAAGAGACACTTTAGGATTATATCATCAAAGTAATCAGCTATCTACAATTTACTATAAGAGACACTTTAGGATTATATCATCAAAGTAATCAGCTATCTACAATTTACTATAAGAGACACTTTAGGATTATATCATCAAAGTAATCAGCTATCTACAATTTACTATAAGAGACACTTTAGGATTATATCATCAAAGTAATCAGCTATCTACAATTTACTATAAGAGACACTTTAGGATTATATCATCAAAGTAATCAGCTATCTACAATTTACTATAAGAGACACTTTAGGATTATATCATCAAAGTAATCAGCTATCTACAATTTACTATAAGAGACACTTTAGGATTATATCATCAAAGTAATCAGCTATCTACAATTTACTATAAGAGACACTTTAGGATTATATCATCAAAGTAATCAGCTATCTACAATTTACTATAAGAGACACTTTAGGATTATATCATCAAAGTAATCAGCTATCTACAATTTACTATAAGAGACACTTTAGGATTATATCATCAAAGTAATCAGCTATCTACAATTTACTATAAGAGACACTTTAGGATTATATCATCAAAGTAATCAGCTATCTACAATTTACTATAAGAGACACTTTAGGATTATATCATCAAAGTAATCAGCTATCTATAATTTACTATAAGAGACACTTTAGGATTATATCATCAAAGTAATCAGCTATCTACAATTTACTATAAGAGACACTTTAGGATTATATCATCAAAGTAATCAGCTATCTATAATTTACTATAAGAGACACTTTAGGATTATATCATCAAAGTAATCAGCTATCTATAATTTACTATAAGAGACACTTTAGGATTATATCATCAAAGTAATCAGCTATCTATAATTTACTATAAGAGACACTTTAGGATTATATCATCAAAGTAATCAGCTATCTATAATTTACTATAAGAGACACTTTAGGATTATATCATCAAAGTAATCAGCTATCTATAATTTACTATAAGAGACACTTTAGGATTATATCATCAAAGTAATCAGCTATCTATAATTTACTATAAGAGACACTTTAGGATTATATCATCAAAGTAATCAGCTATCTATAATTTACTATAAGAGACACTTTAGGATTATATCATCAAAGTAATCAGCTATCTATAATTTACTATAAGAGACACTTTAGGATTATATCATCAAAGTAATCAGCTATCTATAATTTACTATAAGAGACACTTTAGGATTATATCATCAAAGTAATCAGCTATCTATAATTTACTATAAGAGACACTTTAGGATTATATCATCAAAGTAATCAGCTATCTATAATTTACTATAAGAGACACTTTAGGATTATATCATCAAAGTAATCAGCTATCTACAATTGACACTTTAGGATTATATCATCAAAGTAATCAGTTATCTATAATTTACTATAAGAGACACCTTAGGATTATATCATCAAAGTAATCAGCTATCTACAATTGACACTTTAGGATTATATCATCAAAGTAATCAGCTATCTACAATTGACACTTTAGGATTATATCATCAAAGTAATCAGTTATCTATAATTTACAACAATAAAACGAATGACACATTGAAAGCCTCTATGGAAAAGAAACCGTCTTCATTTAATTGTGATCAGTATTTCATTTTGGCTGCCTTGCTTGATCTCAGGTTTAAATTGTGATCAGTATTTCATTTTGGCTGCCTTGCTTGATCTCAGGTTTAAATTGTGATCAGTATTTCATTTTGGCTGCCTTGCTTGATCTCAGGTTTAAATTGTGATCAGTATTTCATTTTGGCTGCCTTGCTTGATCTCAGGTTTAAATTGTGATCAGTATTTCATTTTGGCTGCCTTGCTTGATCTCAGGTTTAAATTGTGATCAGTATTTCATTTTGGCTGCCTTGCTTGATCTCAGGTTTAAATTGTGATCAGTATTTCATTTTGGCTGCCTTGCTTGATCTCAGGTTTAAATTGTGATCAGTATTTCATTTTGGCTGCCTTGCTTGATCTCAGGTTTAAATTGTGATCAGTATTACATTTTGGCTGCCTTGCTTGATCTCAGGTTTAAATTGTGATCAGTATTTCATTTTGGCTGCCTTGCTTGATCTCAGGTTTAAATTGTGATCAGTATTACATTTTGGCTGCCTTGCTTGATCTCAGGTTTAAATTGTGATCAGTATTACATTTTGGCTGCCTTGCTTGATCTCAGGTTTAAATTGTGATCAGTATTACATTTTGGCTGCCTTGCTTGATCTCAGGTTTAAATTGTGATCAGTATTTCATTTTGGCTGCCTTGCTTGATCTCAGGTTTAAATTGTGATCAGTATTACATTTTGGCTGCCTTGCTTGATCTCAGGTTTAAATTGTGATCAGTATTTCATTTTGGCTGCCTTGCTTGATCTCAGGTTTAAATTGTGATCAGTATTACATTTTAGCTGCCTTGCTTGATCTCAGGTTTAAATTGTGATCAGTATTACATTTTGGCTGCCTTGCTTGATCTCAGGTTTTGATGAGTTGAACCAGACAAGATAGACAATAGGATATCATTGTTGAAAGATTCAATCAGGCAATATATATAGCTAAAAATAGTCTGAATTTATGCTTATCTTATCTTATTTAATCACATTTTAATGAGTGTATATTATTTACATTGCTTCTCTTTAATCACTGATTGATATTGATTAAGAAACTAATCATATCCACAAAGTTAACAATCCCTTTGGATAGCCGCCATCAAACCCCAAATAAATTAAATGAAACAATACCGAGTTATTTTCCCGAGTTCGGATCAGTAATACAGTTTTTATATTCGTAACTGTTTCGATTACGTCCCTTTACAATGGCGGTTTGAAAAACGAAAATTTTGTAGTAAAAATATACCGATGTTTTTTAACAGTTAAAATTAGCAAAGCGACTTGGTAAAATTACAGGGCGACTTCCACTTCTCTTTTGGCACTAGTACAAAGCGAAGTGAGCAGCCACAAGGCGACTTCTTCGCCCGAATCGCCCTCCGTGAGCCCTGCCAATACCACACAAATTGTAATAACTCATATTTGTGTTATATAAATCCTTGTTTCTGGTAAAAAAAAATATACCTAGATACTATATATACATGTACCAGTATCTAGGTATATTTGTTTTACCAGAAACAAGTGATATAAATAAAGCAAACTATTTTATTTAAATTCACAGGGAAATACAAATTTTAGTGGATCTTTTCAACCAGATCAGGAAAAAACTTGTAATATTTGTCCATTTCAAAGGTTTCAATATTTCCCAAAAGCCTAAATCAAGTCCTCTATCGTATTTTGCACAAAAGACAAGTTTAAATTTGGCGCCAAATTGATATCCGATCATTTTTACATGTCTGTTCTGGAATGATTCTTGTTCTTACATTTCAAATATTGATATTTCAGTTCATTAAAGCATTTCTAAGATTGCGACTTTAATTTTGTAAATGTCCTTGAACTTCATCAAAGCATGTCTGGAGGAACGATAAATGATACAATAAAAGAGTTTTGATCTGGCGTTTCACTTTAGTTTTAATCAAAATAAATTATGGACAAATTGGAGATCAAACAGGGCTCTTTTATACAACAAACCCAGTATTTTATACCAGTGGAAATAAATTTGTCCGTCGTACCGGCACGTTTGGGAATCTGATTTTTTCACTTGTCCCGTCGGACAACCGTAATACAAGATCTACTTGTCCTACGTCAATTTTCACAGGTACCGGACAATCGGACAAACGTTAATGTCGAGGCCTGCCTTGAGTTTTAAAAAACATCTTTAATTATTTTATCGCTATTTTGTATTCATAATTAAATAATTTTTGTTGAGATTCTGACATTTTTTTAAACAAAATTAATATTTTATATCGTTAATCACTTATTATCAAGGATTTGGTAATGTGACGTCATTATAACCTCATATTAGAAAACAGCGATAATACTACCTGCGTCCTTGAGGCTTGACAACGCTTAGCGATAATTTGAATAATCTTAGCTGCAATAATGTAGCTCCTGTGACAAACTTGTGTCTCGGCAGAGCTACAACGTGATCCCATTCGTCACAATGGAGCAAAAAAAAGTTGCAGTTGAAACATAAAAACTCACTATTTACGCTTCAAACATTTCATTATAACTATTACTGATGATCCCAGTCCTTGTTAAATCGGTTTGGCTGAGAAAAAAATGCTTTTCAAAGGTAGCAACAACCTTGTTCAAATTTATCGATCGTTTGTCATAACCGGAAACTACGGAAGGCGGAGCTTTTCTAAATATGGTATTTCTTACTACGATGCTTACGACGGCTGATGTAAACATTCACGCCTTAATCGCCAAATATGGTATCGACATCCAAATAGTGAGGCCGAAATGACGAAATTCAAAATGTTCAGAGTGAAAATAAACATGGATTTTTATTTTGTGGGAATTACATTCTAAAATACTGGTAGGTGATAAAAACTTGTTATAATAATGGACAAAAGGAAAGGTTATGTCTTATTAATGATAAATGCCGGCGTCAGAAACTCTGTAAGCGAGTGCAAAAAATCTTGGCGGCTGCTCCATTACGTGTAATGGCATCCCGTTATAACCCTTGCGAGTAAGCGAGCATTTAGGGTTTTATTATTAGAACTAGAATAATCTCAGTGCTTACGTGATGTGAAATATATTGGTTTTAAACATCAAAGGGAAAATAAACAAAAATAGTATCATAGACCCCACAAGACATAGTCCATAGCATAGCCTAGGATCGTACTATTTTATTCTACTTACGAACTAGCATGTTTAATATTTAGTTAAATAATTCACGTGTTTAATGTAGAAACTGAAAGAACAATTGTTTAGGAGTGAATATGGACAATGACAACAGCATACATATAATATGATATATACGCTAGATAATAAAATAAATTGGAAAAAAAACACAACTGCTACTGCTAGCTCACAGGCACTTGTTTCTGGTAATTTTTTTTTTTACCTAGATCTAGGTAAAAAAAAATACCAGAAACAAGTGCCTGTGTGCTAGCTGCAACAATATTCAATAATAATTTTTCAAAGTATAAATGAATTTTTTTGTTGTACCCAGAAATTAATGTTACAAAACTCTGGTCCCTTAAACTCTATTTTCATTCATTGGAAAATCACAATAAATACAAACTGACAGCTTAAAGAATTAACCTTTTTTTACTACTCATGCTTTTCCTCGTGGAGGCTGCCATAACGGAAGTCGTGGAATTTGTTTTGATTTTACAACTTCCGGTTAAGGTTTGGCCCTGTTTGACCTGTTCAACCCCGAACTTTAACCTCATGTTATAAATAAACAATAAATAATCACAAATATACATGTAATGCGCATAGCTGTACTAGATTCAAACCACTTCGAAATGGAAATAACAGGTAAGAAATTATTTTCTGAATTAGAATTAATAAAAACTCTCGATTTTATTATACTTTTTAAATGTATTGATACTAAATTAAATAATTAATTTGTTTATGGAACATGTATATAGGACTGTTTTATTGTTTTTTTTTAGTATACCCTTACTACTGGGAAGTTACTGATTTCCAAAAAACTATTTTCTGAATCAACACTTTTCAAAAACATATCAACTTGATCGGAGCAAGGATTTGTATAATACTATTTAAATCCTTGATCAGAGCATTGTTTATCTATTGATACTGATCAGTATTAAATTATTTATTAAAAGATTGAACGAAGCTTAGGATATATGTTTTTGTTATTTTTTCGATATAAAACAACTATATATGATTGTATTAATTTTTCAATTGAATATCTTATACACTTGTTAATGGGCATTTACCGATTTCCAAGAAACTATTTTCTGAATCAAAATATTAAAAAATCCCGATCATCTCTAGCAATATTGATTATTAAATGATTTATGAAGCGTACGATATATGTTTTTGTTATTTTTCCTAAATAAAACAATATAGAATTGTGATTTTTTTTCAGTTGAATATATTTTACCCTTTAATACTGATGTAATGAGATATCGATTTACAGGCATAAATATTTTTCTCTAGTCTAGACTTTCTTTATGATGGGTGTAATATTAAAAAAATTGCGGAAATAGACTGAGGTCCAGTGAAAACTAGAATTCATTTTACAGATCATAAATAATGTTATTACATAATGATTTTATTTAAACAATTTAATTGGCTATCATGCTGTCACCTGACATTCCGACTCGTATTGACTCGCTTTCACTTTCACTTCCCATTGCATTATGTATGACGTCATAATGAAGTGATTAATTTCATATTGACTTGGTTTCACTTTCACTTTTCATTTTAATGTAATAAAACAATTACAGTCTTTTGCATCGGTCAATACGAGTTTTTATGGATCTTAGAAATCAATATTCACCTCAGCCTAAAGGCTTCGGTGAATATCGATTTTAAGGTCCATATAAACTCGTATTGACCTCAACAAAAGACTATAATTGTATATAATTATTATTAAAGCTAATGTTCTCTTCACCCAGGCATAAATAACCATGGCTGACTTTTTGCTAGTATCGTCTTTTTATCCAGAAGGTAAGAAAAGTTTGAAGATGCCAAAGGGGTAATTAGAAGCCGTAAATCGAAGGACAGACAACACAATGTAAATCTGTTTTCACCATGATGAATATAGCTGTTAAATCCTGCTCACGGCTTTATCTTGTCGTTAAACAACAATCAATTAAATCTTCAAATAGTTGTGATATTGCTAGGATATTCAAAGATTTAAGAGAAGTACTTTGATGGGTCCAAATTAAAAAAAAAAAAAAATCTTTTGCAATTCGGACGTCTGATTTTGTGAGAGAAAAAAAAACACTCTCATTCTACCATAAGGTTCTCTGAAACTTATGTCATCAAAATGCTCGAATCGCACCACTGGTGTAATGGCTAGCGTGTTACCCTTGAGTGTGGTAGATCGTGGGTTCGAGCCCCACTTGGGTCAAACCAAAGACTATTAAATTGGAATTTGTTGATTCTCCGTTAAACACGCAGTATTCAGAAGTAAGAGCAAAGACTGGTTGGGTCGGAATCAGGATAATGCGTCCGAGTGGTGCGACATGTCTACCCGCGGACTGTTGTTTCAGTCTGAGTGGAGCGACATGTCTACCCGCGGACTGTTGTTTCAGTCTGAGTGGAGCGACATGTCTACCCGCGGACTGTTGTTTCAGTCTGAGTGGAGCGACATGTCTACCCGCGGACTGTTGTTTCAGTCTGAGTGGTGCGACATGTCTACCCGCGGACTGTTGTTTCAGTCTGAGTGGAGCGACATGTCTACCCGCGGACTGTTGTTTCAGTCAACTAGCACTATGCAAATCCAACTAAGCGTGTTGGTCTAGTACAAAGCAGACCTAATCATCATATCATTGAAAATTAACTTGTTCTCGCCATGATATAGCTGTGAAATTGCTGAGTTGGCGTTAAACAACAACCACTTACACTCAAAATGATCGAGTGTTTGATTGACAACATATTTGTTATGATTGTTGGACGTGTTTTTCAACAGACAGTCGGTATGACTATGGGTACCAAGTCTGTCGCTCTTCTCACCGACTTGTTCTTTTATTCGCATGAGACAGACTTCTTGCATGGACTTCTAAAGAAAAAGGAAATGAAGCTAACCCGGTCCTTTAATTTCATGTTCCGCTATATAGATGATGTCCTTTCATGGAATACTAGTAATTTTAAGCTTGATGATTTTTTTTATCGCATCTGTCCCACTGAGCTTGAAATAAAGAATACCACAGATAAGGTTGTGTGACTGTGTCTGCTTCATATCTTAACATACACCTTGAAATTAACAGTGATGACCGGTTAAGAACGAAACTTTGTGACATAATAGATTATTTTCACACTGTGAACGTTCCATGTATGCATGTATGTAGCAACACTCCATCATATGGGGTATATATCTCAGTAAATGCGATATTCCAGAGTTTGTGGTTCATATCAGGATTTCTTAATAGAGGATAGCTACTAACAAGGAAGTTGCTGAACCAATGGTTCTTGATGGTTAAGTCAAGTTGAAGTCATCACTTCGCCACCATGATATGGTTCACCGTTACGGTCTATCTGTGTCACAAATGACCACTGATATGTTCCGTTTGTCGTAATCACCGTCTTTTCCTTATTCATTACTTATCACGGGTTTGTAATAAAAGTAACACGGCTGGTGGCACTAGTGGAACAAGAATCCTTCCGGAGCACCTGAGTTCATCGCCGGATTTTAGTGGGGTTCGTGTTGCTCAAGCTTTAGATTTCTGTGAAGTGTTTTATAGATCATTGTTTGTTCTTTTGTCCTTTTTCTATTGGCCATTGTATTGTCTGTCCTTTGATTTACGGCTTCTGAAAACACCTTCCATCTTCAAACTTTTCTGATAAGCTTTGTGCTTGAAAAACAGAAGTCGATTACTAATGTAAAGATGATTTCCATACATGAAATGAAACAAACTAATTAGCATAGAATGATGGTAGACCGGCCAAAATGCCAAAAAATTATGATTTGTAGTTTAATTGTTGGCCTGGCCATGACATGGTCAAATATCTATGTACTATAAAAGTAAGAAATACGTCAGTCAACAGTATGAAATACAATGATATATGTAAAATATATTAACGACCTTCTAGATAACAATTAACCTTTAAGATAGACATTTCTTCCTTTCCTTTACTCTTTCGCAGATATTGAACGACGACTTTTTCGTCTCTCCATGTTGGAATTTAGAAATGGTTGATATTTTGTTTTGGCAACATGCAGCTTTCATTTTAATTGTAGTATGACTATGGATATTACAAAATTCCCTAAATTTATGATTGCTTTGCCTTGACATGAAGGAATGATTTACATTGGGTATTGGGTTGTTCGATGGTGTAATGGTGAGCGACATCACCTCGAGTGCAATAGATCGTGATGAGTTCGATCCCGTTGGATCAAACCAAAGACTATGAAAGTGGCATTTACTTCTTCTCCATTGAACGCGTATATTCGAAAGGAATTGAGATCAAAGTCTGATTGGTTAGGAATCATGATAGTGTGTTCAGATGAAACGACATGTCTACCTGTAGGAAGCTGTTTCGATAAGCCAACAACCCAGCGCGCTTGTCTGGTACAATATTACATCATGATCATCATCATCATTACCGGTAACACACGGTTGATCACGCTCCGATATTCCCCACTCACGGCTAATCGTTTGGCGATACTCTCCACTATGTAACGGTGGTTCACGCGCCGATTTTCTCCACTCACGGCTAATCACGCTCCGATACTCTCCACTCACGGTTGATCACGCTCCGATACTTTCCACGGTTGACCACGCTCCGATATTCTCCGCTCACGGTTGATCACGATCTGATATTATCCTTTCAATGTTGATAACGTTTCGATATTCTCCTCTCACTGTTGATCGCGATCCGAGTATTGTCAGATCCGAAAAAGTAAATGGTTCTCGCCATGATATAGCTGACAAATTGCATACGTATCCTTTAAAACTGATTGAAGAATGTCCCAAAGTAAAATAAAAATACAACACCGGTAATCAGAATTGCATGCCACTGGGGTAAAGAATGAATGAAAGGGGAATTAATTACATTTTCTTTTGTATATATTTGTTGTTAGTGTGCACTATTCACTTTGGTTACTAACACGAGTGTCCATGAACTGGGTGAGACAATAGCCGTATTCTTTATTATGCTTATATATATGCATATTTAACAAATACATAAATCAACGACAAGGAATGTCAATATAGGACATACAAAAATAACTACTCGGTCTCCGAAAGAGAATTCAGGCTACCAACAAATTATCGTAAAATAGTTTAATATTTTATAAGCTACCGACTACATTTTTGACAAGCGAGTTGACCTACATTTCTCTGAGAGTACTCCGGTTTCCTCCACCAATAAAACTGACCGCCACGATATAACTAAAATATTGTTGAAAGTGGCGTTAAACACCATAAACATTTTCCAGACCAAAACCTCCTTGAGAGTATATACAATCATTATGCCTGTTTATTCAAAACAATATTTTTTCCACCGCCTAATTGAAAATCGGCCATGACATATATAAGATAAAGTACAGAGGGAGGGGTGGGATGTATAATGGCGTTGCTGTCGAATGTAAGTCTAGACGCGTGTCTACGCATCATTTTTATTGAATTAAAATATATTAAAATGTTAACACTATATAAATAGAATATCTGTGCTTTCACTTTATCTTTTACAGGTACCTAATAATTTTACGCTCAGCGAAAACAGGACGTATTGTTTTACTTTAGAATGACCCCTCCCATCACCAAAAGTTCATAATTATCTGTCTCCCTCGGGAATATCTGGCCTTGGTCGAATTTGGCTGTTCTTCTTAGTCCCTCTGGTCTGCTTGCTGACATGGACTTTAAATTATTTTCCTTTCCGTTCATGTAACTATGATGTAATTGTAATTGAATTATATTCAATGAACTGTATTGTTCACGAATAAAGACTATTATTATTATTATTATTATTATTATTATTATTATTATTATCATGAGCGTGTCTTGTAGGGGTTGTTTCGGAGGCACGTCGTGTTGGATATATGTGTTTTCATAATATGAATTTTAAGGACATTTTGTATATAGTCCGTGAGATTTAATTTATATGAATTAGCGGAAATCCCGGATTATTTATTATTATCCTTTTGTGAAACGGGGGAGTAGTAGAGGCGAAATTGGGGGTAATAAATGTCCATACG
The DNA here is from genome assembly GCA_963383655.1 of Bathymodiolus septemdierum. Lineage (NCBI taxonomy): Eukaryota > Metazoa > Mollusca > Bivalvia > Mytilida > Modiolidae > Bathymodiolus > Bathymodiolus septemdierum. Next base: position 62,252,216 of record OY726530.1, read on the forward strand.
TTAGAATATCGTGATTATACATCTTAAATTTCAAGTCAATTCTACAACAACAACAAATACTGATTGGGAATTATTTACCAAAATATTTGCTCAGAAATAAACCTTTTTGAAAAACAATATTATGCGTTGCCATTTACATTTCTAAGGTGCGTATCGGAAAATACGTCATCAATGAACAGATGTACGTGTATTTTGCAGCGTACATACATCTGTTTCCGGAAATCGATTTGAGTACAATAAGCTGATTACATCTTAAATAATATTTACATATCTTAATTGTTCCACATTTTTTTGGGTCACGTTTCAATGTTTTATTAGCACAACGCGACAAAGAGAAAAAAGGGGGAGATTGATGAAACCTAATTTTATTTAGATTGGTCTCCTTTCTTAAGAAATGTTTGAGGACCACAGGGGTAAACAAAACTCGAAAATATAAAGACAGACAAAACAAGAAAATATAAAGACAGACAAAACAATCACCAAATGAAAAAGGACAAAAATGCAATCAATTATCTACAAAACACAACATGGAAAAATAAAAATAGAACAAGACGAATCTAACTCAAAATCGGTGGTGAACTCTTGAAAGTGCTCCGTGGTGTACTCTTGAAAGTGCTCCGATTAAATGTAAGCAGTTGATGTTCTACTAGTCAGGGGCGGATACAGGGAGGGGGAGGGCGCCCCCCTAAAATTGGAAAATATATGATTTTTTGGCGTAAAATCGTGATTTTTCACACGAAATACCCCAATTGTTTTAAGTGCGCACCCCCCTAACTTGAAATCCTGGATCAGCCCATGCTAGTAGCACCAGTCGTGTTACAAAACGACATGAACATCATCTTGCACGGAAATCGTGTTCGACACCAATGTATGTAAATCATAATATATGTATACAACACATACAACATGAAGTTTCATGAACCTCCTACAGGACAGGCGAATAAAGACGGACGAACGCATTTTTACGCGGCGGAAATTATTACAGATATCACAAAGCGGAACTAAAAACTAGTGTCTAATGTTGGTGTTTTCTTTTAGAACAAATATTATTTGGTTTATTTTGTACAAATATTCCGTGTATGGTCGATTTTAAAACGTTAGTGATTAACTCGATCATCCATGCAAAATGGCCACTGCAACTAATGATGCTAAAGAGCACCGGGAAATATAACTACACTGTGCATATAATAGTAATATATTATTCCTTTTGAACCACACTCTCGTTATTCTGATTTTCACGGCTTTCTATCGAAAGTAATTTGCAATGCTAAAAGAATTTATCAAGCCATAAAAAAGGCGCGGTCATATTTATATGTATGTTAGGGGTATCGATCTTGCCTCTTTCTATGCAATTTTTCTATTTGAACTGTTTCCACAATGTGGTATGTTTTGTTTGTACTGTTTCCACAGTGTGGTGTGTTTTGCTTTGTACTGTTTCCACAGTGAGGTATGTTTTGTTTTGTACTGTTTCCACAGTGTGGTATGTTTTGTTTTGTACTGTTTCCACAGTGTGGTATGTTATGTTTTGTACTGTTTCCACAGTGTGGTATGTTATGTTTTGAACTGTTTCCACAGTGTGGTATGTTTTGCTTTGTACTGTATCCACAGTGTGGTATGTTATGTTTTGTATTGTTTCCACAGTGTGGTATGTTTTGTTTTGTACTGTTTCCACAATGTGGTATGCTATGTTTTGTACTGTTTCCACAGTGTGGTATGTTATGTTTTGTACTGTTTCCACAGTGTGGTATGTTATGTTTTAAACTGTTTCCACAGTGTGGTATGTTATGCTTTGTACTGTATCCACAGTGTGGTATGTTATGTTTTGTACTGTTTCCACAATGTGGTATGCTATGTTTTCTACTGTTTCCACAGTGTGGTATGTTATGTTTTGTACTGTTTCCACAGTGTGGTATGTTATGTTTTAAACTGTTTCCACAGTGTGGTATGTTATGTTTTGTACTGTTTCCACATTGTGGTATGTTATGTTTTGTACTGTTTCCACAGTGTGGTATGTTATGTTTTGTACTGTTTCCACAGTGTGGTATGTTATGTTTTAAACTGTTTCCACAGTGTGGTATGTTATGTTTTAAACTGTTTCCACAATGTGGTATGTTATGTTTTGTATTGTTTCCACAGTGTGGTATGTTTTGCTTTGTACTGTATCCACAGTGTGGTATGTTATGTTTTGAACTGTTTCCACAGTGTGGTATGTTTTGCTTTGTACTGTTTCCACAGTGTGGTATGTTTTGTTTTGTACTGTTTCCACAGTGTGGTATGTTATGCTTTGTACTGTTTCCACAGTGTGGTATGTTATGTTTTGTACTGTTTCCACAATGTGATATGTTTTGTTTTGTACTGTTTCCACAGTGTGGTATGTTATGTTTTGTACTGTTTCCACAGTGTGGTATGTTATGCTTTGTACTGTTTCCACAGTGTGGTATGTTTTGTTTTGTACTGTTTCCACAGTGTGGTATGTTTTGTTTTGTACTGTTTCCACAGTGTGGTATGTTTTGTTTTGTACTGTTTCCACGGTGTGGTATGTTATGTTTTGAACTATTTCCACAGTGTGGTATGTTTTGCTTTGTACTGTTTCCACAGTGTGGTATGTTTTGTTTTGTACTGTTTCCACAGTGTGGTATGTTTTGTTTTGTACTGTTTCCACAATGTGATATTTTTTGTTTTGTACTGTTTCCACAGTGTGGTATGTTATGTTTTGTACTGTTTTCACAGTATGGTATGTTATGTTTTGTACTGTTTCCACAGTGTGGTATGTTTTGTTTTGTACTGTACTGTTTCCACAGTGTGGTATGTTTTGCTTTGTACTGTTTCCACAGTGTGGTATGTTTTGCTTTGTACTGTTTCCACATTGTGGTATGTTTTGTTTTGAACTGTTTCCACAGTGTGGTATGTTTTGTTTTGAACTGTTTCCACAGTGTGGTATGTTTTGTTTTGTACTGTTTCCATAGTGTGGTATGTTTTGCTTTGTACTGTTTCCACAATGTGGTATGTTTTGTTTTGAACTATTTCCATAGTGTGGTATGTTTTGTTTTGTACTGTTTCCATAGTGTGGTATGTTTTGTTTTGTACTGTTTCCACAGTGTGGTATGTTTTGTTTTGTACTGTTTTCACAGTGTGGTATGTTTTGTTTTGTACTGTTTCCACATTGTGGTATGTTTTGTTTTGAACTGTTTCCACAGTGTGGTCTGTTTTGTTTTGTACTGTTTCCACAGTGTGGTATGTTTTGTTTTGTACTGTTTCCATAGTGTGGTATGTTTTGTTTTGAACTGTTTCCACAGTGTGGTATGCTTTGCTTTGTACTGTGTCCACAGTGTGGTATGTTGTGCTATGTACTGTTTCCACAGTGTGGTATGTTTTGTTTTGAACTGTTTCCACAGTGTGGTATGTTTTGTTTTGAACTGTTTCCACAGTGTGGTATGTTTTGTTTTGTACTGTTTCCACAATGTGGTATGTTTTGTTTTGAACTATTTCCATAGTGTGGTATGTTTTGTTTTGTACTGTTTCCATAATGTGGTATGTTTTGTTTTGTACTGTTTCCACAGTGTGGTATGTTTTGTTTTGTACTGTTTCCACAGTGTGCTATGTTTTGTTTTGAACTGTTTCCACATTGTGGTATGTTTTGTTTTGTACTGTTTCCACAGTGTGGTATGTTTTGTTGTGTACTGTTTCCACAGTATGGTATGTTTTGTTTTTAATTATATTTTGTATATTGTAGATGAGATACATCAATTGTTGAAGACCAGCTGTGATGCTAAGAAAAAGGCTTATAGTCCATATAGTAAATTTGTTTTGTTTTGTACTGTTTCCACAGTGTGCTATGCTTTGTTTTGTACTGTTTCCACAGTGTGGTATGTTATGCTTTGTACTGTTTCCACAGTGTGGTATGTTATGTTTTGTACTGTTTCCACAGTGTGGTATGTTATGTTTTGTACTGTTTCCACAGTGTGATATGTTTTGTTTTTAATTATATTTTGTATATTGTAGATGAGATACATCAATTGTTGAAGACCAGCTGTGATGCTAAGAAAAAGGCTTATAGTCCATATAGTAAATTTGTTTTGTTTTGTACTGTTTCCACAGTGTGCTATGCTTTGTTTTGTACTGTTTCCACAATGTGGTATGTTATGCTTTGTACTGTTTCCACAGTGTGGTATGTTATGTTTTGTACTGTTTCCACAGTGTGGTATGTTATGTTTTGTACTGTTTCCACAGTGTGGTATGTTTTGTTTTGAACTGTTTCCACAGTGTGGTATGTTTTGTTTTGTACTGTTTCCACAATGTGGTATGTTTTGTTTTGAACTATTTCCATAGTGTGGTATGTTTTGTTTTGTACTGTTTCCATAATGTGGTATGTTTTGTTTTGTACTGTTTCCACAGTGTGGTATGCTTTGTTTTGTACTGTTTCCACAATGTGATATGTTTTGTTTTGTACTGTTTCCACAGTGTGGTATGTTATGTTTTGTACTGTTTCCACAGTGTGGTATGTTATGTTTTGTACTGTTTCCACAGTGTGGTATGTTATGTTTTGTACTGTTTCCACAGTGTGGTATGTTATGTTTTGTACTGTTTCCACAGTGTGGTATGTTATGTTTTGTACTGTTTCCACAGTGTGATATGTTTTGTTTTTAATTATATTTTGTATATTGTAGATGAGATACATCAATTGTTGAAGACCAGCTGTGATGCTAAAAAAAAGGCTTATAGTCCATATAGTAAATTTCGAGTAGGCGCCTCCCTTCTATGTGAAGATGGAACTATAATTACAGGTATACATGCATAACACGAATAGAGATGAAATCAAACAAGAAAAAAAAAAGCTAAGCAATGGAACCGAAGTTGTTATTGTTGTTGTTTAGCTATTGGTTTACGGTGGTGTATAATCTTTTAACATCTGGACTGGGTTACACAAACCTCAATTAAATTTAAGTCTCTATTAAATCTTAAAATATGAAATTAAATTCATGTACAATTCAAGTAAATTTCCATTTCAATTAAGTTTTAATTGCCACTTAGATTTAAATGGTGTTATGCAACCCAGTTCTGTTTATATAAAATATATTGGGTAAAACATGTTCTGTAGGTATAGTGAGATTGTAGGCCTTACCATTGACAGCATCATTTTCATGACAATATTCTGAACTTTTTAAAAAAGACATTCGTATCTAGGTTTAATCAGAAATCTATATTTCAGACCCATTATTTCAATTTAAAGACAATGTATGCCTTAACATGCTTTGTCAGCAATATTTTCTGCTGATATATATATATATATGTATTTAGTTTACATCTATTGTTGAAAACAACCACTTGATATATATATATATATATATATATATTCTATAGTAGTTTCTAGCGGTTGTGGTCAAAGGTAATATGTATATCTGCCTATTAGAGATCATATTGCACGTGTTGATTGTCATGGGTCATTAATTTTGATATGCCTCATTTGTTTGCATTTACTTCATGGTACGTTCTAACACCATCGTCCATTTTCTCGTCTTGGGTCGAGGCGTCGCCATAGCCGCGATCATATGGTAGGTAGGTTCACATCTATCTAAACTGTCAATGACTATTGTTGGGAGGTCGGTTCAGTAAACACCCTAAACTGCAGGTTTTATAGGCAGGTTTTATAGGTAATGGTGTTTGAGAACGATATTCACACAATCTAAATATTCATATACAAAGCGTTAATCGTCAGAAGAAAAGAGTATCGCTCAAGGTCAGGCTAAGGACCCTTTCCTACTCAATTTAGGGTATGAGTTATGTTCATTATTGAATACCAGACTTTGATAGTGAAATGTAAAACAACATTAAAATCGCAGTCCTTTAATTAAAGTGCGTCTATGTGAAAAATGAATGGTTTCTCATGTTCAATTACATCATCTCTTGCTAATAAATCATGAACTATTTGTTTACAGGTTGCAATGTAGAAAATGCCTCCTATGGCCTAACTATATGTGCTGAGAGAACTGCTATAGTGAAAGCTGTGTCAGAAGGACATACGAAATTTAAAGCTATCGCCATATCAAGGTTTGTCTCCATATACTGAGAAACACACATACGAAAAAAATTAATAATAACAATAAAAAAACAAACAACAAAAAGGAAGAAAAACAACAGAAAACTAAAAATATGAGCAATACTGATACCACCGAAAAACCTGGGTTGATTGATTGATTGCCTTGTGTTTAACGCCAACCTTATGAGTATTTGAGCTATATCGTGGCATGAACAAATTTTATTTATTTAAAAAAAACGAAGCAAAATCTAGGTTCAACTCATGTATTGCAATACATGTAAATTACATATTCAAGTATTACAATATTGTTTAATGAAACCCAAGTATATGACTGGCTGATCCATATGATTTCTATATAATGATCCAAAGCAAGTCTTAAATATCTGAGCACAATTATGACCACAACTGATGCCTGCCTATAACATAAACCTTTATATAGAAACATGTACGCAACAACCCGAATTAAAAATAGAAGAAAAAAAAACCAAACATACAAAATTGTCAAAACTATTCCATAAACGCGTCTGATGAAAATGGAATTACAGAAATCGTCAATTGGGCATCTAAAACTAATTTAACGCCACCACTCTTTATAAAAGTGCAAATACCAAGCCAGGATTTAGGATTTTAGAACTTTTCAGACATTGTGGTAATTGTTATTTTAGAACTTTTCAGACATTGTGGTAATTGTTGTTTTTTCATTTTATTGACTGAGGAAATTATGACTGGTTATTTATCTAATTGATACAGACACTTGGTTATTTATCTAACTTGATACAGATACTTGGTTATTTATCTAACTTAATACAGATACTTGGTTATTTATCTAACTTGATACAGACACTTGGTTATTTATCTAACTTGATACAGATACTTGGTTATTTATCTAACTTGATACAGACACTTGGTTATCTATTTAACTTGATACAGACACTTGGTTATTTATTTAACTTGATACAGACACTTGGTTATTTATCTAACTTGATACAGACACTTGGTTATTTATCTAACTTGATACAGATACTTGGTTATTTATCTAACTTGATACAGATACTTGGTTATTTATCTAACTTGATACAGATACTTGGTTATTTATCTAACTTAATACAGATACTTGGTTCTTTATCTAACTTGATACAGATACTTGGTTATTTATCTAACTTGATACAGATACTTGGTTATTTATCTAACTTGATACAGACACTTGGTTATTTATCTAACTTGATACAGACACTTGGTTATTTATCTAACTTGATACAGATAATTGGTTATTTATCTAACTTGATACAGACACTTGGTTATTTATCTAACTTGATACAGATACTTGGTTATTTATCTAGCTTAATACAGATACTTGGTTCTTTATCTAACTTGGTACAGATACTTGGTTATTTATCTAACTTGATACAGATACTTGGTTATTTATCTAACTTGATACAGATACTTGGTTATTTATCTAACTTGATACAGACACTTGGTTATTTATCTAACTTGATACAGATACTTGGTTATGTATCTAACTTGATACAGAGACTTGGTTATTTATCTAACTTGATACATATACTTGGTTATTTATCTAACTTGATACAGATACTTGGTTATTTATCTAACTTGATACAGACACTTGGTTATTTATCTAACTTGATACAGACACTTGGTTATTTATCTATCTTGATACAGATACTTGGTTATTTATCTAACTTGATACAGACACTTGGTTATTTATCTAACTTGATACAGATACTTGGTTATTTATCTAACTTGATACAGATACTTGGTTATTTATCTAACTTGATACAGATACTTGGTTATTTATCTAACTTGATACAGACACTTGGTTATTTATCTAACTTGATACAGATACTTGGTTATTTATCTAACTTGATACAGATACTTGGTTATTTATCTAACTTGATACAGATACTTGGTTATTTATCTAACTTGATACAGACACTTGGTTATTTATCTAACTTGATACAGATACTTGGTTATTTATCTAATTTGATACAGACACTTGGTTATTTATCTAATTTGATACAGATACTCGCTTTAAAAGATATCGATAATAAACTGCATCTATGGATATGAACCCTATATCTTACCTTTATATAGTCTTGCATATCCAGTGCATGAGCATAGACGGACAATACATCACCAGTGATAATCAATCATATGTTTCCATTTTATTATTACACAAAAATACAATAACGGTTTGAAGAGTGAATGGATAAATGTGTTTTGTTGAGATGTTGATGATGATGTCTGATTTGTGCTAGACCAACATGATTATACTTGTTATTGGAACAACCGTCCGCGGGTTGGACAAATCGCCCCATTCAGACTCATTATCCTGATTCCAAATCGATCAATCTTTGTAATTACTCCTTAATACAGCATGGTTAGCGGAGAAGCAACACATACCAATAATCAAGAGCCATAATTGAAAAAGAACAGACAATACAACGATCAAAAGAAAAAAGACAAAAAAAGGAAACACCTGTCCACAAGAAAACTAAAGATTGAGCAACACGAACCCCACTAAAGATTGAGCAACACGAACCCCACTAAAGATTGAGCAACACGAACCCCACTAAAGATTGAGCAACACGAACCCCACTAAAGATTGAGCAACGCGAACCCCACTAAAGATTGAGCAACACGAACCCCACTAAAGATTGAGCAACACGAACCCCACTAAAGATTGAGCAACACGAACCCCACTAAAGATTCAGCAACGCGAACCCCACTAAAGATTGAGTAACATGAACACCACTAATAACCGGGATCTGTATATATAAAAAGTTTGAAAAAACCAAAGGGGCAAACAATGATCGAGAAAACACCACACGAACGATTGAGCAACACGAACCTTACTAAAACGTGATGAACTCATGTGCCCCGGAAGGGTTAGCCTCTCTTGCTCCATTTATATATGGTTTTTTTTCTTTGTTGCTTTACACCAGTTATACAGAATAATAAATATGTTTATTCAAACACTGTTTATTGTAGTGATATGACGAATTCTGTGATTGTACCATGTGGAGCATGTAGACAGTTTCTTGTAGAGGTAACTAAAACTCCGTTTAGACAATTTACTAAAAAATGTATGTATAAAAATATGTGACAAAGATACTATCTAACTAATACAGTGACAAACTCACCACGATACCATTTAAGTGGAGCAATGACAAAATGACGGGAGTGTGTTCCCACTAAAAAAAAAGACAAACTGAAAAATAAACGTTTTAGCTAAAGCAATGACAAACTGACAAAGATGGCCTCTAACTAACACAATAACAAACTGACCAAGATAGCCTCTAACTAAAGCAATGACAAACTGACCAAGATAGCCTCTAACTAAAGCAATGACAAACTGACCAAGATAGCCTCTAACAAAAACATGACAAACAGACCAAGATAGCCTCTAGCGATACAATGACAAACTGACCAAGATATCCTCTAACTAAAACAATGATAAACTGACCAAGATAGCCTCTAACTAAAACAATGACAAACAGACCAAGATAGCTTCTAACTAAAACAATGACAAACTGACCAAGATAGCCTCTAACAAAAACATGACAAACAGACCAAGATAGCCTCTAGCGATACAATGACAAACTGACCAATATATCCTCTAACTAACACAATGACAAACTGATCAAGATATCCTCTAACTAAAACAATGACAAACTGACCAAGATATCCTCTAACTAAAACAATGACAAACTGACCAAGTTACCCTCAAACGAAAACAATGACAAACAGACCAAGATATCCTCTAACGATACAATGACAAACTTACCAAGATAGCATCTAACTAAAACAATGACAAACTGACCAAGATAGCCTCTAACTAAAACAATGACAAACAGACCAAGTTACCCTCAAACGAAAACAATGACAAACAGACCAAGATAGTCTCTAACGATACAATGACAAACTTACCAAGATATCATCTAACTAAAACAATGACAAACTGACCAAGATAGCCTCTAACTAAAACAATGACAAACTGACCAAGATAGCCTCTAACTAAAACAATGACAAACTGACCAAGATAACTCCTAACTACAACAATGACAAACTTACCAAGATGGCCTCTAACTAAAACAATGACAAACTGACCAAGATGGCCTCTAACTAAAACAATGTCAAACTAACCAAGATAGCCTCTAACTAAAACAATGACAAACTGACCAAGATAGCTCCTAACTAAAACAATGACAAACTGACCAAGATAGCATCTAACTAAAACAATGACAAACTTACCAAGATGGCCTCTAACTAAAACAATGACAAACTTACCAAGATAATCTCTAACTAAAACAATGACAAACTGACCAAGATAGCTCCTAACTAAAACAATGACAAACTGACCAAGATAGCTCCTAACTAAAACAATGACAAACTGACCAAGATAGTCTCTAACTAAAACAATGACAAACTGACCAAGATAGTCTCTAACTAAAACAATGACAAACTTACCAAGATAACCTCTAACTAAAACAATGACAAACTTACCAAGATGGCCTCTAACTAAAACAATGACAAACTGACCAAGATAGCCTCTAACTAAAACAATGACAAACTTAGAAATGTTTCTAAGTAAAATTTACTTTTATTAAATAAATACTTACCACTATAAATTCTGAGACGCTCCCACAAGCGACCTTCACCCACAGTAGTTTAAAACCACCATCAAAATAACATTGAGATACTCCCTCAACACCGGATATATCCCAACAATTCACCCATAAACCTCATTCCATTTCCCCAAGAGAAGCCTCAACAGGGGATGAAGGGGAGGAACGGGTGGGACTTATAATTTATAGTGGTAAGTATTTATTTAATAAAAGTAAATTTTACTTAGAAAAATTTCTAATTTTATAGCAATAAATAGCTTACCACTATAAATTCTGAGAAACTCAGAATCTAACAGACAGCTGAATCCCCTGATCTCTCAGAAACCAAAGGAACACTGACATGTTGAGCAGTAACTATAGGTCCAAGTGAACAAAGACTGTCTGCTTGTGCAGACATAGATCTAAGATAAAAGGAAGTAAAAGAATCCTGACATCTCCAAAACCCAGCTGAAAAAACCTCTGAAATAGAGGCTGAATTAAAAAGTGCCCAGGAAGAAGAAGGGCACGAACTACATGAGCTTTAACCGAGTGGCGGTTAAGAAATTTTTCCCCTGAAGACTCGTAAGCCAGAAGAATAGTACGACAAATCCAAGAGGAAATAGTCTTGGCAGAGATGTCAGAAATTCCCTTTTTCAAAGGAAGAAAAAGCCTAGTATTCTTGGCAGGACGAGAATTCTTAGTTCTATCTAGATATATGCTAAGGATTCTGATTGGGCAAGACAACCTAGAAGAAGCATCTTCTGGCAAAGCTGGAATAATGACTGGTTCAGCACCCCTATCTGGAATCTGATTCTTTCCAAGGAAACAAGGATCTGTTAACAGGGTAACAGAAGATTTGTTTCTGTTGAAACGTAGACAAGAGTCAGAAACAGAAAAAGCATGAATCTCACTTCTCCTTCTGCCAGAAGCTAAGGCAAGCAAGAAACAGCACTTGTAGTAGAAAAAACGTAAATCTACTTCCTCTGCTGGTTCAAAAGGGGGAGAGTTTAGGGCAGCTAAAACTAACCCTAAATTCCACTGAGGAACCAACTTATTCTGTTTAGGTCTCTCCAGACTAAAACTTCTAACCAGTAAAGAAATGTATTCATTTTGCCCAAAATCAGGTCCACCAAGTAAAGATATAGTTCTGCCAATAGCTGATCTGTACCCCTTAATAGTAGAGATACTTACCGTTTAATCTCAAAAAGGTAAACTAGAAAATCAGCTAGCTGTTGAACAGTGACTCGGACTGGATCATTATCCCGTCCACTACACCAATCACAGAAGATTGCCCACTTGGCTTCATACACGATCCCTGTAGACTGTCTGACAGACTTAGAGATGTGCGAGGTTGCTCCTTCAGAAAAGCCTTCTGACGGAGTCCCTCCCTGAGAGTAGCCAAGCGTGAAGATGAAGAGACTCTGGCCTTGGATGTACCACTTTTCCCTTGAACTGAGACAGAAGATCTCGTCTGAAAATAAGTTTCAGAGGCCTGGCACAAGACAGAAGCAGAAGTTCTGGAAACCATGCTTGTCTTGGCCAGGCTGGTGCAATAAGAATGATCTTGCAGTCTGATTGCTTGATCTTGAGAAGCACTTGAAGAAGAAAGCGGAACGGAGGAAAGGCATAAGCGAACATTCCGTCCCAAGAGAGAGACATGGCGTCTACTGCGAAGGACAGAGGGTCTGGAACTGGAGATACAAAGGTTTCCAGTTTGTGATTCAGACTGGTAGCAAAGAGATCTACATGAGGACGATCCCACCGCAGAACAACTGAGTCGAACACTACTTGCCGTAGTTCCCATTCTGTGTTGACTGGATTATGGAAGCGAGACAGACAATCTGCCAGTACATTGAAGGTCCCTGGAATATGCCTGACTACCAGATGAATGTGTGATAGAAGACAAAGAAGAAGAATTTCTTTGCAAAGAAGAAAGAGAGCATAACAGCGAGTTCCTCCTTGTTTCTGCAAGTAGGCCACTACTGTTGTATTGTCCGTCGCTAGCACTACTGCTTTCGAAACTAGAAGAGTCTTGAAATGTTGTAACGCTAATAGGACAACTCTCATCTCTAACAAATTGATGTGTTCTTGTTGTTGAACAAGAGACCACACTCCCGACACAGACTTTCCCTCTAGAAAAGCTCCCCATCCTTGAAGACTGGAATCTGTATACAGAGTTAGAGAAGGAACTGGGTGAAGCAAAGCTACACCTGTCAAAACATTTTCCCTGTGAGTCCACCAATCTAGGTGAGGTAGTAAGACAGGAAGAATAGGTACTAGAGCCTCCCAAACTTGAGAAGCGGAGTCCCAATGTTCCTGAAGAAAGAACTGGAGAGGTCGAATGTGAAGGCGACCTAGAGGAACCACATCGGCTAGAGAATTCAGAAAGCCCAGTAGTTGAGAGAATTGTCGAGCCGTGACTGAAGGACTGTTGCTGAAAATAAGAATTTTCTGACAAAGTGACTGAAATTTTTCCTCTGGGGGAAAAATCAGACTTAAATCTGTCCTGCAGTGTTCCCCCAAAACCAGGAAGTCTTGGGAAGGAAGTATCTGAGACTTTTTCCAAGAAATAAGGAAGCCTAGGTCCAGAAGAAGTCTGATAAACAGGAAAGTATGACAAGAAAGAATTTCTGAATCGAATTCCTTCAGAAGGGAATCGTCCAGATAAGAATGAGCTTGAATCGACAGAGTATGCAGGTGAGCTATAACTGTCTGAAAAACCCGAGTAAAAACCTGTGGTGCAACCGTCAGGCCAAACGGGACCGCCAGAAATTGGTAAACCTTGTTGTTCCAGACAAATCGGAGAAATTTCCTGGAAGCCAAAGAAATTGGGATATGGAAATAAGCATCCGAAAGGTCCAGTTTTGTGGTCAACATACCTGGAAGAATACAAGCTCTGATAGATCTGTTGGTCTCCATTTTGAAATGGGGAACAGAAAGGTAACTGTTCAGAATAGAGAGATCTATCACAGGTCTCATTTCCCCAGTTTTCTTGGGAACCAAGAAGAACAGTAGGAAATGGAATAAGGTTATGGGTGAATTGTTGGGATATATCCGGTGTTGAGGGAGTATCTCAATGTTATTTTGATGGTGGTTTTCAACTACTGTGGGTGAAGGTCGCTTGTGGGAGCGTCTCAGAATTCATAGTGGTAAGCTATTTATTGCTATAAAATGACCAAGATAGCTCCTAACTAAAACAATGACAAACTTACCAAGATGGCCTCTAACTAAAACAATGACAAACTTACCAAGATGGCCTCTAACTAAAACAATGACAAACTTACCAAGATGGCCTCTAACTAAAACAATGACAAACTTACCAAGGTATATTCTAACTAAAATTAAGAAAGAATGATTAAGATTCTTTTTAACTAAAACATCAACAAACTGATCGAGATACACTACAATAATAACAAACTGAACGAGACACTTTCTAACTACAATAATAACCATCCGTCATGTTCAGCCAAAACGATGATGGAGAACATCACGAAATATGTTTTAATTAACACACTGACAGATTGACCTAGATGAGATATAAGGAAAACGCATATTCTGATTAAGATAACGACAATGAAGAGGAATGTGCCCTTGTAATGCTACTTTTAAATGTAAACGTAATATGTACATCTACGTACACTTCAGCACACTAATTGGAAGTCCCAATGAGTTAGACACAGCACATTGGTTTTTTAAATAATTAATATTTGAAAATTTGTAAGTAACACTCCAATGGTTTAAGTAGGTGCTAGATGTTCCAATGATAATGTCGATATGGGGAAACATGTCCCTCTAAAAGTCAAACGGTTTGTCCCTGAAAAATTGAAATTGCTTCAAATGATTCTTACCATCAATAACCATGATCCCGCTATAGCTCTAATAGTTCCATATAAATGCAAGGCCATAGGAGCTGTGGGATGAACAAAGGGGTGAGCGTGCTTCCCCTTCACTTTTTTGGTAAAATATTAAGAAAAAGCTGAGATTTAGCATGAAAGCAAAAATAATGTTCAGTTAACTAAGACCAAGGGTAAAAGTGAATGTTTTGAAACCAAAGTGCATTATTTCATTTTTTGCTTGATAGTTTTGACAGCTTGCCTCCTCCCTTTCCACACTGTTCGGTCCACTCCTACGCCTCTACTCTGCAATAGCAACGGCATATATAAATGATTTGGAACACAAGATTAGCGGGGGGAAAATGACCTATACATCAACTGGTAGATGGATCCAGTCTCTTTATGGCCACCCTTCATTTCAATTTCTTTGAGGAGTCTTTTGGAAATCTATGCCCACCCTCTGATTTACTACGCCCAGGTAAACGGCCCCGCTGAGGCATGTTAAAGGGACTTAAGATATTGACGTGTCCTTGTAACCAACGTAAACAATTCAAGTTTTAACGAGATTAAAGCTTTTCGATAGCCACTTATGGAACAACAGCGACGTCTGTCGAAAGAAATTTTGCGAATGGTCCCCAAAGTACATACGTTTATTATATCCCTTGTTTCTTGCAGTTCGGAATAGATTGGGATGTATACATGACCAAACCAGATTTATCGTATGAAAAGATGACAACAGGAGAGCTACTTCCAAAAAGTTTTGTGCCAGATTCGTTAGAGGAAGAGAGAATAAGCAAATCTGCTTGATGTTGTGACACATTAGTTTCAAGCCTCGGTTTTAATTCCATAAAATGGATCGCTAGGATGATACATTTGAAATTAATTGTAAATATATACACAGGAAAAAGTTGGTGATTATTTATGAACAATGTTAATGATACGGAAATGTTTCTAGATAGCTATTTTTAGAAGAAAAGGGGATATAGCCAAAAACTGAAGAAGAAAAAACAACAACCAGGCGCGTATGTACGCACTACGTGGCGGATTAAATGTTAGAGACTGTTGTGATACATTTAAACTACACACTGTAAATATTGCTAACATACCAAATCTCATTCACTTTTTGTGTTGTACATTGTTTGTTTGTCATAAATAGATATCCATATATCTTAATGCCAGTTATTATTACTTTTTGTGTTGTATATCCATACATAAAACAATTAATATGTGTTAAATACACATCTGACATGTCAATCGCAGTAATGAAATACCACAGGCACTTGTTTCATTCAAAAAATATATGCCCCCTCCTCTTCCTTACTTCAAGGTAAACATCTGCCCTTTACCCCTTCCCCACTTCGCCTCAATATTTTTCGCTTATTTGTGATCCTTTCGCTGACCCAATTATACCGTTACACTCCCGAGATATTTCTCTTTTAGACTGCCACATTTAAATATAAATACCGGGCCCCCCTCAGACGAATTGGACAATGCTGCTCTTTTCCGCTCTGTTACTATAACTTGCTTTCTCTATATTGATAATATTCTCCTGAAATTTCTACAGTATTATATATATAGATATAGACAAATAGTCCACCACTTGATAGTAAATAATAATCTTTCCATTTGCAGTCTCAATACTCAGAGATTTTTGACCTACTACATTTGATGAACTTTGGATTTCTACACTGATGTTTATATCACACTTTGACATTCTACACTTTCTACACTGATGTTTATATCACACTTTGACATTCTACACTTTCTACACTGATGTTTATATCACACTTTGACATTCTACACTTTCTACACTGATGTTTATATCACACTTTGACATTCTACACTTTCTACACTGATGTTTATATCACACTTTGACATTCTACACTTTCTACACTGATGTTTATATCACACTTTGACATTCTACACTTTCTACACTGATGTTTATATCACACTTTGACATTCTACACTTTCTACACTGATGTTTATATCACACTTTGACATTCTACACTTTCTACACTGATGTTTATATCACACTTTGACATTCTACACTTTCTACACTGATGTTTATATCACACTTTGACATTCTACACTTTCTACACTGATGTTTATATCACACTTTGACATTCTACACTTTCTACACTGATGTTTATATCACACTTTGTCATTCTACACTTTCTACACTGATGTTTATATCACACTTTGACATTCTACACTTTCTACACTGATGTTTATATCACACTTTGACATTCTACACTTTCTACACTGATGTTTATATCACACTTTGACATTCTACACTTTCTACACTGATGTTTATATCACACTTTGACATTCTACACTTTCTACACTGATGTTTATATCACACTTTGACATTCTACACTTTCTACACTGATGTTTATATCACACTTTGACATTCTACACTTTCTACACTGATGTTTATATCACACTTTGACATTTTACACTTTCTACACTGATGTTTATATCACACTTTGACATTCTACACTTTCTACACTGATGTTTATATCACACTTTGTCATTTTACACTTTCTACACTGATGTTTATATCACACTTTGACATTCTACACTTTCTACACTGATGTTTATATCACACTTTGTCATTTTACACTTTCTACACTGATGTTTATATCACACTTTGACATTCTACACTTTCTACACTGATGTTTATATCACACTTTGTCATTTTACACTTTCTACACTGATGTTTATATCACACTTTGACATTCTACACTTTCTACACTGATGTTTATATCACACTTTGTCATTTTACACTTTCTACACTGATGTTTATATCACACTTTGACATTCTACACTTTCTACACTGATGTTTATATCACACTTTGTCATTTTACACTTTCTACACTGATGTTTATATCACACTTTGACATTCTACACTTTCTACACTGATGTTTATATCACACTTTGTCATTTTACACTTTCTACACTGATGTTTATATCACACTTTGACATTCTACACTTTCTACACTGATGTTTATATCACACTTTGACATTCTACACTTTCTACACTGATGTTTATATCACATTTTGACATTTTACACTTTCTACACTGATGTTTATATCACACTTTGACATTCTACACTTTCTACACTGATGTTTATATCACACTTTGACATTCTACACTTTCTACACTGATGTTTATATCACACTTTGACATTCTACACTTTCTACACTGATGTTTATATCACACTTTGACATTCTACACTTTCTACACTGATGTTTATATCACATTTTGACATTTTACACTTTCTACACTGATGTTTATATCACACTTTGACATTCTACACTTTCTACACTGATGTTTATATCACACTTTGTCATTCTACACTTTCTACACTGATGTTTATATCACATTTTGACATTTTACACTTTCTACACTGATGTTTATATCACACTTTGACATTCTACACTTTCTACACTGATGTTTATATCACACTTTGTCATTTTACACTTTCTACACTGATGTTTATATCACACTTTGACATTCTACACTTTCTACACTGATGTTTATATCACACTTTGTCATTTTACACTTTCTACACTGATGTTTATATCACACTTTGACATTCTACACTTTCTACACTGATGTTTATATCACACTTTGTCATTTTACACTTTCTACACTGATGTTTATATCACACTTTGACATTCTACACTTTCTACACTGATGTTTATATCACACTTTGTCATTTTACACTTTCTACACTGATGTTTATATCACACTTTGACATTCTACACTTTCTACACTGATGTTTATATCACACTTTGTCATTTTACACTTTCTACACTGATGTTTATATCACACTTTGACATTCTACACTTTCTACACTGATGTTTATATCACACTTTGTCATTTTACACTTTCTACACTGATGTTTATATCACACTTTGACATTCTACACTTTCTACACTGATGTTTATATCACACTTTGTCATTTTACACTTTCTACACTGATGTTTATATCACACTTTGACATTCTACACTTTCTACACTGATGTTTATATCACACTTTGTCATTTTACACTTTCTACACTGATGTTTATATCACACTTTGACATTCTACACTTTCTACACTGATGTTTATATCACACTTTGTCATTTTACACTTTCTACACTGATGTTTATATCACACTTTGACATTCTACACTTTCTACACTGATGTTTATATCACACTTTGACATTCTACACTTTCTACACTGATGTTTATATCACATTTTGACATTTTACACTTTCTACACTGATGTTTATATCACACTTTGACATTCTACACTTTCTACACTGATGTTTATATCACACTTTGACATTCTACACTTTCTACACTGATGTTTATATCACACTTTGACATTCTACACTTTCTACACTGATGTTTATATCACACTTTGACATTCTACACTTTCTACACTGATGTTTATATCACATTTTGACATTTTACACTTTCTACACTGATGTTTATATCACACTTTGACATTCTACACTTTCTACACTGATGTTTATATCACACTTTGTCATTTTACACTTTCTACACTGATGTTTATATCACACTTTGACATTCTACACTTTCTACACTGATGTTTATATCACATTTTGACATTTTACACTTTCTACACTGATGTTTATATCACACTTTGACATTCTACACTTTCTACACTGATGTTTATATCACACTTTGTCATTTTACACTTTCTACACTGATGTTTATATCACACTTTGACATTCTACACTTTCTACACTGATGTTTATATCACACTTTGACATTCTACACTTTCTACACTGATGTTTATATCACACTTTGACATTCTACACTTTCTACACTGATGTTTATATCACACTTTGACATTTTACACTTTCTACACTGATGTTTATATCACACTTTGACATTCTACACTTTCTACACTGATGTTTATATCACACTTTGACATTCTACACTTTCTACACTGATGTTTATATCACACTTTGACATTCTACACTTTCTACACTGATGTTTATATCACACTTTGACATTCTACACTTTCTACACTGATGTTTATATCACACTTTGACATTCTACACTTTCTACACTGATGTTTATATCACACTTTGACATTCTACACTTTCTACACTGATGTTTATATCACACTTTGACATTTTACACTTTCTACACTGATGTTTATATCACACTTTGACATTCTACACTTTCTACACTGATGTTTATATCACACTTTGACATTCTACACTTTCTACACTGATGTTTATATCACACTTTGACATTCTACACTTTCTACACTGATGTTTATATCACACTTTGACATTCTACACTTTCTACACTGATGTTTATATCACACTTTGACATTCTACACTTTCTACACTGATGTTTATATCACACTTTGACATTCTACACTTTCTACACTGATGTTTATATCACACTTTGACATTCTACACTTTCTACACTGATGTTTATATCACACTTTGTCATTCTACACTTTCTACACTGATGTTTATATCACACTTTGACATTCTACACTTTCTACACTGATGTTTATATCACACTTTGACATTCTACACTTTCTACACTGATGTTTATATCACACTTTGACATTCTACACTTTCTACACTGATGTTTATATCACACTTTGTCATTCTACACTTTCTACACTGATGTTTATATCACACTTTGACATTCTACACTTTCTACACTGATGTTTATATCACACTTTGACATTCTACACTTTCTACACTGATGTTTATATCACACTTTGACATTTTACACTTTCTACACTGATGTTTATATCACACTTTGACATTCTACACTTTCTACACTGATGTTTATATCACACTTTGACATTCTACACTTTCTACACTGATGTTTATATCACACTTTGACATTCTACACTTTCTACACTGATGTTTATATCACACTTTGTCATTCTACACTTTCTACACTGATGTTTATATCACACTTTGACATTCTACACTTTCTACACTGATGTTTATATCACACTTTGACATTCTACACTTTCTACACTGATGTTTATATCACACTTTGACATTTTACACTTTCTACACTGATGTTTATATCACACTTTGACATTCTACACTTTCTACACTGATGTTTATATCACACTTTGACATTCTACACTTTCTACACTGATGTTTATATCACACTTTGACATTCTACACTTTCTACACTGATGTTTATATCACACTTTGACATTTTACACTTTCTACACTGATGTTTATATCACACTTTGACATTTTACACTTTCTACACTGATGTTT
This sequence comes from Bathymodiolus septemdierum, assembly GCA_963383655.1. Lineage (NCBI taxonomy): Eukaryota > Metazoa > Mollusca > Bivalvia > Mytilida > Modiolidae > Bathymodiolus > Bathymodiolus septemdierum. Next base: position 62,273,000 of record OY726530.1, read on the forward strand.
ATATCACACTTTGACATTCTACACTTTCTACACTGATGTTTATATCACACTTTGACATTCTACACTTTCTACACTGATGTTTATATCACACTTTGTCATTCTACACTTTCTACACTGATGTTTATATCACACTTTGACATTCTACACTTTCTACACTGATGTTTATATCACACTTTGACATTCTACACTTTCTACACTGATGTTTATATCACACTTTGACATTTTACACTTTCTACACTGATGTTTATATCACACTTTGACATTCTACACTTTCTACACTGATGTTTATATCACACTTTGACATTCTACACTTTCTACACTGATGTTTATATCACACTTTGACATTCTACACTTTCTACACTGATGTTTATATCACACTTTGACATTTTACACTTTCTACACTGATGTTTATATCACACTTTGACATTCTACACTTACTGTAATAAATATGTAGATATGAAATTTAGTGCACACGTTGTAAGTTTATTTTGTTCTTTCCCATTCTACAATTTAAGATTACACTAAGCTTTTGCAATTAAGACTTACTATAGGATTATCATTCGCTTTGGCTTTTCTTTACCTCTGCTGGTAGACTATTAGTCCACGAGGGTATCATCCACCCAGTAGCCAGCGTTTTTGCACTGACACGGTTTATTTAATAAATTTATTGAAATTGACAACCCAAATAATGTAATTGTTATTCTTTCTAAGGTTCTCCTCCCTCAGACATAGGTGACCTCAGACATAGGTGACATAGGTGACATAGGTGACCTCAGACATAGGTGACATAGGTGACCTCAGCAGATTTCGGCTATTCTCTTTAGGCACTTTCCAGTCTTTCGATTTTGAGCGCTCCTGATGAAGGTTATTCAGAAACGGCGTCGTGTGCCCTAAAATAGATATGTACGTTTTTATTATGATCACAAAGTCTGCTTGTGGACTATTAGTCTCTTAGGGTATCATCTATCAAGTAGTTCGTGTTTCAACACTGACGTGATTTATTAGATATATTAATTATTGAAATTTCCAGTTCCTAAAAATGTAATTACTTGTGTATTATTAAAACTATGGTTCTCTTCACTCAGTCGTGACCTTATGTGACCTTTGCCAATTTTCGTTATCCTGTTTATGCCCTTTGGTTTTGTTGCTTCAAAAGACGTTTAAATTATTTGGCTTTCAAATCTCTTGATTCTGAGCATACCCAATAATGGTTATTACAAAAATGCGTCATGCGCATTACAATGTATATCTACGTACTTTTATTTAAACATGTGTATCTAGACCAACAATACATTGGCTTTTTGTGGTATTCGTAATCTGAACTGCTGTTCATAAATATATGGACCTTATCAAATATTGCATCAGAAGTGTCACCTCTGATAATGAACATGTATTTACAGCCGATGTTGATTAATTATAATATTTATTTACATAGTTAAGATGTTGATTAATTATAATATTTATTTGCATAGTTAAGAAAGGCATGTGTCCACTTTTCAATGTGTTCAATATGATTAAGTGGTTTTATTTTGTGACCGAGTTATACTACTAATGTGTCTTTGTTTACCGAAATACAGTTTTTTGTTCCTTTTTGTCAAATCAAACTTTGACGAAACAATAATGGTAAAATAACAACGTAGCTATATAATTGAGTGACACGTTCAGGTACACTCAAACTCAAAGGATTTCAAAGCTAAATAATCTAAAAATTATTGGGAGCAATACAATCAAAGGCATAGCCAAAATCGGCCAAGGTTAGTTATGCCTGAGGGAGGAGAACAATATCTTTAATAAAGAATTACATTACATTACATTATCTTTGTACATGTCCCAATCCAAAACCCGGATTTTTAACTTCATTTGTTTTGTTTTTGTTGTTGTTTTTGTTGGGTATTCAATGAGTTAAGATAAGAGGTGATTGTATGTTTTGTTGATATTGATGGAATTGTTGACCATCACTGTTTAAGCTTCTTTTCATAAACTAACAAGTGTGGACACAGAAATGTGCTGTCCAAAAGGCAAGTGTGGATGTCAATATTTCATATTATTAACTTAAAAAAAAATAAAAAATCATGAACACAGGGGACCTGGATTTTTTTTTAATAAAAAACTAATCCTGGATTATTATTTTTGCTTAAAGTCCGGTCCTGTGTTTTTATTTTAAATTTTCATCATAGCCCCCTCCCCTCCCAATGGATATTAAATTGTATCATTAATAATAAATTAATAAATAATAAATTCAAATTTTCTATTTAAAATAAATCTCATTTACAAAACCACTGATATTTGTTCAATTTTTACCGCTGATTTAAGTTTTAGTCGCAACAAATTTTTATTTTTCTCTTTAAACTGTCGAAAAATAATATTTATTTAACTGTAAAATTTACAAATAAAATTCCCCCCCCCTTTTTCCCCTTTTTTCTTGTTTAAATCAATGATCAACAATATTCCAGAATCAAACAAATGAATAAATATAACATAGATTTCTTTTACATGCATCTTTTTACCATGCGGAGTTAGTGTGTTTTAAATCGGTCATCCAATCAGGACGCTCATTATTCTTGTCCAAGATCAAAATACATCGCTAAAATTACCTGTGGGTGTTTACCCACTTCAACTCGTAAATTTACATAGAAATCGGAGATATTTCGTCATAAAACTTCACACATGGTTTTGTCTATCATATTTCTTGAAGACAAACATAACATTTTATTGCATTTATCAATATTTTATGAGTATCAACAATTTTTTCAACACCGTATCTGCTTCTCGATACAGCCACCCGTGACCCAATTTAGCACGTTCTACCAGTTTTTTTCTTAATAATGTTGTTTAATAAATCAGGTCAGAGGCGAAATCCTGACTACTGAGTGGATAATATTTCAAAAACGCGACCTTTAAAGGTATATCTGTTAAAAAAAAACAAACAACTGACAACTGATCTGGTTTTTCTGTCTGAACACTTTAAGCACTAAAGCACTCGTAGGCTCTGCACAGCAAGCTGTATTTCAGCATTCAGATTGTCCAGCTGTTCCTGTCAGTTTGAACACCTGAAAAACTAAATTGGTCTTAGGCTCTGCACAGCAAGCTGTATTTCAGCATTCAGATTGTCCAGCTGGTCCTGTCAGTTTGAACACCTGAAGCACTAAATCGTTCTTAGGCTCTGCACAGCAATATGTATTTCTGCATTCAGATTGTCCAGCTGGTTCTGTCAGTTTGAACACCTGATGCACTAAATCGCTCTTAGGCTCTGCACAGCAAGCTGTATTTCAGCATTCAGATTGTCCAGCTGGTTCTGTTTGTCTGTACACCTTAACACTAAACTGCTCTTTAGTTCTGTCCAGCAAGCTGTATTTCAGTACCAGATTGCCCAGCTGGTTCTGTCTGTCTGAACACTTTAAGCACTTAGCTGCTCAGGTTCTGCACAGCAAACTGTATTTCAGCATTCAGATTGTCCAGCTGGTTCTGTCTGTCTGTACACATTAACACTAAGCTGCTCTTAAGCTCTGCACAGCAAGCTGTATTTCAGCAGTCAGATTGTCCAGCTGGTTCTGTCTGTCTGTACACCTTAACACTAAACTGCTCTTAAGCTCTGCACAGCAAGCTGTATTTCAGCAGTCAGATTGTCCAGCTGGTTCTGTCTGTCTGTACACCTTAACACTAAACTGCTCTTAAGCTCTGCACAGCAAGCTGTATTTCAGCAGTCAGATTGTCCAGCTGGTTCTGTCTGTCTGTACACATTAACACTAAGCTGCTCTTAAGTTATGCACAACAAGCTGTATTTCAGCAGTCAGATTGTCCAGCTGGTTCTGTCTGTCTGAACACTTTAAGCACTTAACTGCTCAGGTTCTGCACAGCAAGCTGTATTTCAGCAGTCAGATCGTCCAACTGGTTCTGTCTGTCTGTACACATTAACACTAAGCTGCTCTTAAGCTATGCACAGCAAGCTGTATTTCAGTATTCAGATTGTCCAGCTGGTTCTGTCTGTCTGTACACATTAGCACTAAACTGCTCTTAGGATCTGCGCAACAAGCTGTATTTCAGTATTCAGATTGTCCTGCTGGTTGTGTTTTGATAGAGGTAGTAATGCCTGACGAGGCAGAAGTATGTGTTAACTCTGTAGTTCTTGTTGAGCTTAGACGAATGCTACACTGTGACGTCTTTACGACACTCTGAAATCCTGCTCCACTTGCTCTATATATAGCGGTGATATTGTATTATATATTCCCATGTTCTATATATAGCGGTGATATTGTATTATATATTCCCATGTTCTATATATAGCGGTGATATTGTATTATATATCTCCCATGTTCTATATATAGCGGTGATATTGTATTATATATCTCCCATGTTCTATATATAGCGGTGATATTGTATTATATATCTCCCATGTTCTATATATAGCGGTGATATTGTATTATATATCTCCCATGTTCTATATATAGCGGTGATATTGTATTATATATCTCCCATGTTCTATATATAGCGGTGATATTGTATTATATATCTCCCATGTTCTATATATAGCGGTGATATTGTATTATATATCTCCCATGTTCTATATATAGCGATGATATTGTATTATATATTCCCATGTTCTATATATAGCGGTGATATTGTATTATATATCTCCCATGTTCTATATATAGCGGTGATATTGTATTATATATCTCCCATGTTCTATATATAGCGGTGATATTGTATTATATATCTCCCATGTTCTATATATAGCGGTGATATTGTATTATATATCTCCCATGTTCTATATATAGCGGTGATATTGTATTATATATCTCCCATGTTCTATATATAGCGATGATATTGTATTATATATTCCCATGTTCTATATATAGCGGTGATATTGTATTATATATCTCCCATGTTCTATATATAGCGGTGATATTGTATTATATATCTCCCATGTTCTATATATAGCGGTGATATTGTATTATATATCTCCCATGTTCTATATATAGCGGTGATATTGTATTATATATCTCTCATGTTCTATATATAGCGGTGATATTGTATTATATATCTCTCATGTTCTATATATAGCGGTGATATTGTATTATATATCTCCCATGTTCTATATATAGCGGTGATACTGTATTATATATCTCCCATGTTCTATATATAGCGGTGATATTGTATTATATATCTCCCATGTTCTATATATAGCGGTGATATTGTATTATATATTCCCATGTTTGATATCTGTAGGTTCTTTGATTGATCTTTAATCTAATATATAGTAATTAAGATAGACAAATAAAAAAAATAAAAAAATACCACACCATCAGAACAGTTTCATAATCATTTGACCAGTTTTGACCAGTTGTGATTGGGCCACAGTTTTCTGTGTAATTGTGTATATTTGTTTGTTTTGTTTGTCTTCGCTTTGTGTCTTGTGCCCTATGTTGACTGTGTCTCTGGATTGTCCAATGTTGACTGTGTCTCTGGATTGTCCAATGTTGAGTGTGCCTCTGGATTGTCCAATGTGGACTGTGTCTCTGGATTGTCCAATGATGACTGTCTCTGGATTGTCCAATGTTGACTGTGTTTCTGGATTGTCCAATGTTGACTGTGTCTCTGGATTGTCCAATGATGACTGTGCCTCTGGATTTTCCATTGATTACTGTGTCTCTGGATTGTCCAATGTTGACTGTGTCTCTGGATTGTCCAATGTTGACTGTGTCTCTGGATTGTCCAATATTGACTGTGTTTCTGGATTGTTCAATGTCGACTTTGTCTCTGGATTGTCCAATGTTGGCTGTCTCTGGATTGTCCAATGTTGACTGTGTCTCTGGATTGTCCATTGATGACTGTGTCTCTGGATTGTCCAATGTTGACTGTGTCTCTGGATTGTCCAATGTTGACTGTGTCTCTGGATTGTCCAATGTTGACTTTGTCTCTGAATTGTCCATTTCTTATTACCTGTTCGGTTTTCTTTAATATTTTACTTGTTTGCCAAATCGACTTTGTGCAAACTTGAGCATTGTAGGTATGCAATCCGATCTATGATGAGATATTTTACAAATAATGTACCATTCAACACAATATATACGATTATTAACGATCTTGTGATACTGTATCCTTTAAACGTGATTCGGCTACGTTTTGTTTCAAATTACATCCACATTTTAGTATCATATCGCGGAACAATGTTAAAAATACTTATTTTTGTATACATTGTCCTATATTAGTATTCGAATTCAGAATGTACTTATTTTATGCATATATATGTGTATACATATATACATCATACGATATATATACCATACGATCACAACCACGAGTACCCCAGTTCTATATTTAACTTCTGTATATACAGAAGTTAAACATAGAACTTGGGTACACGTGTTTATACAGAAGTTAAATATAGAACTGGGGTACTCGTGGTTATACAGAAGTTAAATATAGAACTGGGGTACTCGTGGTTATACAGAAGTTAAATGTAGAACTGGGGTACTCGTGGTTGTGATCGTATGGTAGTTGGATTTACAACTACATATGAAATCAGTGTATATCACCATTGACGCTGTAAGTTCGAATCCCGCTCAGACGAGGCATAATCGATACAACATTATATGATAAAGTTAGTCGGTGACTTGTGGCATGTCAGTGGTTTTCTCCGGGTACTCTGGTTTTCTCCACCAATAAAACTGTCCGCCACGACATACCTGAAACATTGTTGAAAGTGGCGTTAAACACCACAGCACACACACTTACTTAATTATTGACGTCTTGATACAAATTACTTCCGCATTGTAGTAGTATGGCGGGAAACAAGGTCAAAAATACCTATTTTTGTGGATATTATATGCGAATTCAGAATACTGTCATATAGGCAGAATTTGAATTTAATACTTACTTGATTATTTCTGTAGATACTAAATGAATATTATATATACTACACTCGAATATATCGTCATAAGAGTTATTTATTTGAATTCAGTATGCTAAATTATGGACCAATCCGAACATAACCGCATAGTTGATGTAATGGTTAATGTGCTAGCCTCGAGTGTGGTATATTGTATCGAGTCAAACCAAAGACAATACAATTGGTATTTTTGCAGCATCAAGGAGTAAGACTAAAGACTGAATATCTCGGAATCAGGATAATTTGTCCGAGCAGAGCGAAAGGTCTACTCAATGAGATAAGCGGACATCATCATCTTATCGAACATGACATATTCTCGCCAGGGCTATTAAAAGATTCGCCTTATTCGATCTCTTAAAAAGTTTATATTCCGATACCATGATCTTGTCGAAAAATATTTTTCTTTGAATTCTGTATATTCTAGATCATCTATAACTGACCAATCAGACCTCAGTTTACAATTCTACAAACATATATTATTTCTTTAATTGTTATTCTATATCATTATGCTAAATAAACGTTAGAGAACACCGAAGGGCCAATCAAAAATGTACAATCCAGAGAAACTGGCAACATAGGGTAAAGAAGAAGAAGAAAAACAAAACAAAAACACAACACAATATGTGTTAGACATCACATTCACTATGCGTATGTACTATAATCGTTTAATCTATTCATATATCGAAACGCCTATATAAGCAAAATGATTTTGAGGAGATATATCATGCTTGGGAGGAGTACTTGCGAAAAATACCAGTCGAAAGACGGAAAATTTCCCGATTCGAAAGGCGAGGGAAATTTAGTCTCAAGACTGGTCTTTTTAACAAATACACCTCCCAAACATGATATATCTGTTTAATTACACCGAATATTTTTTAGAACACTGGCTAAATAAATAATACCTTTTGTTTGTCGTTTTCAGGAATATTCTTTTTTCATTGTTTGTAACTTGGCAGTTGTTAAATACTATAGGACGCTTTGAACTGTTCCCTTCAGCAGGTACTGTGGTAGTATAATTCGATTTGCTTTGTTAGACAGTGGTTGAAGTATTCCGAATGAATCTGGCGGTTTGCGGCACGTGAGGGTAAAAAAGCGAAATAAGTTTTCGCTAATACCACGGCAAAAAAACTAAATCCTTTCAAATTTGATTAATCCCGTTACTTTACGCATAAAGGTAGAGAAGAAATATTCCGAATAAATTTGGCGATTTGATGCACGCGAGGGTAAAACAGTTAAATCCTCATGCAAATACCCCAGCAGCGGTAAATATGAACGAAATTAATCCTAAATATGAAAATACACGAAAAATACACGGCTATTAAACAATCAAAATCCAGGATTCTTATATAAGGTGTAATTATTATATGCAGTAATGTCAAGAAACATCTAGACAGAAATAACATCCTGACTGATGCACAACATGGCTTTCGCAAACGAAGATCTTGCGAAAGTCAACTCATCCTTACCGTCAAAGATTTAGCTAGCAGCATGGATATAAAAGAACAGATAGACCTCATTTTACTTGACTTCAGCAAGGCCTTTGATAAGGTTCCATATGAGCGGCTGCTATACAAAATGAAATATTACGGTATACGAGGCCACATGAATAGTTGGATTAGGGACTTTCTCGAAAACAAACAGCAACAGATTGTGTTAGAGGGGGCAACATCTACCTCAGCACCAGTCCAATCTAGAGTTCCCCAAGGAAGCGTACTTGGCCCACTGTTGTTCCTACTTTTCATCAATGACTTACCTGAGGTCATCTCAACAGGATCAACAGTGAGACTTTTTGCAGATGACTGCGTTTTGTACAGGAGAATAAGATCAACTGAAGACACAAACGCACTGTAAGATGATCTAAACAGCCTTCATAACTGGGAGAGAGACTGGCTAATGGAATTCCACCCCGAAAAATACTAAGTCCTGCACATCTCAAACATGAGAAATCCACTCAAGTATAATTACAACATCCATGGACATATACTTGAAGAGTCTGAAACATCTAAATACCTGGGCATCAACCTAAATAGAACATTAAGCTAGAACAACCATATCAACACCGTGGCGAAGAAAGCAAGTAATATAAGTAATATCAGTGCTTTCTTACAAAGGAACTTACACCAACTTCCTAGAAAAAGCAAAGCCCAGTGTTACCAAACATTAGTAAGACCGCTCATGGAATATGCTTGAATCATCTGGGATCCTCATATTAAGGAGAACATAAATAAACTAGAGGCAGTGCAAAGACGATCAGCACGATTTGTATATAATGACTTTAGACACACAACCAGCGTAACACCAATGCTGAATGACCTAAACTGGGCACCACTACAAGAGCGATGGGCCCAGTATAAAGTCATAATGATGTACCGTATTATGCATGGCTTAGTGGACATACCAACTACCCATTTAACTCCACAAGCAACATCAGTGAGAGGGCACATGTACAGTCAGTCAGTCACGCTCCAAGTATCGTCAGTCACGCTCCAAGTCAAAATATTGGAAAATAAAATAACTCAAAAAACAAAGGTCACTAAACATCATAACGAAAATCTGTCAACGTTACCTCTGCCCTAGGGAGAGGAAGGTTATAGTTTTCATAATGATATATTTTAGATTGCGATTCGACTAAATATAGTTATTGATAAATAAATTCACTATATTTGTTAAACTAACATAATATATTACATATTGGCTTGTACCCAACTGAAATACAAATTTAGAACTAAAACTGATTCCGCGCCATATATCTGTCAAAAAATGTCGGCTAAAAATCCGATAGGTTGAATATTGAGACGTATATATTAATATATCTTTATTTTAACTGACCACTGTATTTACATACATTGTATATAGATTAAGGTATAGAGAAATACAAAATTTACATTAGAAACAGTTTGCAAGATAGTCGGCGTGGACCACGATCACATTACACACCTTTAATAATCTCATGGATACAGTAGCAGTGTTCTTATAGTTCTTGTTCTTTTCTACCCCCATCGGTGATGTAATGATTAGCATGCTCTCATAGTGTGCTGTAGATAGTCGGCCTGGACCACGATCACATTACACACCTTTAATAATCTCATGGATACAGTAGCAGTTTTCTAATAGTTCTTGTTCTTTTCTACTCCCATCGGTGATGTAATGATTAGCATGTTCTCATAGTGTGCTGTAGATAGTCGGCCTGGACCACGATCACATTACACACCTTTAATAATCTCATGGATACAGTAGCAGTGTTCTTATAGTTCTTGTTCTTTTCTACCCCCATCGGTGATGTAATGATTAGCATGCTCTCATGGTGTGCTGTAGATAGTCGGCCTGGACCACGATCACATTACACACCTTTGATAATCTCATGGAAACAGTAGCAGTGTTCTTATAGTTCTTGTTCTTTTCTACCCCCATCGGTGATGTAATGATTAGCATGCTCTCATAGTGTGCTGTAGATAGTCGGCGTGGACCACGATCACATTACACACCTTTAATAATCTCATGGATACAGTAGCAGTGTTCTTATAGTTCTTGTTCTTTTCTACCCCCATCGGTGATGTAATGATTAGCATGCTCTCATAGTGTGCTGTAGATAGTCGGCGTGGACCACGATCACATTACACACCTTTAATAATCTCATGGATACAGTAGCAGTGTTCTTATAGTTCTTGTTCTTTTCTACCCCCATCGGTGATGTAATGATTAGCATGCTCTCATAGTGTGCTGTAGATAGTCGGCCTGGACCACGATCACATTACACACCTTTTATAATCTCATGGATACAGTAGCATTGTTCTTATAGTTCTTGTTCTTTTCTACTGCCATCGGTGATGTAATGATTAGCATGTTCTCATAGTGTGCTGTAGATAGTCGGCCTGGACCACGATCACATTACACACCTTTAATAATCTCATGGATACAGTAGCAGTGTTCTTATAGTTCTTGTTCTTTTCTACCCCCATCGGTGATGTAATGATTAACATGCTCTCATAGTGTGCTGTAGATAGTCGGCCTGGACCACGATCACATTACACACCTTTAATAATCTCATGGATACAGTAGCAGTGTTCTTATAGTTCTTGTTCTTTTCTATCCCCATCGGTGATGTAATGATTAACATGCTCTCATAGTGTGCTGTAGATAGTCGGCCTGGACCACGATCACATTACACACCTTTAATAATCTCATGGAAACAGTAGCAGTGTTCTTATAGTTCTTGTTCTTTTCTACCCCCATCGGTGATGTAATGATTAGCATGCTCTCATAGTGTGCTGTAGATAGTCGGCCTGGACCACGATCACATTACACACCTTTAATAATCTCATGGATACAGTAGCAGTGTTCTTATAGTTCTTGTTCTTTTCTACCCCCATCGGTGATGTAATGATTAACATGCTCTCATAGTGTGCTGTAGATAGTCGGCCTGGACCACGATCACATTACACACCTTTAATAATCTCATGGATACAGTAGCAGTGTTCTTATAGTTCTTGTTCTTTTCTACCCCCATCGGTGATGTAATGATTAACATGCTCTCATAGTGTGCTGTAGATAGTCGGCGTGGACCACGATCACATTACACACCTTTAATAATCTCATGGAAACAGTAGCAGTGTTCTTATAGTTCTTGTTCTTTTCTACCCCCATCGGTGATGTAGTGATTAGCATGCTCTCATAGTGTGCTGTAGATAGTCGGCGTAGACCACGATCACATTACACACCTTTAATAATCTCATGGATACAGTAGCAGTGTTCTTATAGTTCTTGTTCTTTTCTACCTCCATCGGTGATGTAATGATTAACATGCTCTCATAGGGTGCTGTAGATAGTCGGTTGGAGCACGATCACATTACACACCTTTAATAATCTCATGGATACAGTAGCAGTGTTCTTATAGTTCTTGTTCTTTTCTACCCCCATCGGTGATGTAATGATTAGCATGCTCTCATAGTGTGCTGTAGATAGTCGCCGTGGACCACGATCACATTACACACCTTTAATAATCTCATGGATACAGTAGGAGTGTTCTTATAGTTCTTGTTCTTTTCTACCCCAATCGGTGATGTAATGATTAACATGCTCTCATAGTGTGCTGTAGATAGTCGGCCTGGACCACGATCACATTACACACCTTTAATAATCTCATGGATACAGTAGCAGTGTTCTTATAGTTCTTGTTCTTTTCTACCCCCATCGGTGATGTAATGATTAGCATGTTCTCATAGTGTACTGTAGATAGTCGGCCTGGCCCACGATCACATTACACACCTTTAATAATCTCATGGATACAGTAGCAGTGTTCCTATAGTTCTTGTTCTTTTCTACCCCCATCGGTGATGTAATGATTAGCATGCTCTCATAGTGTGCTGTAGATAGTCGGCGTGGACCACGATCACATTACACACCTTTAATAATCTCATGGATACAGTAGCAGTGTTCTTATAGTTCTTGTTCTTTTCTACCCCCATCGGTGATGTAATGATTAGCATGCTCTCATAGTGTGCTGTAGATAGTCGGCCTGGACCACGATCACATTACACACCTTTGATAATCTCATGGATACAGTAGCAGTGTTCTTATAATTCTTGTTCTTTTCTACTCCCATCGGTGATGTAATGATTAGCATGTTCTCATAGTGTGCTGTAGATAGTCGGCCTGGACCACGATCACATTACACACCTTTAATAATCTCATGGATACAGTAGCAGTGTTCTTATAGTTCTTGTTCTTTTCTACCCCCATCGGTGATGTAATGATTAGCATGCTCTCATAGTGTGCTGTAGATAGTCGGCGTGGACCACGATCACATTACACACCTTTAATAATCTCATGGATACAGTAGCAGTGTTCTTATAGTTCTTGTTCTTTTCTACCCCCATCGGTGATGTAATGATTAACATGCTCTCATAGTGTGCTGTAGATAGTCGGCCTGGACCACGATCACATTACACACCTTTAATAATCTCATGGAAACAGTAGCAGTGTTCTTATAGTTCTTGTTCTTTTCTACCCCCATCGGTGATGTAATGATTAGCATGCTCTCATAGTGTGCTGTAGATAGTCGGCCTGAACCACGATCACATTACACACCTTTAATAATCTCATGGATACAGTAGCAGTGTTCTTATATATCTTGTTCTTTTCTACCCCCATCGGTGATGTAATGATTAGCATGTTCTCATAGTGTGCTGTAGATAGTCGGCCTGGACCACGATCACATTACACACCTTTAATAATCTCATGGATACAGTAGCAGTGTTTTTATAGTTCTTGTTCTTTTCTACCCCCATCGGTGATGTAATGATTAACATGCTCTCATAGTGTGCTGTAGATAGTCGGTTGGAGCACGATCACATTACACACCTTTAATAATCTCATGGATACAGTAGCAGTGTTCTTATATATCTTGTTCTTTTCTACCCCCATCGGTGATGTAATGATTAGCATGTTCTCATAGTGTGCTGTAGATAGTCGGCCTGGACCACGATCACATTACACACCTTTAATAATCTCATGGATACAGTAGCAGTGTTCTTATAGTTCTTGTTCTTTTCTACCCCCATCGGTGATGTAATGATTAGCATGCTCTCATAGTGTGCTGTAGATAGTCGGCCTGGACCACGATCACATTACACACCTTTAATAATCTCATGGAAACAGTAGCAGTGTTCTTATAGTTCTTGTTCTTTTCTACCCCCATCGGTGATGTAATGATTAGCATGTTCTCATAGTGTGCTGTAGATAGTCGGCCTGAACCACGATCACATTACACACCTTTAATAATCTCATGGATACAGTAGCAGTGTTCTTATATATCTTGTTCTTTTCTACCCCCATCGGTGATGTAATGATTAGCATGTTCTCATAGTGTGCTGTAGATAGTCGGCCTGGACCACGATCACATTACTCACCTTTAATAATCTCATGGATACAGTAGCAGTGTTCTTATAGTTCTTGTTCTTTTCTACCCCCATCGGTGATGTAATGATTAGCATGCTTTCATAGTGTGCTGTAGATAGTCGGCGTGGACCACGATCACATTACACACCTTTAATAATCTCATGGATACAGTAGGAGTGTTCTTATAGTTCTTGTTCTTTTCTACCCCAATCGGTGATGTAATGATTAACATGCTCTCATAGTGTGCTGTAGATAGTCGGCCTGGACCACGATCACATTACACACCTTTAATAATCTCATGGATACAGTAGCAGTGTTCTTATAGTTCTTGTTCTTTTCTACCCCCATCGGTGATGTAATGATTAGCATGTTCTCATAGTGTGCTGTAGATAGTCGGCCTGGCCCACGATCACATTACACACCTTTAATAATCTCATGGATACAGTAGCAGTGTTCTTATAGTTCTTGTTCTTTTCTACCCCCATCGGTGATGTAATGATTAGCATGCTCTCATAGTGTGCTGTAGATAGTCGGCGTGGACCACGATCACATTACACACCTTTAATAATCTCATGGATACAGTAGCAGTGTTCTTATAGTTCTTGTTCTTTTCTACCCCCATCGGTGATGTAATGATTAGCATGCTCTCATAGCGTGCTGTAGATAGTCGGCGTGGACCACGATCACATTACACACCTTTAATAATCTCATGGATACAGTAGCAGTGTTCTTATAGTTCTTGTTCTTTTCTACCCCCATTGGTGATGTAATGATTAACATGCTCTCATAGTGTGCTGTAGATAGTCGGCCTGGACCACGATCACATTACACACCTTTAATAATCTCATGGAAACAGTAGCAGTGTTCTAATAGTTCTTGTTCTTTTCTACCCCCATCGGTGATGTAATGATTAGCATGCTCTCATAGTGTGCTGTAGATAGTCGGCCTGAACCACGATCACATTACACACCTTTAATAATCTCATGGATACAGTAGCAGTGTTCTTATATATCTTGTTCTTTTCTACCCCCATCGGTGATGTAATGATTAGCATGTTCTCATAGTGTGCTGTAGATAGTCGGCCTGGACCACGATCACATTACACACCTTTAATAATCTCATGGATACAGTAGCAGTGTTCTTATAGTTCTTGTTCTTTTCTACCCCCATCGGTGATGTAATGATTAGCATGCTTTCATAGTGTGCTGTAGATAGTCGGCGTGGACCACGATCACATTACACACCTTTAATAATCTCATGGATACAGTAGGAGTGTTCTTATAGTTCTTGTTCTTTTCTACCCCAATCGGTGATGTAATGATTAACATGCTCTCATAGTGTGCTGTAGATAGTCGGCGTGGACCACGATCACATTACACACCTTTAATAATCTCATGGATACAGTAGCAGTGTTCTTATAGTTCTTGTTCTTTTCTACCCCCATCGGTGATGTAATGATTAGCATGTTCTCATAGTGTGCTGTAGATAGTCGGCCTGGCCCACGATCACATTACACACCTTTAATAATCTCATGGATACAGTAGCAGTGTTCTTATAGTTCTTGTTCTTTTCTACCCCCATCGGTGATGTAATGATTAGCATGCTCTCATAGTGTGCTGTAGATAGTCGGCGTGGACCACGATCACATTACACACCTTTAATAATCTCATGGATACAGTAGCAGTGTTCTTATATATCTTGTTCTTTTCTACCCCCATCGGTGATGTAATGATTAGCATGTTCTCATAGTGTGCTGTAGATAGTCGGCCTGGACCACGATCACATTACTCACCTTTAATAATCTCATGGATACAGTAGGAGTGTTCTTATAGTTCTTGTTCTTTTCTACCCCAATCGGTGATGTAATGATTAACATGCTCTCATAGTGTGCTGTAGATAGTCGGCCTGGACCACGATCACATTACACACCTTTAATAATCTCATGGATACAGTAGCAGTGTTCTTATAGTTCTTGTTCTTTTCTACCCCCATCGGTGATGTAATGATTAGCATGTTCTCATAGTGTGCTGTAGATAGTCGGCCTGGCCCACGATCACATTACACACCTTTAATAATCTCATGGATACAGTAGCAGTGTTCTTATAGTTCTTGTTCTTTTCTACCCCCATCGGTGATGTAATGATTAGCATGCTCTCATAGTGTGCTGTAGATAGTCGGCGTGGACCACGATCACATTACACACCTTTAATAATCTCATGGATACAGTAGCAGTGTTCTTATAGTTCTTGTTCTTTTCTACCCCCATCGGTGATGTAATGATTAGCATGCTCTCATAGCGTGCTGTAGATAGTCGGCGTGGACCACGATCACATTACACACCTTTAATAATCTCATGGATACAGTAGCAGTGTTCTTATAGTTCTTGTTCTTTTCTACACCCATCGGTGATGTAATGATTAGCATGCTCTCATAGTGTGCTGTAGATAGTCGGCCTGAACCACGATCACATTACACACCTTTAATAATCTCATGGATACAGTAGCAGTGTTCTTATATATCTTGTTCTTTTCTACCCCCATCGGTGATGTAATGATTAGCATGTTCTCATAGTGTGCTGTAGATAGTCGGCCTGGACCACGATCACATTACACACCTTTAATAATCTCATGGATACAGTAGCAGTGTTCTTATAGTTCTTGTTCTTTTCTACCCCCATCGGTGATGTAATGATTAGCATGCTTTCATAGTGTGCTGTAGATAGTCGGCGTGGACCACGATCACATTACAGACCTTTAATAATCTCATGGATACAGTAGGAGTGTTCTTATAGTTCTTGTTCTTTTCTACCCCAATCGGTGATGTAATGATTAACATGCTCTCATAGTGTGCTGTAGATAGTCGGCGTGGACCACGATCACATTACACACCTTTAATAATCTCATGGATACAGTAGCAGTGTTCTTATAGTTCTTGTTCTTTTCTACCCCCATCGGTGATGTAATGATTAGCATGTTCTCATAGTGTGCTGTAGATAGTCGGCCTGGCCCACGATCACATTACACACCTTTAATAATCTCATGGATACAGTAGCAGTGTTCTTATAGTTCTTGTTCTTTTCTACCCCCATCGGTGATGTAATGATTAGCATGCTCTCATAGTGTGCTGTAGATAGTCGGCGTGGACCACGATCACATTACACACCTTTAATAATCTCATGGATACAGTAGCAGTGTTTTTATAGTTCTTGTTCTTTTCTACCCCCATCGGTGATGTAATGATTAGCATGCTCTCATAGTGTGCTGTAGATAGTCGGCCTGGACCACGATCACATTACACACCTTTGATAATCTCATGGATACAGTAGCAGTGTTCTTATAGTTCTTGTTCTTTTCTACTCCCATCGGTGATGTAATGATTAGCATGTTCTCATAGTGTGCTGTAGATAGTCGACCTGGACCACGATCACATTACACACCTTTAATAATCTCATGGATACAGTAGCAGTGTTCTTATAGTTCTTGTTCTTTTCTACCCCCATCGGTGATGTAATGATTAGCATGCTCTCATAGTGTGCTGTAGATAGTCGGCGTGGACCACGATCACATTACACACCTTTAATAATCTCATGGATACAGTAGCAGTGTTCTTATAGTTCTTGTTCTTTTCTACCCCCATCGGTGATGTAATGATTAACATGCTCTCATAGTGTGCTGTAGATAGTCGGCCTGGACCACGATCACATTACACACCTTTAATAATCTCATGGAAACAGTAGCAGTGTTCTTATAGTTCTTGTTCTTTTCTACCCCCATCGGTGATGTAATGATTAGCATGCTCTCATAGTGTGCTGTAGATAGTCGGCCTGGACCACGATCACATTACACACCTTTAATAATCTCATGGATACAGTAGCAGTGTTCTTATAGTTCTTGTTCTTTTCTACCCCCATCGGTGATGTAATGATTAGCATGTTCTCATAGTGTGCTGTAGATAGTTGGCATGGACCACGATCACATTACACACCTTTAATAATCTCATGGATACAGTAGCAGTGTTCTTATAGTTCTTGTTCTTTTCTACCCCCATCGGTGATGTAATAATTAGCATGCTCTCATAGTGTGCTGTAGATAGTCGGTTGGAGCACGATCACATTACACACCTTTAATAATCTCATGGATACAGTAGCAGTGTTCTTATAGTTCTTGTTCTTTTCTACCCCCATCGGTGATGTAATGATTAGCATGTTCTCATAGTGTGCTGTAGATAGTCGGCGTGGACCACGATCACATTACACACCTTTAATAATCTCATGGATACAGTAGCAGTGTTCTTAGAGTTCTTGTTCTTTTTTACCCCATCGGTGATGTAATGATTAGCATGCTCTCATAGTGAGCTGTAGATAGTCGGTTGGAGCACGATCACATTACACACCTTTAATAATCTCATGGATACAGTAGCAGTGTTCTTATAGTTCTTGTTCTTTTCTACCCCCATCGGTGATGTAATGATTAACATGCTCTCATAGTGTGCTGTAGATAATCGGCGTGGACCACGATCACATTACACACCTTTAATAATCTCATGGATACAGTAGCAGTGTTCTTAGAGTTCTTGTTCTTTTTTACCCCATCGGTGATGTAATGATTAGCATGCTCTCATAGTGTGCTGTAGATAGTCGGCCTGGACCACGATCACATTACACACCTTTAATAATCTCATGGATACAGTAGCAGTGTTCTTATAGTTCTTATTCTTTTCTACCCCCATCGGTGATGTAATGACTAGCATGCTCTCATAGTGTGCTGTAGATAGTCGGCCTGGACCACGATCACATTACACACCTTTAATAATCTCATGAATACAGTAGCATTGTTCTTATAGTTCTTGTTCTTTTCTACCCCCATCAGTGATGTAATGATTAGCATGCTCTCATAGTGTGCTGTAGATAGTCGGCCTGGACCACGATCACATTACACACCTTTAATAATCTCATGGATACAGTAGCAGTGTTCTTATAGTTCTTGTTCTTTTCTACACCCATAAGTGATGTAATGATTAGCATGCTCTCATAGTGTGCTGTAGATAGTCGGCCTGGACCACGATCACAATACACACCTTTAATAATCTCATGGATACAGTAGCAGTGTTCTTATAGTTCTTGTTCTTTTCTACCCCCATCGGTGATGTAATGATTAGCATGTTCTCATAGTGTGCTGTAGATAGTCGGCCTGGACCACGATCACATTACACACCTTTAATAATCTCATGGATACAGTAGCAGTGTTCTTATAGTTCTTGTTCTTTTCTACCCCCATCGGTGATGTAATGATTAGCATGCTCTCATAGTGTGCTGTAGATAGTCGGCCTGGACCACGATCACATTACACACCTTTAATAATCTCATGGATACAGTAGCAGTGTTCTTATAGTTCTTGTTCTTTTCTACCCCCATCGGTGATGTAATAATTAGCATGCTCTCATAGTGTGCTGTAGATAGTCGGTTGGAGCACGATCACATTACACACCTTTAATAATCTCATGGATACAGTAGCAGTGTTCTTATAGTTCTTGTTCTTTTCTACCCCCATCGGTGATGTAATGATTAGCATGTTCTCATAGTGTGCTGTAGATAGTCGGCCTGGACCACGATCACATTACACACCTTTAATAATCTCATGGATACAGTAGCAGTGTTCTTATAGTTCTTGTTCTTTTCTACCCCCATCGGTGATGTAATGATTAGCATGCTCTCATAGTGTGCTGTAGATAGTCGGCCTGGACCACGATCACATTACACACCTTTAATAATCTCATGGATACAGTAGCAGTGTTCTTATAGTTCTTGTTCTTTTCTACCCCCATCGGTGATGTAATGATTAGCATGTTCTCATAGTGTGCTGTAGATAGTCGGTTGGAGCACGATCACATTACACACCTTTAATAATCTCATGGATACAGTAGCAGTGTTCTTATAGTTCTTGTTCTTTTCTACCCCCATCAGTGATGTAATGATTAGCATGTTCTCATAGTGTGCTGTAGATAGTCGGCGTGGACCACGATCACATTACACACCTTTAATAATCTCATGGATACAGTAGCAGTGTTCTTATAGTTCTTGTTCTTTTCTATCCCCATCGGTGATGTAATGATTAGCATGCTCTCATAGTGTGCTGTAGATAGTCGCCGTGGACCACGATCACATTACACACCATTAATAATCTCATGGATACAGTAGCAGTGTTCTTATAGTTCTTGTTCTTTTCTACCCCCATCGGTGATGTAATGATTAACATGCTCTCATAGAGTGCTGTAGATAGTCGGCCTGGACCACGATCACATTACACACCTTTAATAATCTCATGGATACAGTAGCAGTGTTCTTATAGTTCTTGTTCTTTTCTACCCCCATCAGTGATGTAATGATTAGCATGCTCTCATAGTGTGCTGTAGATAGTCGGCCTGGACCACGATCACATTACACACCTTTAATAATCTCATGGATACAGTAGCAGTGTTCTTATAGTTCTTGTTCTTTTCTACCCCCATCGGTGATGTAATGATTAGCATGTTCTCATATTGTGCTGTAGATAGTCGGCCTGGATCACAATCACATTACACACCTTTAATAATCTCATGGATACAGTAGCAGTGTTCTTATAGTTCTTGTTCTTTTCTACACCCATCGGTGATGTAATGATTAGCATGCTCTCATAGTGTGCTGTAGATAGTCGGCCTGGACCACGATCACAATAAACACCTTTAATAATCTCATGGATACAGTAGCAGTGTTCTTATAGTTCTTGTTCTTTTCTACCCCCATCGGTGATGTAATGATTAACATGCTCTCATAGTGTGCTCTAGATAGTCGACCTGGACCACGATCACATTACACACCTTTAATAATCTCATGGATACAGTAGCAGTGTTCTTATAGTTCTTGTTCTTTTCTACCCCCATCGGTGATGTAATGATTAGCATGCTCTCATATTGTGCTGTAGATAGTCGGCGTGGACCACGATCACATTACACACCTTTAATAATCTCAAGGAAACAGTAGCAGTGTTCTTATAGTTCTTGTTCTTTTCTACCTCCATCGGTGATGTAATGATTAGCATGCTCTCATATTGTGCTGTAGATAGTCGGCGTGGACCACGATCACATTACACACCTTTAATAATCTCATGGATACAGTAGCAGTGTTCTTATAGTTCTTGTTCTTTTCTACCCCCATCGGTGATGTAATGATTAGCATGCTCTCATAGTGTGCTGTAGATAGTCGGCCTGGACCACGATCACATTACACACCTTTAATAATCTCATGGATACAGTAGCAGTGTTCTTATAGTTCTTGTTCTTTTCTACCCCCATCGGTGATGTAATGATTAGTATGCTCTCATAGTGTGCTGTAGATAGTCGGCGTGGAACACGATCACATTACACACCTTTAATAATCTCATGGATAGAGTAGCAGTGTTCTTATAATTCTTCTTCTTTTCTACCCCCATCGGTGATGTAATGATTAACATGCTCTCATAGTGTGCTGTAGATAGTCGGCGTGGACCACGATCACATTACACACCTTTAATAATCTCATGGATACAGTAGCAGTGTTCTTATAGTTCTTGTTCTTTTCTACCCCCATCGGTGATGTAATGATTAATATGCTCTCATAGTGTGCTGTAGATAGTCGGCGTGGACCACGATCACATTACACACCTTTAATAATCTCATGTATACAGTAGCAGTGTTCTTATAGTTCTTGTTCTTTTCTACCCCATCGGTGATGTAATGATTAGCATGCTCTCATATTGTGCTGTAGATAGTCGGCCTGGACCACGATCACATTACACACCTTTAATAATCTCATGGATACAGTAGCAGTGTTCTTATAGTTCTTATTCTTTTCTACCCCCATCGGTGATGTAATGATTAACATGCTCTCATAGTGTGCTGTAGATAGTCGGCCTGGACCACGATCACATTACACACCTTTAATAATCTCATGTATACAGTAGCAGTGTTCTTATAGTTCTTGTTCTTTTCTACCCCCATCGGTGATGTAATGATTAACATGCTCTCATAGTGTGCTGTAGATAGTCGGCCTGGACCACGATCACATTACACACCTTTAATAATCTCATGTATACAGTAGCAGTGTTCTTATAGTTCTTGTTCTTTTCTACCCCCATCGGTGATGTAATGATTAATATGCTCTCATAGTGTGCTGTAGATAGTCGGCCTGGACCACGATCACATTACACACCTTTAATAATCTCATGGAAACAGTAGCAGTGTTCTTATAGTTCTTGTTCTTTTCTACCCCCATCGGTGATGTAATGATTAACATGCTCTCATAGTGTGCTGTAGATAGTTGGCCTGGACCACGATCACATTACACACCTTTAATAATCTCATGGATACAGTAGCAGTGTTCTTATAGTTCTTGTTCTTTTCTACCCCCATCAGTGATGTAATGATTAGCATGCTCTCATAGTGTGCTGTAGATAGTCGGCCTGGACCACGATCACATTACACACCTTTAATAATCTCATGGATACAGTAGCAGTGTTCTTATAGTTCTTGTTCTTTTCTACCCCCATCGGTGATGTAATGATTAGCATGTTCTCATATTGTGCTGTAGATAGTCGGCCTGGATCACAATCACATTACACACCTTTAATAATCTCATGGATACAGTAGCAGTGTTCTTATAGTTCTTGTTCTTTTCTACACCCATCGGTGATGTAATGATTAGCATGCTCTCATAGTGTGCTGTAGATAGTCGGCCTGGACCACGATCACAATAAACACCTTTAATAATCTCATGGATACAGTAGCAGTGTTCTTATAGTTCTTGTTCTTTTCTACCCCCATCGGTGATGTAATGATTAACATGCTCTCATAGTGTGCTCTAGATAGTCGACCTGGACCACGATCACATTACACACCTTTAATAATCTCATGGATACAGTAGGAGTGTTCTTATAGTTCTTGTTCTTTTCTACCCCCATCGGTGATGTAATGATTAGCATGCTCTCATATTGTGCTGTAGATAGTCGGCGTGGACCACGATCACATTACACACCTTTAATAATCTCAAGGAAACAGTAGCAGTGTTCTTATAGTTCTTGTTCTTTTCTACCTCCATCGGTGATGTAATGATTAGCATGCTCTCATATTGTGCTGTAGATAGTCGGCGTGGACCACGATCACATTACACACCTTTAATAATCTCATGGATACAGTAGCAGTGTTCTTATAGTTCTTGTTCTTTTCTACCCCCATCGGTGATGTAATGATTAGCATGCTCTCATAGTGTGCTGTAGATAGTCGGCCTGGACCACGATCACATTACACACCTTTAATAATCTCATGGATACAGTAGCAGTGTTCTTATAGTTCTTGTTCTTTTCTACCCCCATCGGTGATGTAATGATTAGTATGCTCTCATAGTGTGCTGTAGATAGTCGGCGTGGAACACGATCACATTACACACCTTTAATAATCTCATGGATAGAGTAGCAGTGTTCTTATAATTCTTCTTCTTTTCTACCCCCATCGGTGATGTAATGATTAACATGCTCTCATAGTGTGCTGTAGATAGTCGGCGTGGACCACGATCACATTACACACCTTTAATAATCTCATGGATACAGTAGCAGTGTTCTTATAGTTCTTGTTCTTTTCTACCCCCATCGGTGATGTAATGATTAATATGCTCTCATAGTGTGCTGTAGATAGTCGGCGTGGACCACGATCACATTACACACCTTTAATAATCTCATGTATACAGTAGCAGTGTTCTTATAGTTCTTGTTCTTTTCTACCCCATCGGTGATGTAATGATTAGCATGCTCTCATATTGTGCTGTAGATAGTCAGCCTGGACCACGATCACATTACACACCTTTAATAATCTCATGGATACAGTAGCAGTGTTCTTATAGTTCTTGTTCTTTTCTACCCCCATCGGTGATGTAATGATTAACATGCTCTCATAGTGTGCTGTAGATAGTCGGCCTGGACCACGATCACATTACACACCTTTAATAATCTCATGTATACAGTAGCAGTGTTCTTATAGTTCTTGTTCTTTTCTACCCCCATCGGTGATGTAATGATTAACATGCTCTCATAGTGTGCTGTAGATAGTCGGCCTGGACCACGATCACATTACACACCTTTAATAATCTCATGTATACAGTAGCAGTGTTCTTATAGTTCTTGTTCTTTTCTACCCCCATCGGTGATGTAATGATTAATATGCTCTCATAGTGTGCTGTAGATAGTCGGCCTGGACCACGATCACATTACACACCTTTAATAATCTCATGGAAACAGTAGCAGTGTTCTTATAGTTCTTGTTCTTTTCTACCCCCATCGGTGATGTAATGATTAACATGCTCTCATAGTGTGCTGTAGATAGTTGGCCTGGACCACGATCACATTACACACCTTTAATAATCTCATGGATACCGTAGCAGTGTTCTTATAGGTCTTGTTCTTTTCTACCCCCATCGGTGATGTAATGATTAGCATGCTCTCATATTGTGCTGTAGATAGTCGGCCTGGACCATGATCACATTACACACCTTTAATAATCTCATGGAAACAGTAGCAGTGTTCTTATAGTTCTTGTTCTTTTCTACCCCCATCGGTGATGTAATGATTAACATGCTCTCATAGTGTGCTGTAGATAGTTGGCCTGGACCACGATCACATTACACACCTTTAATAATCTCATGGATACAGTAGCAGTGTTCTTATAGGTCTTGTTCTTTTCTACCCCCATCGGTGATGTAATGATTAGCATGCTCTCATATTGTGCTGTAGATAGTCGGCCTGGACCATGATCACATTACACACCTTTAATAATATCATGGATACAGTAGCAGTGTTCTTATAGTTCTTATTCTTTTCTATCCCCATCGGTGATGTAATGATTAACATGCTCTCATAGTGTGCTGTAGATAGTCGGCGTGGACCACGATCACATTACACACCTTTAATAATCTCATGGATACAGTAGCAGTGTTCTTATAGTTCTAGTTCTTTTCTACCCCCATCGGTGATGTTATGATTAGCATGCTCTCATAGTGTGCTGTAGATAGTCGGCCTGGACCACGATCACATTACACACCTTTAATAATCTCA
The DNA here is from genome assembly GCA_963383655.1 of Bathymodiolus septemdierum. NCBI lineage: Eukaryota > Metazoa > Mollusca > Bivalvia > Mytilida > Modiolidae > Bathymodiolus > Bathymodiolus septemdierum. The sequence goes on from OY726530.1 coordinate 62,297,900, forward strand.
TGGATACAGTAGCAGTGTTCTTATAGTTCTTGTTCTTTTCTACCCCCATCGGTAATGTAATGATTAGCATGCTCTCATTGTGTGCTGTAGATAGTCGGCGTGGACCACGATCACATTACACACCTTTAATAATCTCATGTATACAGTAGCAGTGTTCTTATAGTTCTTGTTCTTTTCTACCCCCATCGGTGATGTAATGATTAACATGCTCTCATAGTGTGCTGTAGATAGTCTGCCTGGACCACGATCACATTACACACCTTTAATAATCTCATGGATACAGTAGCAGTGTTCTTATAGTTCTTGTTCTTTTCTACCCCCATCGGTGATGTAATGATTAGCATGCTCTCATAGTGTGCTGTAGATAGTCGGCCTGGACCACGATCACATTACACACCTTTAATAATCTCATGTATACAGTAGCAGTGTTCTTATAGTTCTTGTTCTTTTCTACCCCCATCGGTGATGTAATGATTAGCATGCTCTCATAGTGTGCTGTAGATAGTCGGTTGGGGCACCGGTCGGGTTAAACCAAAGATTACAACAATATATATATATTTGTTGCTTCATCGCTAAGCATGCAGCATTAAGGAGAAAGAACAAATATTGGTTGGCTCGGAACAAGGATAAAGTGTCCGAGTGTGGCCACAAGTCTACCCAAGCCGAGGACTGTTGTTACAGTGAGCTAATACTATAAAGATCCAATTAAACGTGTTAGTCTTGTACAAAGTGGACTTTATCATCATCATCATTTTATTGTATAAAGCTTGTTCTCGATATGATATAGCTGAAAATTAATAAAACTTGTTCTCAATATGATATAGCTGAAAATTAATAAAACTTGTTCTCAATATGATATAGCTGAAAATTAATAAAACTTGTTCTCAATATGATATAGCTGAAAATTAATAAAACTTGTTCTCAATATGATATAGCTGAAAATTAATAAAACTTGTTCTCAATATGATATAGCTGAAAATTAATAAAACTTGTTCTCAATATGATATAGCTGAAAATTAATAAAACTTGTTCTCAATATGATATAGCTGAAAATTAATAAAACTTGTTCTCAATATGATATAGCTGAAAATTAATAAAACTTGTTCTCAATATGATATAGCTGAAAATTAATAAAACTTGTTCTCAATATGATATAGCTGAAAATTAATAAAACTTGTTCTCAATATGATATAGCTGAAAATTAATAAAACTTGTTCTCAATATGATATAGCTGAAAATTAATAAAACTTGTTCTCAATATGATATAGCTGAAAATTAATAAAACTTGTTCTCAATATGATATAGCTGAAAATTAATAAAACTTGTTCTCAATATGATATAGCTGAAAATTAATAAAACTTGTTCTCAATATGATATAGCTGAAAATTAATAAAACTTGTTCTCAATATGATATAGCTGAAAATTAATAAAACTTGTTCTCAATATGATATAGCTGAAAATTAATAAAACTTGTTCTCAATATGATATAGCTGAAAATTAATAAAACTTGTTCTCAATATGATATAGCTGAAAATTAATAAAACTTGTTCTCAATATGATATAGCTGAAAATTTATAAAACTTGTTCTCAATATGATATAGCTGAAAATTAATAAAACTTGTTCTCAATATGATATAGCTGAAAATTAATAAAACTTGTTCTCAATATGATATAGCTGAAAATTAATAAAACTTGTTCTCAAAATGATATAGCTGAAAATTAATAAAACTTGTTCTAAATATGATATAGCTGAAAATTAATAAAACTTGTTCTCAATATGATATAGCTGAAAATTAATAAAACTTGTTCTCAATATGATATAGGTGAAAATTAATAAAACTTGTTCTCAATATGATATAGGTGAAAATTAATAAAACTTGTTCTCAATATGATATAGCTGAAAATTAATAAAACTTGTTCTCAATATGATATAGCTGAAAATTAATAAAACTTGTTCTCAATATGATATAGCTGAAAATTAATAAAACTTGTTCTCAATATGATATAGCTGAAAATTAATAAAACTTGTTCTCAATATGATATAGCTGAAAATTAATAAAACTTGTTCTCAATATGATATAGCTGAAAATTAATAAAACTTGTTCTCAATATGATATAGCTGAAAATTAATAAAACTTGTTCTCAATATGATATAGCTGAAAATTAATAAAACTTGTTCTCAATATGATATAGGTGAAAATTAATAAAACTTGTTCTCAATATGATATAGCTGAAAATTAATAAAGCTTGTTCTCAATATGATATAGCTGAAAATTAATAAAACTTGTTCTCAATATGATATAGCTGAAAATTAATAAAACTTGTTCTCAATATGATATAGCTGAAAATTAATAAAACTTGTTCTCAATATGATATAGCTGAAAATTAATAAAACTTGTTCTCAATATGATATAGCTGAAAATTAATAAAACTTGTTCTCAATATGATATAGGTGAAAATTAATAAAACTTGTTCTCAATATGATATAGCCGAAAATTAATAAAGCTTGTTCTCAATATGATATAGCTGAAAATTAATAAAACTTGTTCTCAATATGATATAGCTGAAAATTAATAAAACTTGTTCTCAATATGATATAGCTGAAAATTAATAAAACTTGTTCTCAATATGATATAGCTGAAAATTAATAAAACTTGTTCTCAATATGATATAGCTGAGTTGGTGTTAAACAACAACAATCAGTAACTAACTTTTCATACAAATAATGGTCTTATGCAGATTTTCACAAATAAATCCTATATGAATTTTATTACACTTTGTATGTTCGACGGTATAGGAAAGTATAATTAATTCTATTGTACTGATAATTATTTCTCTAAAAATACTTTTATACTTCGTACAAATTTGGCAGTTCATATTTGTGGTTTCAAACATACAACAAAATTGAATTATCCCCCTTTTGTCGGTTTCCACTCGCTAATTGCTTTTTTCATACATCACATTGACGCAATTAGATAGACAGATATATTGCTTTTTAAAGGTGTTCTTTAGAAAAAAACCCTTCTATTGCTAATTTGTCATTTATTTCGTAAAAGATTTAATCATGTTATCAAATAACTACATCAAGATACCAAAGGTGTAACCAGAACCCGTCGATCGATGAACAGACAATGCAATGGCCAAAAGACAGAAGAACAGACAATGCAATGGCCAAAAGACAGAAGACAAAAGAATAAATAACGATCTACAAAACACTACACAGCAAACTGAAGATCGAGCAACAAGGGTAAACATATATCCTGCTCCACATGTGGTAGCCGTCGTGTTACTATTGTTACAAACACAGTGATAAGTCATGCATGAGGACAGAACCGGATAGTGATTACGACATTGGGAAATAAAGCCGTAGATATCACATTTAGTGCGCACGACGCGTCTCTGAAATAACCTTCATCAAACATATCCGTGGTCATTTGTGACACAGATACTCCGTAACGGTAAACGAAGTCATAGTGGCGACCATAAAACTTTCGAAGTGATTACATCAACTTAACCACTAGAAACACTTGGCTCAGTAGCTTCCTTGTTAACAGCAACCATATATCAAGGAAATCATGATATGAACCACAAGTTCTGAAATATCGGATCAACCGAGAGATATGTATTTTATATGCAGGTGGTGCTAGATTGTTGCTACATATAAATGGAAAGTTCACAGTGAGAAAATTAAAATCTCTTTTATTGTAAAGTTTCGCTCTTTCCCGGACCTCACTGTGAATTTCGAGGTGTAGGTCAACAAAGGTAGTACATCTGCTAAGACAGTAACCAACACGATGGCTGCAAAGACAGTCACCAACACGATGGCTGCAAAGACAGTAACCAACACGATGGCTGCAAAGACAGTAACCAACACGATGGCTGCAAAGACAGTAACCAACACGATGGCTGCAAAGACAGTAACCAACACGATGGCTGCAAAGACAGTAACCAACACGATGGATGCACAGACAGTAACCAACACGATGGCTGCACAGACAGTAACCAACACGATGGCTGCAAAGACAGTAATCAACACGATGGCTGTAAAGACAGTCACCAACACGATGGCTGCAAAGACAGTAACCAACACGATGGCTGCAAAGACAGTAACCAACACGATGGCTGCAGACAGTAACCAACACGATGGCTGCACAGACAGTAACCAACACGATGGCTGCAAAGACAGTAATCAACACGATGGCTGTAAAGACAGTCACCAACACGATGGCTGCAAAGACAGTAACCAACACGATGGCTGCAAAGACAGTAACCAACACGATGGCTGCAAAGACAGTAACCAACACGATGGCTGCACAGACAGTAACCAACACGATGGCTGCACAGACAGTAACCAACACGATGGCTGTAAAGACAGTAATCAACACGATGGCTGCAAAGACAGTAACCAACACGATGGCTGCAAAGACAGTAACCAACACGATGGCTGCAAAGACAGTAACCAACACGATGCCTGCACAGACAGTAACCAACACGATGGCTGCAAAGACAGTAACCAACACGATGGCTGCAAAGACAGTAACCAACACGATGGCTGCAAAGACAGTAACCAACACGATGGCTGCACAGACAGTAACCAACACGATGGATGCACAGACAGTAACCAACACGATGGATGCACAGACAGTAACCAACACGATGGATGCACAGACAGTAACAAACACGATGGCTGCACAGACAGTAACCAACACGATGGATGCACAGACAGTAACCAACACGATGGCTGCACAGACAGTAACCAACACGATGGCTGCAAAGACAGTAACCAACACGATGGCTGCAAAGACAGTAATCAACACGATGGCTGTAAAGACAGTCACCAACACGATGGCTGCAAAGACAGTAACCAACACGATGGCTGCAAAGACAGTAACCAACACGATGGCTGCAAAGACAGTAACCAACACGATGGCTGCAAAGACAGTAACCAACACGATGGCTGCAAAGACAGTAACCAACACGATGGCTGCAAAGACAGTAACCAACACGATGGCTGTAAAGACAGTCACCAACACGATGGCTGCAAAGACAGTAACCAACACGATGGCTGCAAAGACAGTAATCAACACGATGGCTGCAAAGACAGTAACCAACACGATGGCTGCAAAGACAGTAACCAACACGATGGCTGCAAAGACAGTAACCAACACGATGGCTGCAAAGACAGTAACCAACACGATGGCTGCAAAGACAGTAACCAACACGATGGCTGCAAAAACAGTAACCAACACGATGGCTGCAAAGACAGTAACCAACACGATGGCTGCAAAGACAGTAACCAACACGATGGCTGCAAAGACAGTAACCAACACGATGGCTGCAAAGACAGTAACCAACACGATGGCTGTAAAGACAGTAATCAACACGATGGCTGCAAAGACAGTAACCAACACGATGGTGCAAAGACAGTAACCAACACGATGGCTGCAAAGACAGTAACCAACACGATGGCTGCACAGACAGTAACCAACACGATGGATGCACAGACAGTAACCAACACGATGGATGCACAGACAGTAACCAACACGATGGATGCACAGACAGTAACCAACACGATGGCTGCACAGACAGTAACCAACACGATGGATGCACAGACAGTAACCAACACGATGGCTGCACAGACAGTAACCAACACGATGGCTGCAAAGACAGTAACCAACACGATGGCTGCACAGACAGTAACCAACACGATGGCTGCACAGACAGTAACCAACACGATGGCTGTAAAGACAGTAATCAACACGATGGCTGCAAAGACAGTAACCAACACGATGGCTGCAAAGACAGTAACCAACACGATGGCTGCAAAGACAGTAACCAACACGATGGCTGCACAGACAGTAACCAACACGATGGATGCACAGACAGTAACCAACACGATGGATGCACAGACAGTAACCAACACGATGGATGCACAGACAGTAACCAACACGATGGCTGCACAGACAGTAACCAACACGATGGATGCACAGACAGTAACCAACACGATGGCTGCACAGACAGTAACCAACACGATGGCTGCAAAGACAGTAACCAACACGATGGCTGCACAGACAGTAACCAACACGATGGCTGCACAGACAGTAACCAACACGATGGCTGCACAGACAGTAACCAACACGATGGCTGCACAGACAGTAACCAACACGATGGATGCACAGACAGTAACCAACACGATGGATGCACAGACAGTAACCAACACGATGGCTGCACAGACAGTAACCAACACGATGGATGCACAGACAGTAACCAACACGATGGCTGCACAGACAGTAACCAACACGATGGCTGCAAAGACAGTAACCAACACGATGGCTGCAAAGACAGTAATCAACACGATGGCTGTAGAGACAGTAACCAACACGATGGCTGTAAAGACAGTAACCAACACGATGGCTGTAAAGACAGTAACCAACACGATGGCTGTAAAGACAGTAACCAACACGATGGCTGTAAAGACAGTCACCAACACGATGGCTGCAAAGACAGTAACCAACACGATGGCTGCAAAGACAGTAACCAACACGATGGCTGTAAAGACAGTCACCAACACGATGGCTGCACAGACAGTAATCAACACGATGGCTGCAAAGACAGTAATCAACACGATGGCTGTAAAGACAGTAACCAACACGATGGCTGTAAAGACAGTAACCAACACGATGGCTGTAAAGACAGTCACCAACACGATGGCTGCAAAGACAGTAACCAACACGATGGCTGCAAAGACAGTAACCAACACGATGGCTGTAAAGACAGTCACCAACACGATGGCTGCACAGACAGTAATCAACACGATGGCTGCACAGACAGTAACCAACACGATGGATGCACAGACAGTAACCAACACGATGGCTGCAAAGACAGTAACCAACACGATGGCTGCACAGACAGTAACCAACACGATGGCTGCAAAGACAGTAACCAACACGATGGCTGCACAGACAGTAACCAACACGATGGCTGCACAGACAGTAACCAACACGATGGATGCACAGACAGTAACCAACACGATGGATGCACAGACAGTAACCAACACGATGGCTGCACAGACAGTAACCAACACGATGGATGCACAGACAGTAACCAACACGATGGCTGCACAGACAGTAACCAACACGATGGCTGCAAAGACAGTAACCAACACGATGGCTGCAAAGACAGTAATCAACACGATGGCTGTAAAGACAGTAACCAACACGATGGCTGTAAAGACAGTAACCAACACGATGGCTGCAAAGACAGTAACCAACACGATGGCTGCAGACAGTAACCAACACGATGGCTGCAAAGACAGTAACCAACACGATGGCTGCAAAGACAGTAATCAACACGATGGCTGTAAAGACAGTCACCAACACGATGGCTGCAGACAGTAACCAACACGATGGCTGCAAAGACAGTAACCAACACGATGGCTGCAAAGACAGTAACCAACACGATGGCTGCAGACAGTAACCAACACGATGGCTGCAAAGACAGTAACCAACACGATGGCTGCAAAGACAGTAATCAACACGATGGCTGTAAAGACAGTCACCAACACGATGGCTGCAAAGACAGTAACCAACACGATGGCTGCAGACAGTAACCAACACGATGGCTGCAAAGACAGTAACCAACACGATGGCTGCAAAGACAGTAATCAACACGATGGCTGCAAAGACAGTAACCAACACGATGGCTGCAAAGACAGTAACCAACACGATGGCTGCAAAGACAGTAACCAACACGATGGCTGCAAAGACAGTAACCAACACGATGGCTGTAAAGACAGTCACCAACACGATGGCTGCAAAGACAGTAATCAACACGATGGCTGTAAAGACAGTCACCAACACGATGGCTGCAAAGACAGTAACCAACACGATGGCTGCAAAGACAGTAACCAACACGATGGCTGTAAAGACAGTAATCAACACGATGGCTGCAAAGACAGTAACCAACACGATGGCTGCAAAGACAGTAATCAACACGATGGCTGTAAAGACAGTCACCAACACGATGGCTGCAAAGACAGTAACCAACACGATGGCTGCAAAGACAGTAACCAACAAGATGGCTGCAGACAGTAACCAACACGATGGCTGCAAAGACAGTAACCAACACGATGGTGTTAGTTTAGTTTATTATTAACGAATTATCGGCCCATAAGGGCATATACAATCAATACGATGAAATAATAACAATCAATTACAAATGGTATATACAAAAACAATAAATGACAATATGATTATTAATTTTGATTATGTTTACCATCATTTATCGAGCACAATCAATGTCCTAATGTGTCTCTGAACAATCAAAGGGAAATAACTCTAATTCTAAAGAGAGACAAAAGAAAATCCATATCTGCCGAGGTAAATAAAAAACATTTTAAGGAATTAACAAAATACAAAAATACAGTCATTGACACAACCTTCACTAAGTTTATTAATTTATTTTCTTCAAAAGCTAGGTAGAACCACAAGATGACAGCTAGGAGATTTCCCTTCTCTTAAAACAATTAAATATAAATAGAGATGTGAGTCTTAAAATATTTTTATCTTCACAGGTCATCAAGTATAAAAATAATAATAATAATAATAATAATAATAATTTTTATTGATCTAAAAATCCAAACAAAGGATTATCATCAATACAGAACATGACAAACACAACTAAGACAACTTTAAGTACACAATATTTGATAACATAATACACAATAGTTGATAACATAACAGCTGAGGAAAGACAGAGTTATCTCCCATACAATGCAAATGTATAAAATTTCAAGTTACCTCCCATTGACAATTAAAGATCAGTAAAAGTGACATAAAAAAATTAATTAAAACCACTGATTAATCTTGTTTTTTAGACTGATTTAGACTATACAACTTATTGACACCTAATATACACATTTTACATATGTTTAGATCATTACTACTAAATATAAATTTAAATTTGTCAAAGTCAGACATATTAATAAATGAAGGCACAACATCACAGATATCCTTGAAAAGTTCTTCATGACAAGACTGTAATTTTGAACATATTACACAATTTACATATCCTGTCTTCAGCAGGAGTATTTAAATATCTGCCTTTTTCAATATTTAAATTACTATTACTTATTCTGATCTTAACAAATGTTGATATAGATTTTTTATTTACATCTGCACATACATAGTTTTCCAAATCAAACTGTGTTTTTAGTTCACTATATGTTCTTAATTTATTTCCTCCAGATTTATTATCATCATTAAACAATAATATCTTCCAATTTTTAATATATCTGTTCTCTAACTGTTTTGTAACAGAAAATAATAGTTTAGATTTTGAAAAAGTGCCTTGATTTTCCCAAATATGACTGAAACCAATTATACTAAATAACTGCTTCAATTTGTTACATAAACTTTCATTAAGTTTTAGATTTTCTCGATATGCCTGAAATATATGAGTTTTTGGTCGTTGTTTAATCTTAAGTAATTGGGAACTATTGAAGATATCGAATTAGTGAAATCATCTCTCAGGGTAGAATATGAATTACATTCAAATAAAAAGTAAACTTCATTTTCCGCTTTCAAACAACCGGAACATAATCGTTCATTTCTCGGTTTATTTTTGTACCTGCCCATTTCTATATTTAAAACAATAAATACATTTTGTAATTTTGAGTTACTTCCCTTATACTATAAATGTTCTCATGTCTTCACAGCTTGCCAGTGGTTACTTCCCTTATACTATAAATGTTCTCATGTCTTCACAGCTTGCCAGTGGTTACTTCCCTTATACTATAAATGTTCTCATGTCTTCACAGCTTGTCAGTGGTTACTTCCCTTATACTATAAATGTTCTCATGTCTTCACAGCTTGCCAGTGGTTACTTCCCTTATACTATAAATGTTCTCATGTCTTCACAGCTTGCCAGTGGTTACTTCCCTTATACTATAAATGTTCTCATGTCTTCACAGCTTGCCAGTGGTTACTTCCCTTATACTATAAATGTTCTCATGTCTTCACAGCTTGTCAGTGGTTACTTCCCTTATACTATAAATGTTCTCATGTCTTCACAGCTTGCCAGTGGTTACTTCCCTTATACTATAAATGTTCTCATGTCTTCACAGCTTGCCAGTGGTTACTTCCCTTATACTATAAATGTTCTCATGTCTTCACAGCTTGCCAGTGGTTACTTCCCTTATACTATACATGTTCTCATGTCTTCACACTTGCCAGTGGTTACTTCCCTTATACGATAAATGTTCTCATGTCTTCACAGCTTGCCAGTGGTTACTTCCCTTATACTATAAATGTTTTCATGTCTTCACAGCTTGCCAGTGGTTACTTCCCTTATACTATAAATGTTCTCATGTCTTCACAGCTTGTCAGTGGTTACTTCCCTTATATTATAAATATTATCATGTCTTCACAGCTAGCCCGTGGTTACTTCCCTTATACTATAAATGTTCTCATGTCTTCACAGCTTGCCAGTGGTTACTTCCCTTATACTATAAATGTTCTCATGTCTTCACAGCTTGCCAGTGGTTACTTCCCTTATACTATAAATGTTCTCATGTCTTCACAGCTTGCCAGTGGTTACTTCCCTTATACTATAAATGTTCTCATGTCTTCACAGCTTGCCAGTGGTTACTTCCCTTATACTATTAATGTTCTCATGTCTTCACAGCTTGCCAGTGGTTACTTCCCTTATACTATAAATGTTCTCATGTCTTCACAGCTTGTCAGTGGTTACTTCCCTTATACTATAAATGTTTTCATGTCTTCACAGCTTGCCAGTGGTTACTTCCCTTATACTATACATGTTCTCATGTCTTCACACTTGCCAGTGGTTACTTCCCTTATACGATAAATGTTCTCATGTCTTCACAGCTTGCCAGTGGTTACTTCCCTTATACTATAAATGTTTTCATGTCTTCACAGCTTGTCAGTGGTTACTTCCCTTATATTATAAATATTATCATGTCTTCACAGCTTGCCCGTGGTTACTTCCCTTATACTATAAATGTTCTCATGTCTTCACAGCTTGCCAGTGGTTACTTCCCTTATACTATAAATGTTCTCATGTCTTCACAGCTTGCCAGTGGTTACTTCCTTTATACTATAAATGTTCTCATGTCTTCACAGCTTGCCCTTGGTTACTTCCCTGATACTATAAATGTTTTCATGTCTTCACAGCTTGCCAGTGGTTACTTCCCTTATACTATAAATGTTCTCATGTCTTCACAGCTTGCCCGTGGTTACTTCCCTTATACTATAAATGTTCTCATGTCTTCACAGCTTGCCAGTGGTTACTTCCCTTATACTATAAATGTTCTCATGTCTTCACAGCTTGCCAGTGGTTACTTCCCTTATACTATAAATGTTCTCATGTCTTCACAGCTTGCCAGTGGTTACTTCCCTTATACTATAAATGTTCTCATGTCTTCACAGCTTGCCAGTGGTTACTTCCCTTATACTATAAATGTTCTCATGTCTTCACAGCTTGCCAGTGGTTACTTCCCTTATACTATAAATGTTCTCATGTCTTCACAGCTTGCCAGTGGTTACTTCCCTTATACTATAAATGTTCTCATGTCTTCACAGCTTGCCAGTGGTTACTTCCTTTATACTATAAATGTTCTCATGTCTTCACAGCTTGCCAGTGGTTACTTCCCTTATACTATAAATGTTCTCATGTCTTCACAGCTTGCCAGTGGTTAGTTCCCTTATACTATTAATGTTCTCATGTCTTCACAGCTTGCCAGTGGTTACTTCCCTTATACTATAAATGTTCTCATGTCTTCACAGCTTGCCAGTGGTTACTTCCCTTATACTATAAATGTTTTCATGTCTTCACAGCTTGCCAGTGGTTACTTCCCTTATACTATACATGTTCTCATGTCTTCACACTTGCCAGTGGTTACTTCCCTTATACGATAAATGTTCTCATGTCTTCACAGCTTGCCAGTGGTTACTTCCCTTATACTATAAATGTTTTCATGTCTTCACAGCTTGTCAGTGGTTACTTCCCTTATATTATAAATATTATCATGTCTTCACAGCTTGCCCGTGGTTACTTCCCTTATACTATAAATGTTCTCATGTCTTCACAGCTTGCCAGTGGTTACTTCCCTTATACTATAAATGTTCTCATGTCTTCACAGCTTGCCAGTGGTTACTTCCTTTATACTATAAATGTTCTCATGTCTTCACAGCTTGCCCTTGGTTACTTCCCTGATACTATAAATGTTTTCATGTCTTCACAGCTTGCCAGTGGTTACTTCCCTTATACTATAAATGTTCTCATGTCTTCACAGCTTGCCCGTGGTTACTTCCCTTATACTATAAATGTTCTCATGTCTTCACAGCTTGCCAGTGGTTACTTCCCTTATACTATAAATGTTCTCATGTCTTCACAGCTTGCCAGTGGTTACTTCCCTTATACTATAAATGTTCTCATGTCTTCACAGCTTGCCAGTGGTTACTTCCTTTATACTATAAATGTTCTCATGTCTTCACAGCTTGCCAGTGGTTACTTCCCTTATACTATAAATGTTCTCATGTCTTCACAGCTTGCCCGTGGTTACTTCCCTTATACTATAAATGTTCTCATGTCTTCACAGCTTGTCAGTGGTTACTTCCCTTATACTATAAATGTTCTCATGTCTTCACAGCTTGCCCGTGGTTACTTCCCTTATACTATAAATGTTCTCATGTCTTCACAGCTTGTCAGTGGTTACTTCCCTTATACTATAAATGTTCTCATGTCTTCACAGCTTGCCAGTGGTTACTTCCCTTATACTATAAATGTTCTCATGTCTTCACAGCTTGCCCGTGGTTACTTCCCTTATACTATAAATGTTCTCATGTCTTCACAGCTTGTCAGTGGTTACTTCCCTTATACTATAAATGTTCTCATGTCTTCACAGCTTGCCAGTGGTTACTTCCCTTATACTATAAATGTTCTCATGTCTTCACAGCTTGCCAGTGGTTACTTCCTTTATACTATAAATGTTCTCATGTCTTCACAGCTTGCCCGTGGTTACTTCCCTGATACTATAAATGTTTTCATGTCTTCACAGCTTGCCAGTGGTTACTTCCCTTATACTATAAATGTTCTCATGTCTTCACAGCTTGCCAGTGGTTACTTCCCTTATACTATAAATGTTCTCATGTCTTCACAGCTTGCCAGTGGTTACTTCCCTTATACTATAAATGTTCTCATGTCTTCACAGCTTGCCAGTGGTATTTGACGAATATACTACTGTCTTTGTAACCTAAAATACAAACTGGTGATAGAGACGTTTTCGAACGGGTTTTCTTCATCGTTAGAAGAAAAAATACCAACTTTTCGTGAAAATATAGAAATATATCATGTTTGTAAGGCGAATTCGCCAAAATATACACTTATTTCGAGGAAGCAAAAACTTACCTCTCATTGCGACTCGGATAAATTTGACCATCTTTCAGCAGGTATAATTTGCCAAATGTATACTGCTTATAAACATGATATATTTCTAAGAATAAAGATAATAGAGAGTTATCAATATTTGATGCGCACCGCGCGCCAGTGATTCACCTAACAGCATAAGTGAAGGGAAACTCCTTTGCAACAAGAAGAAAAAAGAATTAAAAATATATATAAAAAAATAAAATAAAGAGATCCAAATAACTTGTCTTCAAGCTACCTTATAATGCGCATGTACCAAGTCTGCAGTAAGTTGTACTCTTCCAATTAGGATAAAATGTCCTAGGTTTTCCTCCATTTCTTGAAACACTTTAAAAGGTACTTTTACAGCCAGTTGCTTGTTAAAATATTATCAATTAGTCATGAGGAAATTTTGATAATGAAGGTCACTTTGGTTGATTGGTCACCTAAGGTTCTGTCTGATTGTTTGTGAACTATTATTGTCGTTGAAAACCTTATTCATATTAATATGTAGTCTATGGTAAAAACAGTTTGAAGATAACAAAGAGGTAATCAGAATCCGTAAATTATTGATGTTTATTTATTGTAGTCTTTTCTATTGAACCTTAATTTTAATTGTATATTTGTGTTGCGTAGTCTTATGTTGTATACTTTCAACTCCTTTGGCAGTGACTTGCTGCAGGTCGGTGGCTGTCATCGAGTGCCTCGGTTTCCTCCATCAATACAACTAACCACCACGATATAACAGAAATATTGTTGACAGTGGCGTTAAGCACTATAACCATGACATATTTCTCTCCTTTAGGATTAGGTGGCTTCTTGTCTGTGGCTTAGTGTAGTATACAATATAATACAAAATGTACCATTATGACCTTTCTGAAAAGTTAATATCCTTCGGGCTTTGGCTAATAATTCCTTCTCAATTTGATAATTATGGGTATTAACTGTTCACGAGGGCTGTATAATTGTATATCATTTTATTGCGTTTCGCTTGAAAGTTTTTAATACAGAAAACTAGGACGGCAAAAGAAATACATAAGTCATAGTATTATAATATGTCAAAACTTTTATGTGCACGATTTACACAAATGACTAAAAAATAAATAAAACATTTAACAACTGTTGATAATATATTACTATTTTGCCTTGTTATTTCTGTATGGCATAAACATATATTGTGTTACATTAAACTTAACCCCTCAACAATAATTTGTCGATGTAATTAATGTCACTAGGAGACAAGAAAAATGCCTTTTTTTCAGTGGTTTAGGTATAATAGAGGAATGTAATTATACAACGGAAAATATGAAATATTTATTTGTACGATCTTCAGAAACAGGTAAACGTTGAAAAGTGAGCTTATGACGGGATTTTCAGGCCTGTTTCGCAGCGAGTGCCAATAAATGTTATTTTATCGACAAAGTACGTATATTATGTTTATCCTGCAAATATCAAAAAGACAAAATAGTCTCCGAATTCTACTGAAAAGAACAGAAACCTACCTCGTTTCAATCTATTTTAAATGGTTTCTTTTTCCTGTCCCGCTCGCGTTATACTGTTATCGTTTATTACCATTCGCTCTACATGAACCAGGTACCAGGACAGCTTTATAAGTAGGATCAGGATACGTATAAAGATCAGATTTATACGTACCCTTTATTACTATAGAAAATGTAATGATTACAAGAAAATATCATATATGATTCATAACTTGTATCTTCATATTTATTTTGTATTTCTATCCAGTATCTTTTTGTTCCCTCACATTTCAAAGCTTGTAAAAATAATTTTCATAGCTCATTTGACCTCATGATTATAAAACCTAAGACGTACACGTGTGCCTTCCAATTTTCGCAGTACTTGCTTGTGCCCCATTAAAGTATTTGTTCAAAGACAGGTTAGGAATGCTAAGCGAAAATACGACCATAAGAAGAGTTTGAAGATACCAAAGGGGTAATCATATTCTTTGTGGCGCAGTTACGTTTAAGATTTAAGTGTATACATTTCCTCATCGGACGTTCCCACGGAAAGTAGCTCGTTGATTGGCCAACAGTCGCCTTCTAACAATCAATGTTCGACGTTTGTTTCTGCTCTTTTCTGTGAAAATTGGCAGTTGCTTAAACCTTAAATATATGCACTCCCTGCGAAACCGATCATAAGATGTTTTTTCTATTGATATTAGAATCGAAATAATTAACTATTTAAAGCCATGATTTGCTTATTTTTGTTAGTGAGGTATAAATGTTTTATCAAATTATAAATATCCAAGATAAAATTACAATAAATGATGGCATAAACTACGTGATGATTAGCATTGTTTATGTTTAACTGTTCCGTTTCCATTTTTAGATAGAAATGCAAATTAATTTATCGTTTCAGTGACAACAGTATCCTGGGAAAGACATAACTATTTTGAGGATGCGTGGGTCACGTAGGTGTTCATGTTATGCTATCGAAAGCCAGAGATAAAGACCGTTTTAAATATGGTCGATTAGCTTTGACAGCGTGGGAAATTAATATGATAAATCGGAATATTTTGCATTAAGTAAACACTTTAAAATACTAATATTTGACAATAGAAAAGATTGTAGATGGTTTTATTTACCTAATTTAACGAGTAACGCAATCATATGTAAGACTAGGTGATAGATTTACGGCTTTTATGAATCAGAGGGAAAAAGGAAACCATTAAATCATGCACGCTAAAACATTCTTCTGATCGATTTACTGTTAAAGTGAAGTTATTTTAAAAACTCCAATTGACCTTCAAAACTAAATCACTTCGATTTGAAATTCGTCAAAAGAGTATTTATAATAAATCGTTTTGCTCTTCGTAATTATATTTAAAAATCCTAAGCCAAAGTGAACAGTTCGTTAATTACATATATACCGGTTTAACACTGCCACATTTTTGTGTCTGTCCCAAGCCAGGACTTCAAACCTACGATCGTATATCGTGGTCTTTGTTTATGTTCAGTGATTTGAGGTGAGAGTCGATTTTTTGCTTTGTTTAAATTGGTGGAATTGCTGTCCATCACTGTCCATCACTGTTTAAACTGTCCTTCACTGTCCATCACTGTCCACCACTGTCCACCACTGCCCATCACTGTCCATCACTGTCCATCACTGTCCACCACTGTCCATCACTGTCCACCACTGTCCATCACTGTCCACCACTGTCCATCACTGCCCATCACTGTTTAAATGTTTAAACTGTCTTTTTATAGTATACAATAGAGTCATTTTGCAATTACGAAAAAGGTAAACTACTTATCAATGAGGACAGCACAAATATCACAAAATGTCAGCATCTCATGCTCCATATATAACCAGACAAATCAACCTCTGACACAGAATTACTCTCTCATAGTAAGGACCGATTACTCTAATAAGAAATTGACCTCTGACACAGAGTCACTCTCTCATAGTAAGGACCGATTACTCTAGTAAGAAATTGACCTCTGACACAGAGTCACTCTCTCATAGTAAGGACCGATTACTCTAGTAAGAAATTGACCTCTGACACAGAGTCACTCTCTCATAGTAAGGACCGATTACTCTAGTAAGAAATTGACCTCTGACACAGAGTCACTCTCTCATAGTAAGGACCGATTACTCTAGTAAGAAATTGACCTCTGACACAGAGTCACTCTCTCATAGTAAGGACCGATTACTCTAATATGAAATTGACCTCTGACACAGAGTCACTCTCTCATAGTAAGGATCGATTGCTCTAGTAAGAAATTGACCTCTGACACAGAGTCACTCTCTCATAGTAAGGACCGATTACTCTAGTATGAAATTGACCTCTGACACAGAGTCACTCTCTCATAGTAAGAACCGATTACTCTAGTAAGAAATTGACCTCTGACACAGAGTCACTCTCTCATAGTAAGGACCGATTACTCTAGTAAAAAATTGTAGATGAGTTTAATCACGACTCAAACATTGCTCTGTAAATCGCATCAGACACTGAGCTACTTCACATTAACATGTAGTATGAAATCAAAAGTAATTATAATAATAATAAATAATAATCAAATAAAAATATATATAAAAAAACGAAGTAATTGGGAGGTAAGACACGCACATCAGTTTTATGTATTAATTGTACTTGACATTACAATAGAACACAATTAACGTATATTAGAAAACCACGAAATCTAATAAAAATGGCAAACCCACAGAGAGATAAGGTACTTTGACAATTTAAGTTTCTGCTCCGTCTAAGAAGAACCCATTGTGAAGTGTTTTTCAATGTTGACAAATTTACTGCTTTATATACACCATTTTACCTGATGCAACAATTAATAAGTTAGATATAGCCAACGACCAAAATACAAACCATCAAGGTTTAGTTTATTGTGTTTAACGCCACTACCAAAGAGACATATGTGTAAAATCAAGCTACTTATTTCTGAGCTCCTGATGTGAACACTCTTTTCTGTATTGCATATTACACTGTATGCACTATATATATTCACAATAAATACTGCTCAATCTAACTATTCATCCGGTAAAACTCCACATAAATAAATAAATCAATAAATAAATAAAAGTCAAAGATCAGGACCCTACTTCCGGGTTTGGGTGTCGGGGTTATGCTGGTTCCAATCACTATAAATGGATCTCTAGCGACCAAACAATAAACCAACGTCATATATCGTCGACTGTTTTATATTCAAGGAAATGAGAGATGATTGTTCCATTTGTTGATACTGGTGGAATGGTTGACCACCACTGTTTAACCTTTGATACTGGTGGAATGGTTGACCACCACGGTTTAACCTTTGATGCTGGTGGAATAGTTGACCACCACGGTTTAACCTTTGATACTGGTGGAATGGTTGACCACCACGGTTTAACTTTTGATACTGGTGGAATGGTTGACCACCACGGTTTAACCTTTGATGCTGGTGGAATAGTTGACCACCACGGTTTAACCTTTGATACTGGTGGAATGGTTGACCACCATGGTTTAACCTTTGATACTGGTGGAATGGTTGACCACCACGGTTTAACCTTTGATGCTGGTGGAATAGTTGACCACCACTGTTTAACCTTTGATACTGGTGGAATGGTTGATCACCACTGTTTAACCTTTGATACTGGTGGAATAGTTGACCACCACTGTTTAACCTTTGATACTGGTGGAATGGTTGACCACCACGGTTTAACCTTTGATACTGGTGGAATGGTTGACCACCACGGTTTAACCTTTGATACTGATGGAATGGTTGACCACCACGGTTTAACCTTTGATACTGGTGGAATGGTTGACCACCACGGTTTAACCTTTGATGCTGGTGGAATAGTTGACCATCACGGTTTAACCTTTGATACTGGTGGAATGGTTGACCACCACGGTTTAACTTTTGATACTGGTGGAATGGTTGACCACCACGGATTAACCTTTGATACTGGTGGAATGGTTGACCACCACTGTTTAACCTTTGATACTGGTGGAATGGTTGACCACCACTGTTTAATCTTTGATACTGGTGGAATGGTTGACCACCACTGTTTAACCTTTGATACTGGTGGAATGGTTGACCACCACGGTTTAGCCTTTGATACTGGTGGAATGGTTGACCACCACGGTTTAACCTTTGATACTGGTGGAATGGTTGACCACCACGGTTTAACCTTTGATACTGGTGGAATGGTTGACCACCACGGTTTAACCTTTGATACTGGTGGAATGGTTGACCACCACTGTTCAACCTTTGATACTGGTGGAATGGTTGACCACCACTGTTTAACTTTTGATACTGGTGGAAGAGTTGACCACCACTGTTTAACCTTTGATACTGGTGGAATGGTTGACCACCACTGTTTAACCTTTGATACTGGTGGAATGGTTGACCACCACGGTTTAACCTTTGATATTGGTGGAATGGTTGACCACCACGGTTTAACCTTTGATACTGGTGGAATGGTTGACCACCACGGTTTAACCTTTGATACTGGTGGAATGGTTGACCACCACGGTTTAACCTTTGATACTGGTGGAATGGTTGACCACCACGGTTTAACTTTTGATACTGGTGGAATGGTTGACCACCACGGTTTAACCTTTGATACTGATGGAATGGTTGACCACCACTGTTTAACCTTTGATGCTGGTGGAATGGTTGACCACCACTGTTTAACTTTTGATACTGGTGGAATAGTTGACCACCACGTTTAACCTTTGATACTGGTGGAATGGTTGACCACCACGGTTTAACTTTTGATACTGGTGGAATAGTTGACCACCACGGTTTTACTTTTGATACTGGTGGAATGGTTGATCACCACGGTTTAACCTTTGATACTGGTGGAATAGTTGACCACCACGGTTTTACTTTTGATACTGGTGGAATGGTTGACCACCACGGTTTAACCTTTGATACTGGTGGAATAGTTGACCACCACGGTTTAACCTTTGATACTGGTGGAATGGTTGACCACCACGGTTTAACTTTTGATACTGGTGAAATAGTTGACCACCACGGTTTAAATTTTGATACTGGTGGAATAGTTGACCACCACGGTTTAACCTTTGATACTGTTGGAATGGTTGACCACCACGGTTTATCTTTGATACTGGTGGAATGGTTGACCACCACGGTTTAACCTTTGAAACTGGTGGAATGGTTGAGTACCACGGTTTAACCTTTGATACTGGTGGAATGGTTGACCACCACGGTTTAACCTTTGATACTGGTGGAATGGTTGACCACCACGGTTTAACCTTTGATACTGGTGGAATGGTTGACCACCACTGTTTAACTTTTGATACTGGTGGAATAGTTGACCACCACTGTTTAACCTTTGATACTGGTGGAATGGTTGACCACCATGGTTTAACCTTTGATACTGGTGGAATGGTTGATCACCACTCTTTAACCTTTGATACTGGTGGAATAGTTGACCACCACTGTTTAACCTTTGATACTGGTGGAATGGTTGACCACCACTGTTTAACCTTTGATACTGGTGGAATGGTTGACCACCACGGTTTAACCTTTGATACTGGTGGAATGATTGACCACCACGTTTAACCTTTGATACTGGTGGAATGGTTGACCACCACTGTTTAACCTTTGATACTGGTGGAATGGTTGACCACCACGGTTTAACTTTTGATACTGGTGGATAGTTGACCACCACGGTTTAACCTTTGATACTGGTGGAATGGTTGACCACCACGGTTTATCTTTTGATACTGGTGGAATAGTTGACCACCACGGTTTATCTTTTGATACTGGTGGAATAGTTGACCACCACGGTTTAACTTTTGATACTGGTGGAATAGTTGACCACCAGTTTAACTTTTGATACTGGTGGAATAGTTGACCACCACGGTTTAACTTTTGATACTGGTGGAATAGTTGACCACCACGGTTTAATCTTTGATACTGGTGGAATGGTTGACCACCACAGTTTAACCTTTGATACTGGTGGAATAGTTGACCACCACTTTTTAACCTTTGATACTGGTGGAATGGTTGACCACCACGGTTTAACTTTTAATACTGGTGGAATAGTTGACCACCACGGTTTAACCTTTTATACTGGTGGAATGGTTGACCACCACGGTTTAACCTTTGATACTGGTGGAATAGTTGACCACCACGGTTTAACTTTTGATACTGGTGGAATGGTTGACCACTACGGTTTAACCTTTGATACTAGTAGAATGGTTGACCACCACGGCTTAACCTTTGATACTGGTGGAATAGTTGACCACCACTGTTTAACTTTTGATACTGGTGGAATGGTTGACCACCACTGTTTAACTTTTGATACTGGTGGAATGGTTGACCACCACTGTTTAACGTTTGATACTGGTGGAATGGTTGACCACCACTGTTTAACTTTTGATACTGGTGGAATGGTTGACCACCACGGTTTAACCTTTGATACTAGTGGAATTGTTGACCACCACGGTTTAACCTTTGATACTGGTGAAATGGTTGACCACCACGGTTTAACCTTTGATACTGGTGGAATAGTTGACCACCAAAGTTTAACCTTTGATACTTGTGGAATAGATGACCACCACTCTTTAACTTTTGATACTGGTGGAATGGTTGACCACCACTGTTTAACTTTTGATACTGGTGGAATGGTTGACCACCACGGTTTAACCTTTGATACTGGTGGAATGGTTGACCACCACGGTTTAACCTTTGATACTGGTGGAATAGTTGACCACCACTGTTTAACTTTTGATACTGGTGGAATGTTTGACCACCACTGTTTAACTTTTGATACTGGTGGAATGGTTGACCACCACTGTTTAACCTTTGATACTAGTGGAATGGTTGACCACCACGGTTTAACCTTTGATACTGGTGGAATAGTTGACCACCACTTTTTAACTTTTGATACTGGTGGAATGGTTGACCACCACGGTTTAACCTTTGATACTGGTGGAATAGTTGACCACCACTGTGTAACTTTTGATACTGGTGGAATTGTTGACCACCACGATTTAACCTGTGATACTAGTGGAATTGTTGACCACCACGGTTTAACCTTTAATACTGGTAGAATAGTTGACCACCACTGTTTAACCTTTGATACTGGTGGAATGGTTGACCACCGCTGTTTAACTTTTGATACTGGTGGAATGGTTGACCACCACTGTTTAACCTTTGATACTGGTGGAATGGTTGACCACCACTGTTTAACTTTTGATACTGGTGGAATGGTTGACCACCACTGTTTAACCTTTGATACTGGTGGAATGGTTGACCACCACTGTTTAACCTTTGATACTAGTGGAATGGTTGACCACCACTGTTTATCTTTTGATACTGGTGGAATGGTTGACCACCACTGTTTAACTTTTGATACTGGTGGAATGGTTGACCACCACTGTTTAACCTTTGATACTGGTGGAATGGTTGACCACCACTGTTTAACTTTTGATACCGGTGGAATGGTTGACCACCACTGTTTAACTTTTGACACTGGTGGAATGGTTGACCACCACTGTTGAACTTTTGATACTGGTGGAATGGTTGACCACCACTGTTTAACCTTTGATACTAGTGGAATGGTTGACCACCACGATTTAACTTTTGATACTGGTGGAATGGTTGACCACCACTGTTTAATTTTTGATACTGGTGGAATGGTTGACCACCACGGTTTAATTTTTGATACTGATGGAATGGTTGACCACCACTGTTTAATTTTTGATACTGATGGAATGGTTGACCACCACTGTTTAACCTTTGATACTGGTGGAATAGTTGACCACCACTGTTTAACTTTTGATACTGGTGGAATGGTTGGCCACCACTGTTTAATTTTTGATACTGGTGGAATGGTAGACCACCACTGTTTAACTTTTGATACTGGTGGAATAGTTGACCACCACTGTTTAACCTTTGATACTGGTGGAATAGTTGACCACCACTGTTTAACTTTTGATACTGGTGGAATGGTTGACCACCACGGTTTAACCTTTGATACTGGTGGAATGGTTGACCACCACTGTTTAACCTTTGATACTGGTGGAATAGTTGACCACCACTGTTTAACTTTTGATACTGGTGGAATGGTTGGCCACCACTGTTTAACTTTTGATACTGGTGGAATGGTTGACCACCACTGTTTAACTTTTGATACTGGTGGAATGGTTGACCATCACTGTTTAACTTTTGATACTGGTGGAATGGTTGACCACCATTGTTTAACCTTTGATACTGGTGGAATGGTTGACCACCACTGTTGATACTGATGGAATGGTTGACCACCACTGTTGATACTGGTGGAATCGCTAACCACCACTGTTTAACCTTTCTTTTCATTAGATCGATGGTTGACCACCACTAGTTAACCTTTCGTTTCATTAGATCGATGGTTGACCACCACTGTTTAACCTTTCTTTTCATTTGATCGATGGTTGACCACCACTGTTTAACCTTTCGTTTCATTAGATCGATGGTTGACCACCACTGTTTAATCTTTCGTTTCATTAGATCGATGGTTGACCACCACTGTTTAACCTTTCTGTTCATTAGATCGATGGTTGAACACCACTAGTTAACCTTTCGTTTTATTAGATCGATGGTTGACCACCACTGTTTAACCTTTCTGTTCATTAGATCGATGGTTGACCACCACTGTTTAACCTTTCTGTTCATTGGATCGATGGTTGACCACCACTGTTTAACCTTTCTTTTCATTAGATCGATGGTTGACCACCACTGTTTAACCTTTCTTTTCATTAGATCGATGGTTGACCACCACTGTTTAACCTTTGTTTCATTAGATCGATGGTTGACCACCACTGTTTAACCTTTCTGTTCATTAGATCGATGGTTGACCACCACTGTTTAACCTTTCGTTTCATTAGATCGATGGTTGACCACCACTGTTTAACCTTTCTGTTCATTAGATCGATGGTTGAACACCACTAGTTAACCTTTCGTTTCATTAGATCGATGGTTGACCACCACTGTTTAACCTTTCTGTTCATTAGATCGATGGTTGACCACCACTGTTTAACCTTTCTGTTCATTAGATCGATGGTTGACCACCACTGTTTAACCTTTCTTTTCATTAGATCGATGGTTGATCACCACTGTTTAACCTTTCGTTTCATTAGATCGATGGTTGACCACCACTGTTTAACCTTTCTTTTCATTAGATCGATGGTTGACCACCACTGTTTAACCTTTCGTTTCATCAGATTGATGGTTGACCACCACTGTTTAACCTTTCTGTTCATTAGATCGATGGTTGACCATCACTGTTTAACCTTTCTTTTCATTAGATCGATGGTTGACCACCACTGTTTAACCTTTCTGTTCATTAGATCGATGGTTGACCACCACTGTTTAACCTTTCTGTTCATTAGATCGATGGTTGACCACCACTGTTTAGCCTTTCGTTTCATTAGATCGATGGTTGACCACAACTGTTTAACCTTTCTTTTCATTAGATCGATGGTTGACCACCACTGTTTAACCTTTCGTTTCATCAGATGGATGGTTGACCACCACTGTTTAACCTTTCTGTTCATTAGATCGATGGTTGACCATCACTGTTTAACCTTTCTTTTCATTAGATCGATGGTTGACCACCACTGTTTAACCTTTCTGTTCATTAGATCGATGGTTGACCACCACTGTTTAACCTTTCTTTTCATTAGATCGATGGTTGACCACCACTGTTTAACCTTTCTTTTCATTAGATCGATGGTTGACCACCACTGTTTAACCTTTCGTTTCATTAGATCGATGGTTGACCACCACTGTTTAACCTTTCGTTTCATTAGATCGATGGTTGACCACCACTGTTTAACCTTTCTGTTCATTAGATCGATGGTTGACCACCACTGTTTAACCTTTCTGTTCATTAGATCGATGGTTGACCACCACTGTTTAACCTTTCGTTTCATTAGATCGATGGTTGACCACCACTGTTTAACCTTTCTGTTCATTAGATCGATGGTTGACCACCACTGTTTAACCTTTCTTTTCATTAGATCGATGGTTGACCACCACTGTTTAACCTTTCTTTTCATTAGATCGATGGTTGACCACCACTGTTTAACCTTTCGTTTCATTAGATCGATGGTTGACCACCACTGTTTAACCTTTCGTTTCATTAGATCGATGGTTGACCACCACTGTTTAACCTTTCTGTTCATTAGATCGATGGTTGACCACCACTGTTTAACCTTTCGTTTCATTAGATCGATGGTTGACCACCACTGTTTAACCTTTCTGTTCATTAGATCGATGGTTGACCACCACTGTTTAACCTTTCGTTTCATTAGATCGATGGTTGACCACCACTGTTTAACCTTTCGTTTCATTAGATGAGGAGAGTTATTTTATGGAGTGAAATACCGACACAATAAGACGTTGTAGGTATTGTATTATTATATCAAGAAATACTGGTGGTATTGTTTTAGGTTTTCTAAATCAATAAAAGATGTTCTTTTGTACGTTTTTGGGATATAAGTCTACCGCATATTGAATACCGTGCAACCTCGTATTGAAGAAAGAAATATGAAGATAACAAAGAGGTAAACCAAAGAAGAAAAGAACAATGAAATGGTCAAAAAGAAAAAGAAGAAAAAGGCAAACAATGATGCACAAAACATTTCACAAAATCTAATTTTTAGGCGCCATTTTTTTTACAGATATATGGCGCGGAATCAGTTTTATTTTTTGACAGATATATGGCGCGGAATCAGTTTTATTTTTTGACAGATATATGGCGCGGAATCAGTTTTATTTTTTGACATTATTTATCAATAATTATATTTAGTCGAATCGTAGTCTATAAAATATATCATTATGAAAACTATAACCTTCCTCTCCCCAGGACAGAGTTGACAAATTTTAATTATTATGTTCAGGACCTTTATTTTCATTGCCTTTAGACAAGTTATTTGATTTTCCAATATTTTGACTTGGAGCGTGACTGACGATACTTGGAGCGTGACTGACGATGCATTTTTTTACCCATAGTTCTGTTTATATTAAAATCATTTTACTTATACCAGCGTTTCGATATATGAATAGATTAAACGATTATAGTACATACATGTACGCATAGTGAACGTGGTGTTGTGTTTTTG
Source organism: Bathymodiolus septemdierum (assembly GCA_963383655.1). Taxonomy (NCBI): domain Eukaryota; kingdom Metazoa; phylum Mollusca; class Bivalvia; order Mytilida; family Modiolidae; genus Bathymodiolus; species Bathymodiolus septemdierum. The sequence goes on from OY726530.1 coordinate 62,323,920, forward strand.
TTTTCTTTTTCTTCTTCTTCTTTACCCTATGTTGCCAGTTTCTCTGGATTGTACATTTTTGATTGGCCCTTCGGTGTTCTCTAACGTTTATTTAGCATAATGATATAGAATAACAATTAAAGAAATAATATATGTTTGTAGAATTGTAAACTGAGGTCTGATTGGTCAGTTATAAATTATAATTTACACCTATAATATACAGACTTGTGTAGATGTTGGGTTTGGTGTATGGTGTTTTTAATGCCATTTTCAACAATATGTCAGTTATATCGTCGTGGTCAGTTTTATTGGTGGAGAAAACCACCGACCTGTCTGTCGTAATTCACGCAATGATCGTACCTGATGAAGGCTCTGTCGTAAGTCACGGCAATGATCGTACCTGATGAAGGCTGCTATTAAATCACGGCAATGATCGTACCTGATGAAGGCTGCTATTAAGTCACGGCAATGATCGTACCTGATGAAGGCTGCTATTAAGTCACGGCAATGATCGTACCTGATGAAGGCTGATACTAAGTCACGGCAATGATCGTACCTGATGAAGGCTGCTATTAAGTCACGGCAATGATCGTACCTGATGAAGGCTGCTATTAAGTCACGGCAATGATCGTACCTGATGAAGGCTGATATTAAGTCACAGCAATGATCGTACCTGATGAAGGCTGCTGATATTCCAGAAACACGTCGTACGTACTAAATTGGATAACTGCCTTTTCATTCCAGCTACAAAATCCCTTATTGTCGGTAATATTATGTTTTTCTTCATTAATTCATTGACAAATGTTATCATTATTATGATAATCTATCCGTAGTGCTGTATTTGTTTGTAATAATAAGTGTTTAATGTACTTCAAAATAGTATTTCAAGTGTTGACTTTCAAATGATAATTTCATTTCAGTCTAAAAGTTTTTATGAATGACGTATATATTTCAAGTCCAAATATCGCCTTAAATGATCCATAGAAAGTACACAAACAAATGACTTTCCCACGACATTTTGTCTGAACATTAAACCATTGACTTCAATATCATCTGCTAATATTTAGATTAGGGAAATATGAAAGCAATATAGTATCATCTTTTAATTTTTAATTCTATGCAACTTGTACGATTTATATGAAAAAATTGTCATATAAAGTCAAAATAAATAAACATATCAATACCAAAATAAGACATTTAAATATAAATTTCAAAGCTTTAAACATTATTATATTGTAAGGAATATAATTCAATTTCGAGAGTCATTTCACCTGAATATATTGATATCATATTACTATTATGTATAATATATACTTACTGCAAGTACAACGTAATATGTCTTTATTGGGTTAGATAACAGTGAAAGTACAACGTAATATGTCTTTATTGGGTTAGATAACAGTGAAAGTACAACGTAATATGTCTTTATTGGGTTAGATAACAGTGAAGTACAACGTAATATGTCTTTATTGGGTTAGATAACAGTGAAAGTACAACGTAATATGTCTTTATTGGGTTAGATAACAGTGAAAGTACAACGTAATATGTCTTTATTGGATTAGATAACAGTGAAAGTACAACGTAATATGTCTTTATTGGGTTAGATAACAGTGAAGTACAACGTAATATGTCTTTATTGGATTAGATAACAGTGAAAGTACAACGTAATATGTCTTTATTGGGTTAGATAACAGTGAAAGTACAACGTAATATGTCTTTATTGGGTTAGATAACAGTGAAAGTACAACGTAATATGTCTTTATTGGGTTAGATAACAGTGAAAGTACAACGTAATATGTCTTTATTGGGTTAGATAACAGTAAAAGTACAACGTAATATGTCTTTATTGGGTTAGATAACAGTGAAAGTACAACGTAATATGTCTTTATTGGGTTAGATAACAGTGAAGTACAACGTAATATGTCTTTATTGGGTTAGATAACAGTGAAAGTACAACGTAATATGTCTTTATTGGGTTAGATAACAGTGAAAGTACAACGTAATATGTCTTTATTGGGTTAGATAACAGTAAAAGTACAACGTAATATGTCTTTATTGGGTTAGATAACAGTGAAAGTACAACGTAATATGTCTTTATTGGGTTAGATAACAGTGAAGTACAACGTAATATGTCTTTATTGGGTTAGATAACAGTAAAAGTACAATGTCATATGTCTTTATTGGGTTAGATAACAGTGAAAGTACAACGTAATATGTCTTTATTGGGTTAGATAACAGTGAAAGTACAACGTAATATGTCTTTATTGGGTTAGATAACAGTGAAGTACAACGTAATATGTCTTTATTGGGTTAGATAACAGTGAAAGTACAACGTAATATGTCATTATTGGGTTAGATAACAGTGAAGAACAACGTAATATGTCTTTATTGGGTTAGATAACAGTGAAAGTACAACGTAATATGTCATTATTGGGTTAGATAACAGTGAAGAACAACGTAATATGTCATTATTGGGTTAGATAACAGTGAAAGTACAACGTAATATGTCTTTATTGGATTAGATAACAGTGAAAGTACAACGTAATATGTCTTTATTGGGTTAGCTAACAGTGAAATACAACGTAATATGTCTTTATTGGGTTAGATAACAGTGAAGTACAACGTAATATGTCTTTATTGGATTAGATAACAGTGAAAGTACAACGTAATATGTCTTTATTGGGTTAGATAACAGTGAAAGTACAACGTAATATGTCTTTATTGGGTTAGATAACAGTGAAAGTACAACGTAATATGTCTTTATTGGGTTAGATAACAGTAAAAGTACAACGTAATATGTCTTTATTGGATTAGATAACAGTGAAAGTACAACGTAATATGTCTTTATTGGGTTAGATAACAGTAAAAGTACAACGTAATATGTCTTTATTGGGTTAGATAACAGTGAAAGTACAATGTCATATGTCTTTATTTGGTTAGATAACAGTGAAGTACAACGTAATATGTCTTTATTGGGTTAGATAACAGTGAAAGTACAACGTAATATGTCTTTATTGGGTTAGATAACAGTGAAGTACAACGTAATATGTCTTTATTGGGTTAGATAACAGTGAAGTACAACGTAATATGTCTTTATTGGGTTAGATAACAGTGAAGTACAACGTAATATGTCTTTATTGGGTTAGATAACAGTGAAAGTACAACGTAATATGTCTTTATTGGATTAGATAACAGTGAAAGTACAACGTAATATGTCTTTATTGGATTAGATAACAGTGAAAGTACAACGTAATATGTCTTTATTGGGTTAGATAACAGTGAAAGTACAACGTAATATGTCTTTATTGGGTTAGATAACAGTGAAAGTACAACGTAATATGTCTTTATTGGGTTAGATAACAGTGAAAGTACAACGTAATATGTCTTTATTGGATTAGATAACAGTGAAAGTACAACGTAATATGTCTTTATTGGGTTAGATAACAGTGAAAGTACAACGTAATATGTCTTTATTGGGTTAGATAACAGTGAAGTACAACGTAATATGTCTTTATTGGGTTAGATAACAGTGAAAGTACAACGTAATATGTCTTTATTGGATTAGATAACAGTAAAAGTACAACGTAATATGTCTTTATTGGGTTAGATAACAGTGAAAGTACAACGTAATATGTCTTTATTGGGTTAGATAACAGTGAAGTACAACGTAATATGTCTTTATTGGATTAGATAACAGTGAAAGTACAACGTAATATGTCTTTATTGGGTTAGATAACAGTGAAAGTACAATGTCATATGTCTTTATTTGGTTAGATAACAGTGAAGTACAACGTAATATGTCTTTATTGGGTTAGATAACAGTGAAAGTACAACGTAATATGTCTTTATTGGGTTAGATAACAGTGAAAGTACAACGTAATATGTCTTTATTGGGTTAGATAACAGTGAAGTACAACGTAATATGTCTTTATTGGGTTAGATAACAGTGAAAGTACAACGTAATATGTCTTTATTGGGTTAGATAACAGTGAAGAACAACGTAATATGTCTTTATTGGGTTAGATAACAGTAAAAGTACAACGTAATATGTCTTTATTGGGTTAGATAACAGTGAAAGTACAACGTAATATGTCTTTATTGGGTTAGATAACAGTGAAAGTACAATGTCATATGTCTTTATTTGGTTAGATAACAGTGAAGTACAACGTAATATGTCTTTATTGGGTTAGATAACAGTGAAAGTACAACGTAATATGTCTTTATTGGGTTAGATAACAGTGAAAGTACAACGTAATATGTCTTTATTGGATTAGATAACAGTGAAAGTACAACGTAATATGTCTTTATTGGGTTAGATAACAGTGAAAGTACAACGTAATATGTCTTTATTGGGTTAGATAACAGTGAAAGTACAATGTCATATGTCTTTATTTGGTTAGATAACAGTGAAGTACAACGTAATATGTCTTTATTGGGTTAGATAACAGTGAAAGTACAACGTAATATGTCTTTATTGGGTTAGATAACAGTGAAGTACAACGTAATATGTCTTTATTGGGTTAGATAACAGTGAAGAACAACGTAATATGTCTTTATTGGGTTAGATAACAGTAAAAGTACAACGTAATATGTCTTTATTGGGTTAGATAACAGTGAAAGTACAACGTAATATGTCTTTATTGGGTTAGATAACAGTGAAGAACAACGTAATATGTCTTTATTGGATTAGATAACAGTAAAAGTACAACGTAATATGTCTTTATTGGATTAGATAACAGTGAAAGTACAACGTAATATGTCTTTATTGGGTTAGATAACAGTGAAAGTACAATGTCATATGTCTTTATTGGGTTAGATAACAGTGAAAGTACAACGTAATATGTCTTTATTTGGTTAGATAACAGTGAAGTACAACGTAATATGTCTTTATTGGGTTAGATAACAGTGAAAGTACAACGTAATATGTCTTTATTGGGTTAGATAACAGTGAAGAACAACGTAATATGTCTTTATTGGGTTAGATAACAGTGAAGAACAACGTAATATGTCTTTATTGGGTTAGATAACAGTGAAAGTACAACGTAATATGTCTTTATTGGATTAGATAACAGTGAAAGTACAACGTAATATGTCTTTATTGGGTTAGATAACAGGGAAGAACAACGTAATATGTCTTTATTGGGTTAGATAACAGTGAAGAACAACGTAATATGTCTTTATTGGATTAGATAACAGTGAAAGTACAACGTAATATGTCTTTATTGGATTAGATAACAGTGAAGTACAACGTAATATGTCTTTATTGGGTTAGATAACAGTGAAAGTACAACGTAATATGTCTTTATTGGGTTAGATAACAGTGAAAGTACAACGTAATATGTCTTTATTGGATTAGATAACAGTGAAAGTACAACGTAATATGTCTTTATTGGGTTAGATAACAGTGAAAGTACAACGTAATATGTCTTTATTGGGTTAGATAACAGTGAAAGTACAACGTAATATGTCTTTATTGGGTTAGATAACAGTAAAAGTACAACGTAATATGTCTTTATTGGGTTAGATAACAGTGAAGAACAACGTAATATGTCTTTATTGGGTTAGATAACAGTGAAAGTACAACGTAATATGTCTTTATTGGATTAGATAACAGTGAAAGTACAACGTAATATGTCTTTATTGGGTTAGATAACAGTGAAAGTACAACGTAATATGTCTTTATTGGGTTAGATAACAGTGAAAGTACAACGTAATATGTCTTTATTGGATTAGATAACAGTGAAAGTACAACGTAATATGTCTTTATTGGATTAGATAACAGTGAAAGTACAACGTAATATGTCTTTATTGGGTTAGATAACAGTGAAAGTACAACGTAATATGTCTTTATTGGATTAGATAACAGTGAAAGTACAACGTAATATGTCTTTATTGGGTTAGATAACAGTGAAAGTACAACGTAATATGTCTTTATTGGGTTAGATAACAGTGAAAGTACAACGTAATATGTCTTTATTGGGTTAGATAACAGTAAAAGTACATCGTAATATGTCTTTATTGGGTTAGATAACAGTGAAAGTACAACGTAATATGTCTTTATTGGGTTAGATAACAGTGAAAGTACAACGTAATATGTCTTTATTGGGTTAGATAACAGTGAAAGTACAACGTAATATGTCTTTATTGGGTTAGATAACAGTGAAAGTACAACGTAATATGTCTTTATTGGGTTAGATAACAGTGAAAGTACAACGTAATATGTCTTTATTGGGTTAGATAACAGTGAAGAACAACGTAATATGTCTTTATTGGGTTAGATAACAGTGAAGAACAACGTAATATGTCTTTATTGGGTTAGATAACAGTGAAAGTACAACGTAATATGTCTTTATTTGGTTAGATAACAGTGAAAGTACAACGTAATATGTCTTTATTGGGTTAGATAACAGTAAAAGTACAACGTAATATGTCTTTATTGGGTTAGATAACAGTGAAAGTACAACGTAATATGTCTTTATTGGGTTAGATAACAGTGAAAGTACAACGTAATATGTCTTTATTGGGTTAGATAACAGTGAAAGTACAACGTAATATGTCTTTATTGAGTTAGATAACAGTGAAAGTACAACGTAATATGTCTTTATTGGGTTAGATAACAGTGAAAGTACAACGTAATATGTCTTTATTGGGTTAGATAACAGTGAAAGTACAACGTAATATGTCTTTATTGGATTAGATAACAGTGAAAGTACAACGTAATATGTCTTTATTGGGTTAGATAACAGTGAAAGTACAACGTAATATGTCTTTATTGGGTTAGATAACAGTGAAAGTACAACGTAATATGTCTTTATTGGGTTAGATAACAGTGAAAGTACAACGTAATATGTCTTTATTGGGTTAGATAACAGTGAAGAACAACGTAATATGTCTTTATTGGGTTAGATAACAGTGAAGAACAACGTAATATGTCTTTATTGGGTTAGATAACAGTGAAAGTACAACGTAATATGTCTTTATTTGGTTAGATAACAGTGAAAGTACAACGTAATATGTCTTTATTGGGTTAGATAACAGTAAAAGTACAACGTAATATGTCTTTATTGGGTTAGATAACAGTGAAAGTACAACGTAATATGTCTTTATTGGGTTAGATAACAGTGAAAGTACAACGTAATATGTCTTTATTGGGTTAGATAACAGTGAAAGTACAACGTAATATGTCTTTATTGAGTTAGATAACAGTGAAAGTACAACGTAATATGTCTTTATTGGGTTAGATAACAGTGAAAGTACAACGTAATATGTCTTTATTGGGTTAGATAACAGTGAAAGTACAACGTAATATGTCTTTATTGGATTAGATAACAGTGAAAGTACAACGTAATATGTCTTTATTGGGTTAGATAACAGTGAAAGTACAACGTAATATGTCTTTATTGGGTTAGATAACAGTGAAAGTACAACGTAATATGTCTTTATTGGGTTAGATAACAGTGAAAGTACAACGTAATATGTCTTTATTGGATTAGATAACAGTGAAATACAACGTAATATGTCTTTATTGGGTTAGATAACAGTGAAAGTACAACGTAATATGTCTTTATTGGGTTAGATAACAGTGAAGTACAACGTAATATGTCTTTATTGGGTTAGATAACAGTGAAAGTACAACGTAATATGTCTTTATTGGGTTAGATAACAGTGAAGTACAACGTAATATGTCTTTATTGGGTTAGATAACAGTGAAAATACAACGTAATATGTCTTTATTGGGTTAGATAACAGTAAAAGTACAACGTAATATGTCTTTATTGGGTTAGATAACAGTGAAAGTACAACGTAATATGTCATTATTGGGTTAGATAACAGTGAAGTACAACGTAATATGTCTTTATTGGGTTAGATAACAGTGAAAGTACAACGTAATATGTCTTTATTGGGTTAGATAACAGTGAAGTACAACGTAATATGTCTTTATTGGGTTAGATAACAGTGAAAGTACAACGTAATATTTCTTCCGTAAATGGCCGTTTTCGGGTGAAGACGACCACGTGCACTCGTCTTTACTCGTTGTGACATCCAATCAGAACGCCTCTAACAAGAAAAAAAAATCGTTTAAATATATACCCTAAGCCTGGAATGTCACATTATATACTCTGTATGATAGCTGAATAACAGATATATTACGGATTTAACCATTGGGTTTTTTTCAAATACAGATTCCAACGTATTAAATATATATTTGTGTCTTTTATTTTCATTTATTGGGTTAGAAAACAGTGAAGTACAACGTAATATGTCTTTATTGGGATAACAGTGAAAGTAAACTGTAATATTTTAATCATTTTGTACTGATTTTCATTATTATTAAATTGACAAACACTATTTATCATACATGAGTTCACCCCCGGGTTTTTGGTGGTGGTCCGTGTTGCTCATCTTATTCGTTTTTTAGTGTTGTCCTATTATTTGTATTTACGTTCTGAGATCCGTCTTGTGCTTCCAGTTACGATTTCCGCGTATAAACGATGTTCAGTTCGACTTTGTGGTCCGTTGTTGAACTTGTGATTAAGCTAATCATATGATTAGTCCTAATTACATTGTTAATTCCTAATCACATAACATCATCAGATAAAATAATAAAATGTACATTACTCCTTTTAATTTCATTAAATAAATTTTCACGTAAATCTGCATATAAAGAGCAGTCTAATAAAACATGTTTCTCATCTTCTATCTGATCATGTTTATCTGGATTGTCCATTTTTGATTGCCCCTTCAGTATTCTCTTCGTCTTGTGTCTTGTATACCATATGTTGCCAGTTTATCTGGATTGTCCATTTTTGATTGCCCCTTCAGTATTCTCTTCGTCTTGTGTCTTGTATACCATATGTTGCCAGTTTATCTGGATTGTCCATTTTTGATTGCCCCTTCAGTATTCTCTTCGTCTTGTGTCTTGTATACCATATGTTGCCAGTTTATCTGGATTGTCCATTTTTGATTGCCCCTTCAGTATTCTCTTCGTCTTGTGTCTTGTATACCATATGTTGCCAGTTTATCTAGATTGTCCATTTTTGATTGCCCCTTCAGTATTCTCTTCGTCTTGTGTCTTGTATACCATATGTTGCCAGTTTATCTGGATTGTCCATTTTTGATTGCCCTTCAGTATTCTCTTCGTCTTGTGTCTTGTATACCATATGTTGCCAGTTTATCTGGATTGTCCATTTTTGATTGCCCCTTCAGTATTCTCTTCGTCTTGTGTCTTGTATACCATATGTTGCCAGTTTATCTGGATTGTCCATTTTTGATTGCCCCTTCAGTATTCTCTTCGTCTTGTGTCTTGTATACCATATGTTGCCAGTTTATCTGGATTGTCCATTTTTGATTGCCCCTTCAGTATTCTCTTCGTCTTGTGTCTTGTATACCATATGTTGCCAGTTTATCTGGATTGTCCATTTTTGATTGCCCCTTCGGTATTCTCTTCGTCTTGTGTCTTGTATACCATATGTTGCCAGTTTATCTGGATTGTCCATTTTTGATTGCCCCTTCGGTATTCTCTTCGTCTTGTGTCTTGTATACCATATGTTGCCAGTTTATCTGGATTGTCCATTTTTGATTGCCCCTTCAGTATTCTCTTCGTCTTGTGTCTTGTATACCATATGTTGCCAGTTTATCTGGATTGTCCATTTTTGATTGCCCCTTCAGTATTCTCTTCGTCTTGTGTCTTGTATACCATATATTGCCAGTTTATCTAGATTGTCCATTTTTGATTGCCCCTTCAGTATTCTCTTCGTCTTGTGTCTTGTATACCATATGTTGCCAGTTTATCTGGATTGTCCATTTTTGATTGCCCCTTCAGTATTCTCTTCGTTTTGTGTCTTGTATACCATATGTTGCCAGTTTATCTGGATTGTCCATTTTTGATTGCCCTTCAGTATTCTCTTCGTCTTGTGTCTTGTATACCATATGTTGCCAGTTTATCTGGATTGTCCATTTTTGATTGCCCCTTCAGTATTCTCTTCGTCTTGTGTCTTGTATACCATATGTTGCCAGTTTATCTGGATTGTCCATTTTTGATTGCCCCTTCAGTATTCTCTTCGTCTTGTGTCTTGTATACCATATGTTGCCAGTTTATCTGGATTGTCCATTTTTGATTGCCCCTTCGGTATTCTCTTCGTCTTGTGTCTTGTATACCATATGTTGCCAGTTTATCTGGATTGTCCATTTTTGATTGCCCCTTCAGTATTCTCTTCGTCTTGTGTCTTGTATACCATATGTTGCCAGTTTATCTGGATTGTCCATTTTTGATTGCCCTTCAGTATTCTCTTCGTCTTGTGTCTTGTATACCATATGTTGCCAGTTTATCTGGATTGTCCATTTTTGATTGCCCCTTCAGTATTCTCTTCGTCTTGTGTCTTGTATGCCATATGTTGCCAGTTTATCTGGATTGTCCATTTTTGATTGCCCCTTCAGTATTCTCTTCGTCTTGTGTCTTGTATACCATATGTTGCCAGTTTATCTGGATTGTCCATTTTTGATTGCCCCTTCAGTATTCTCTTCGTCTTGTGTCTTGTATACCATATGTTGCCAGTTTATCTGGATTGTCCATTTTTGATTGCCCCTTCAGTATTCTCTTCGTCTTGTGTCTTGTATACCATATGTTGCCAGTTTATCTGGATTGTCCATTTTTGATTGCCCCTTCAGTATTCTCTTCGTCTTGTGTCTTGTATACCATATGTTGCCAGTTTATCTGGATTGTCCATTTTTGATTGCCCCTTCAGTATTCTCTTCGTCTTGTGTCTTGTATACCATATGTTGCCAGTTTATCTGGATTGTCCATTTTTGATTGCCCCTTCAGTATTCTCTTCGTCTTGTGTCTTGTATACCATATGTTGCCAGTTTATCTGGATTGTCCATTTTTGATTGCCCCTTCGGTATTCTCTTCGTCTTGTGTCTTGTATACCATATGTTGCCAGTTTATCTGGATTGTCCATTTTTGATTGCCCCTTCAGTATTCTCTTCGTCTTGTGTCTTGTATACCATATGTTGCCAGTTTATCTGGATTGTCCATTTTTGATTGCCCTTCAGTATTCTCTTCGTCTTGTGTCTTGTATACCATATGTTGCCAGTTTATCTGGATTGTCCATTTTTGATTGCCCCTTCAGTATTCTCTTCGTCTTGTGTCTTGTATACCATATGTTGCCAGTTTATCTGGATTGTCCATTTTTGATTGCCCCTTCAGTATTCTCTTCGTCTTGTGTCTTGTATACCATATGTTGCCAGTTTATCTGGATTGTCCATTTTTGATTGCCCCTTCGGTATTCTCTTCGTCTTGTGTCTTGTATACCATATGTTGCCAGTTTATCTGGATTGTCCATTTTTGATTGCCCCTTCAGTATTCTCTTCGTCTTGTGTCTTGTATACCATATGTTGCCAGTTTATCTGGATTGTCCATTTTTGATTGTACCTTCGGTATTCTCTTCGTCTTGTGTCTTGTGTACAATGTGTTGCCAGTTTATCTGAATTGTCCAATTTTGATTGTCCCTTCAGTATTCTCTTCGTCTTGTGTCTTGTATACCATATGTTGCCAGTTTATCTGGATTGTCCATTTTTGATTGCCCCTTCAGTATTCTCTTCGTCTTGTGTCTTGTATACCATATGTTGCCAGTTTATCTGGATTGTCCATTTTTGATTGCCCCTTCGGTATTCTCTTCGTCTTGTGTCTTGCATACCATATGTTGCCAGTTTCTCTGGATTGTCCATTTTTGATTGCCCCTTCAGTATTCTCTTCGTCTTGTGTCTTGTATGCCATTTGTTGCCAGTTTCTCTGGATTGTCCATTTTTGATAGCCCCTTCGGTATTCTCTTCGTCTTGTGTCTTGTGTACCTCATGTTGCCAGTTTCTCTGGATTGTCCAGTGTTGATTGCCCTTTCAGTATTCTCTATCGTTTATTTATTGGGTTTGATAATAATGAAAGTAAATTTTAATTTATTCATAAGTTTTTACCGATTTTCATTATTATTCAATTGGCAAATAATATTTCTAATACATGTTTTTGTAGAAGTGATACAGGAGGGTTAGAGTTCTGGCGTTTAACGTGACTTTAAACAATATTTCAGTTATATCATGGAGGTCAGTTTTATTGGTGGAAGAAACCGGAGTACCTTTAGAAAACCACTGACCTGCCGCAAGTCACTACCAAACTTGATCTCATAATGTTGTATCGAGTTTCTGGAATAACAAAAACGTAAATATCCTGTTTCGTGGGCATGACGCGTTTCTGGAATAATGAAAATGTAAATATCCTGTTTCGTGGGCATGACGCGTTTCTGGAATAATGAAAACGTAAATATCTTGTTTCGTGGGCATGACGAATTTCTGGAATAATAAAAACGTAAATATCCTGTTTCGTGGGCATGACGCGTTTCTGGAATAACAAAAACGTAAATATACTGTTTCGTGGGCATGACGCGTTTCTGGAGTAATAAAAACGTAAATATCCTGTTTCGTGGGCATGACGCGTTTCTGGAATAATACAAACGTAAATATCCTGTTTCGTGAGCATGACGCGTTTCTGGAATAACAAAAACGTAAATATCCTGTTTCGTGGGCATGACGAGTTTCTGGAATAATAAAAACGTAAATATCCTGTTTCGTGGGCATGACGCCTTTCTGGAATAACAAAAATCTAGATATCCTGTTTCGTGGGCATGACGAGATCCTGGAATAATAAAAACGTAAATATCCTGTTTCGTAGGCATGACGAGTTTCTGGAATAATTAAAACGTAAATATCCTGTTTCGTGGGCATGACGCGTGTCTGGAATAATAAAAACGTAAATATCCTGTTTCGTGGGCATGACACGTTTCTGGAATAATAAAAACGTAAATATCCTGTTTCGTGGGCATGACGCGTTTCTGGAATAACAAAAACGTAAATATCCTGTTTCGTGGGCATGACGCGTTTCTGGAGTAATAAAAACGTAAATATCCTGTTTCGTGGGCATGACGCGTTTCTGGAATAATACAAACGTAAATATCCTGTTTCGTGAGCATGACGCGTTTCTGGAATAACAAAAACGTAAATATCCTGTTTCGTGGGCATGACGAGTTTCTGGAATAATAAAAACGTAAATATCCTGTTTCGTGGGCATGACGCCTTTCTGGAATAACAAAAATCTAGATATCCTGTTTCGTGGGCATGACGAGATTCTGGAATAATAAAAACGTAAATATCCTGTTTCGTGGGCATGACGCGTTTCTGGAATAATAAAAACGTAAATATCCTGTTTCGTGGGTATGACGCGTTTCTGGAATAATAAAAACGTAAATATCCTGTTTCGTGGGCATGACGAGTTTCTGGAATAATAAAAACGTAAATATCCTGTTTCGTGGGCATGACGCGTTTCTGGAATAATAAAAACGTAAATATCCTGTTTCGTGGGCATGACGCGTTTCTGGAATAATAAAAACGTAAATATCTTTAGTGCGGACGACGCGTTTCTGGAATAACCTTCATCAGGTGCGCTCAAGGCCAAAATATTTGAAAGCCAAATAATCTAAAAGTCTTTGGGAGCAAGAAAACCAAATGGCATAAACAGAATAAACAAGATCGGCCATCGTACGTTAAGGCATGAGAGAGGAGAAACTCAGTTTAACCTTCATAGATCTAATCAACCATGTCAATGTCGAATCACTAATCATTGGACTGATGATACCCTCGGAGACTAATAATCTATCAGCAGAGGTATCGGCCCAGCGAGGTATCTGCAGCGATATAAATAAAAGTGTATATATCTAATTTAGTGCAAGCAACGAACCTTCCTAATATGGTATGAATGTAGATCAGAGCCAGGACACTTACATGAACCTTGATAATATGGTATGAATGTAGATCAGAGCAAGGACACTTACTTCAACCTTGATAATATGGTATGAATGTAGATCAGAGCCAGGACACTTACTTCAACCTTGATAATATGGTATGAATGTAGATCAGAGCAAGGACACTTACTTCACCTTGATAATATGGTATGAATGTAGATCAGAGCCAGGACACTTACTTCAACCTTGATAATATGGTATGAATGTAGATCAGAGCAAGGACACTTACTTCACCTTGATAATATGGTATGAATGTAGATCAGAGCCAGGACACTTACTTCACCTTGATAATATGGTATGAATGTAGATCAGAGCAAGGACACTTACTTCACCTTGATAATATGGTATGAATGTAGATCAGAGCAAGGACACTTACTTCAACCTTGATAATATGGTATGAATGTAGATCAGAGCCAGGACACTTACTTCAACCTTGATAATATGGTATGAATGTAGATCAGAGCCAGGACACTTACTTCAACCTTGATAATATGGTATGAATGTAGATCAGAGCAAGGACACTTACTTCACCTTGATAATATGGTATGAATGTAGATCAGAGCCAGGACACTTACTTCACCTTGATAATATGGTATGAATGTAGATCAGAGCCAGGACACTTACTTCAACCTTGATAATATGGTATGAATGTAGATCAGAGCAAGGACACTTACTTTACCTTGATAATATGGTATGAATGTAGATCAGAGCAAGGACACTTACTTCAACCTTGATAATATGGTATGAATGTAGATCAGAGCCAGGACACTTACTTCACCTTGATAATATGGTATGAATGTAGATCAGAGCAAGGACACTTACTTCACCTTGATAATATGGTATGAATGTAGATCAGAGCCAGGACACTTACTTCAACCTTGATAATATGGTATGAATGTAAATCAGAGCAAGGACACTTACTTCACCTTGATAATATGGTATGAATGTAAATCAGAGCAAGGACACTTACTTCAACCTTGATAATATGGTATGAATGTAAATCAGAGCAAGGACACTTACTTCAATCTTGATAATATGGTATGAATGTAGATCAGAGCCAGGACACTTACTTCACCTTGATAATATGGTATGAATGTAGATCAGAGCAAGGACACTTACTTCACCTTGATAATATGGTATGAATGTAGATCAGAGCCAGGACACTTACTTCAACCTTGATAATATGGTATGAATGTAGATCAGAGCAAGGACACTTATTTCAATCTTGATAATATGGTATGAATGTAGATCAGAGCCAGGACACTTACTTCACCTTGATAATATGGTATGAATGTAAATCAGAGCAAGGACACTTACTTCACCTTGATAATATGGTATGAATGTAGATCAGAGCAAGGACACTTACTTCACCTTGATAATATGGTATGAATGTAGATCAGAGCAAGGACACTTACTTCACCTTGATAATATGGTATGAATGTAGATCAGAGCAAGGACACTTACTTCACCTTGATAATATGGTATGAATGTAAATCAGAGCAAGGACACTTACTTCACCTTGATAATATGGTATAAATGTAGATCAGAGCCAGGACACTTACTTCACCTTGATAATATGGTATGAATGTAAATCAGAGCAAGGACACTTACTTCACCTTGATAATATGGTATGAATGTAGATCAGAGCAAGGACACTTACTTCACCTTGATAATATGGTATGAATGTAGATCAGAGCAAGGACACTTACTTCAATCTTGATAATATGGTATGAATGTAGATCAGAGCCAGGACACTTACTTCACCTTGATAATATGGTATGAATGTAAATCAGAGCAAGGACACTTACTTCACCTTGATAATATGGTATGAATGTAGATCAGAGCAAGGACACTTACTTCACCTTGATAATATGGTATGAATGTAGATCAGAGCAAGGACACTTACTTCACCTTGATAATATGGTATGAATGTAGATCAGAGCAAGGACACTTACTTCACCTTGATAATATGGTATGAATGTAAATCAGAGCAAGGACACTTACTTCACCTTGATAATATGGTATAAATGTAGATCAGAGCCAGGACACTTACTTCACCTTGATAATATGGTATGAATGTAAATCAGAGCAAGGACACTTACTTCACCTTGATAATATGGTATGAATGTAGATCAGAGCCAGGACACTTACTTCACCTTGATAATATGGTATGAATGTAAATCAGAGCAAGGACACTTACTTCACCTTGATAATATGGTATGAATGTAGATCAGAGCAAGGACACTTACTTCAACCTTGATAATATGGTATGAATGTAGATCAGAGCCAGGACACTTACTTCACCTTGATAATATGGTATGAATGTAGATCAGAGCAAGGACACTTACTTCACCTTGATAATATGGTATGAATGTAGATCAGAGCAAGGACACTTACTTCAACCTTGATAATATGGTATGAATGTAGATCAGAGCCAGGACACTTACTTCACCTTGATAATATGGTATGAATGTAGATCAGAGCAAGGACACTTACTTCACCTTGATAATATGGTATGAATGTAGATCAGAGCCAGGACACTTACTTCACCTTGATAATATGGTATGAATGTAGATCAGAGCCAGGACACTTACTTCACCTTGCTAATATGGTATGAATGTAAATCAGAGCAAGGACACTTACTTCACCTTGATAATATGGTATGAATGTAGATCAGAGCCAGGACACTTACTTCACCTTGATAATATGGTATGAATGTAGATCAGAGCCAGGACACTTACTTCACCTTGATAATATGGTATGAATGTAGATCAGAGCCAGGACACTTACTTCACCTTGATAATATGGTATGAATGTAGATCAGAGCCAGGACACTTACTTCACCTTGATAATATGGTATGAATGTAAATCAGAGCAAGGACACTTACTTCACCTTGATAATATGGTATGAATGTAGATCAGAGCCAGGACACTTACTTCACCTTGATAATACGGTATGAATGTAGATCAGAGCCAGGACACTTACTTCACCTTGATAATATGGTATGAATGTAAATCAGAGCCAGGACACTTACTTCACCTTGATAATATGGTATGAATGTAGATCAGAGCCAGGACACTTACTTCACCTTGATAATACGGTATGAATGTAGATCAGAGCCAGGACACTTACTTCACCTTGATAATATGGTATGAATGTAGATCAGAGCCAGGACACTTACTTCACCTTGATAATGTGGTATGAATGTAGATCAGAGCCAGGACACTTACTTCACCTTGATAATATGGTATGAATGTAAATCAGAGCAAGGACACTTACTTCACCTTGATAATATGGTATGAATGTAAATCAGAGCCAGGACACTTACTTCACCTTGATAATATGGTATGAATGTAAATCAGAGCAAGGACACTTACTTCAACCTTGATAATATGGTATGAATGTAAATCAGAGCAAGGACACTTACTTCAACCTTGATAATATGGTATGAATGTAAATCAGAGCAAGGACACTTACTTCACCTTGATAATATGGTATGAATGTAGATCAGAGCCAGGACACTTACTTCACCTTGATAATATGGTATGAATGTAAATCAGAGCAAGGACACTTACTTCACCTTGATAATATGGTATGAATGTAAATCAGAGCAAGGACACTTACTTCACCTTGATAATATGGTATGAATGTAGATCAGAGCCAGGACACTTACTTCAACCTTGATAATATGGTATGAATGTAAATCAGAGCAAGGACACTTACCTCACATTGATAATATGGTATGAATGTAAATCAGAGCAAGGACACTTACCTCACATTGATAATATGGTATGAATGTAAATCAGAGCAAGGACACTTACCTCACATTGATAATATGGTATGAATGTAAATCAGAGCAAGGACACTTACTTCAACCTTGATAATATGGTATGAATGTAAATCAGAGCAAGGACACTTACCTCACATTGATAATATGGTATGAATGTAAATCAGAGCAAGGACACTTACTTCACCTTGATAATATGGTATGAATGTAAATCAGAGCAAGGACACTTACTTCACCTTGATAATATGGTATGAATGTAAATCAGAGCAAGGACACTTACTTCACCTTGATAATATGGTATGAATGTAAATCAGAGCAAGGACACTTACTTCACCTTGATAATATGGTATGAATGTAAATCAGAGCAAGGACACTTACCTCACATTGATAATATGGTATGAATGTAAATCAGAGCAAGGACACTTACTTCACCTTGATAATATGGTATGAATGTAAATCAGAGCAAGGACACTTACTTCACCTTGATAATATGGTATGAATGTAAATCAGAGCAAGGACACTTACTTCACCTTGATAATATGGTATGAATGTAGATCAGAGCAAGGACACTTACTTCAACCTTGATAATATGGTATGAATGTAGATCAGAGCCAGGACATTTACTTCACCTTGATAATATGGTATGAATGTAAATCAGAGCAAGGACACTTACTTCACCTTGATAATATGGTATGAATGTAAATCAGAGCAAGGACACTTACTTCAACCTTGATAATATGGTATGAATGTAGATCAGAGCCAGGACACTTACTTCACCTTGATAATATGGTATGAATGTAAATCAGAGCAAGGACACTTACTTCACCTTGATAATATGGTATGAATGTAAATCAGAGCAAGGACACTTACTTCACCTTGATAATATGGTATGAATGTAAATCAGAGCAAGGACACTTACTTCACCTTGATAATATGGTATGAATGTAAATCAGAGCAAGGACACTTACTTCACCTTGATAATATGGTATGAATGTAAATCAGAGCAAGGACACTTACTTCACCTTGATAATATGGTATGAATGTAGATCAGAGCCAGGACACTTACTTCACCTTGATAATATGGTATGAATGTAAATCAGAGCAAGGACACTTACTTCACCTTGATAATATGGTATGAATGTAAATCAGAGCAAGGACACTTACTTCACCTTGATAATATGGTATGAATGTAAATCAGAGCAAGGACACTTACTTCAACCTTGATAATATGGTATGAATGTAGATCAGAGCAAGGACACTTACTTCACCTTGATAATATGGTATGAATGTAAATCAGAGCAAGGACACTTACTTCAACCTTGATAATATGGTATGAATGTAAATCAGAGCCAGGACACTTACTTCACCTTGATAATATGGTATGAATGTAGATAAGAGCCAGGACACTTACTTCACCTTGATAATATGGTATGAATGTAGATCAGAGCCAGGACACTTACTTCAACCTTGATAATATGGTATGAATGTAGATCAGAGCCAGGACACTTACTTCACCTTGATAATATGGTATGAATGTAGATCAGAGCCAGGACACTTACTTCACCTTGATAATATGGTATGAATGTAAATCAGAGCAAGGACACTTACTTCAACCTTGATAATATGGTATGAATGTAGATCAGAGCCAGGACACTTACTTCACCTTGATAATATGGTATGAATGTAGATCAGAGCCAGGACACTTACTTCACCTTGATAATATGGTATGAATGTAGATCAGAGCCAGGACACTTACTTCACCTTGATAATATGGTATGAATGTAAATCAGAGCAAGGACACTTACTTCAACCTTGATAATATGGTATGAATGTAGATCAGAGCCAGGACACTTACTTCACCTTGATAATATGGTATGAATGTAGATCAGAGCCAGGACACTTACTTCACCTTGATAATATGGTATGAATGTAGATCAGAGCCAGGACACTTACTTCAACCTTGATAATATGGTATGAATGTAAATCAGAGCCAGGACACTTACTTCACCTTCATAATATGGTATGAATGTAGATAAGAGCCAGGACACTTACTTCAACCTTGATAATATGGTATGAATGTAAATCAGAGCAAGGACACTTACTTCAACCTTGATAATATGGTATGAATGTAGATCAGAGCCAGGACACTTACTTCACCTTGATAATATGGTATGAATGTAGATCAGAGCCAGGACACTTACTTCACCTTGATAATATGGTATGAATGTAAATCAGAGCAAGGACACTTACTTCAACCTTGATAATATGGTATGAATGTAGATCAGAGCCAGGACACTTACTTTACCTTGATAATATGGTATGAATGTAGATCAGAGCAAGGACACTTACTTCAACCTTGATAATATGGTATGAATGTAAATCAGAGCAAGGACACTTACTTCAACCTTGATAATATGGTATGAATGTAGATCAGAGCCAGGACACTTACTTCACATTGATAATATGGTATGAATGTAAATCAGAGCCAGGACACTTACTTCACCTTGATAATATGGTATGAATGCAGATCAGAGCCAGGACACTTACTTCACCTTGATAATATGGTATGAATGTAGATCAGAGCCAGGACACTTACTTCACCTTGATAATATGGTATGAATGTAAATCAGAGCAAGGACACTTACTTCAACCTTGATAATATGGTATGAATGTAGATCAGAGCCAGGACACTTACTTTACCTTGATAATATGGTATGAATGTAGATCAGAGCAAGGACACTTACTTCAACCTTGATAATATGGTATGAATGTAAATCAGAGCAAGGACACTTACTTTACCTTGATAATATGGTATGAATGCAGATCAGAGCCAGGACACTTACTTCACCTTGATAATATGGTATGAATGTAGATCAGAGCCAGGACACTTACTTCACATTGATAATATGGTATGAATGTAAATCAGAGCCAGGACACTTACTTCACATTGATAATATGGTATGAATGTAAATCAGAGCCAGGACACTTACTTCACCTTGATAATATGGTATGAATGTAGATCAGAGCCAGGACACTTACTTCACCTTGATTATATGGTATGAATGTAAATCAGAGCCATGACACTTACTTCACCTTGATAATATGGTATGAATGTAGATCAGAGCCAGGACACTTACTTCACCTTGATAATATGGTATGAATGTAGATCAGAGCCAGGACACTTACTTCACCTTGATAATATGGTATGAATGTAGATCAGAGCCAGGACACTTACTTCACCTTGATAATATGGTATGAATGTAGATCAGAGCAAGGACACTTACTTCACCTTGATAATATGGTATGAATGTAGATCAGAGCCAGGACACTTACTTCACCTTGATAATATGGTATGAATGTAGATCAGAGCCAGGACACTTACTTCACCTTGATAATATGGTATGAATGTAAATCAGAGCAAGGACACTTACTTCACCTTGATAATATGGTATGAATGTAGATCAGAGCCAGGACACTTACTTCACCTTGATAATATGGTATGAATGTAGATCAGAGCCAGGACACTTACTTCACCTTGATAATATGGTATGAATGTAGATCAGAGCAAGGACACTTACTTCACCTTGATAATATGGTATGAATGTAGATCAGAGCCAGGACACTTACTTCACCTTGATAATATGGTATGAATGTAGATCAGAGCCAGGACACTTACTTCACCTTGATAATATGGTATGAATGTAGATCAGAGCCAGGACACTTACTTCACCTTGATAATATGGTATGAATGTAGATCAGAGCCAGGACACTTACTTCACCTTGATAATATGGTATGAATGTAGATCAGAGCAAGGACACTTACTTCACCTTGATAATATGGTATGAATGTAGATCAGAGCCAGGACACTTACTTCACCTTGATAATATGGTATGAATGTAGATCAGAGCCAGGACACTTACTTCACCTTGATAATATGGTATGAATGTAAATCAGAGCAAGGACACTTACTTCACCTTGATAATATGGTATGAATGTAGATCAGAGCCAGGACACTTACTTCACCTTGATAATATGGTATGAATGTAGATCAGAGCCAGGACACTTACTTCACCTTGATAATATGGTATGAATGTAAATCAGAGCCAGGACACTTACTTCACCTTGATAATATGGTATGAATGTAGATCAGAGCCAGGACACTTACTTCACCTTGATAATATGGTATGAATGTAAATCAGAGCCAGGACACTTACTTCACCTTGATAATATGGTATGAATGTAGATCAGAGCCAGGACACTTACTTCACCTTGATAATATGGTATGAATGTAGATCAGAGCCAGGACACTTACTTCACCTTGATAATATGGTATGAATGTAGATCAGAGCCAGGACACTTACTTCACCTTGATAATATGGTATGAATGTAGATCAGAGCAAGGACACTTACTTCACCTTGATAATATGGTATGAATGTAGATCAGAGCCAGGACACTTACTTCACCTTGATAATATGGTATGAATGTAGATCAGAGCCAGGACACTTACTTCACCTTGATAATATGGTATGAATGTAGATCAGAGCCAGGACACTTACTTCACCTTGATAATATGGTATGAATGTAGATCAGAGCCAGGACACTTACTTCACCTTGATAATATGGTATGAATGTAGATCAGAGCCAGGACACTTACTTCACCTTGATAATATGGTATGAATGTAGATCAGAGCCAGGACACTTACTTCACCTTGATAATATGGTATGAATGTAGATCAGAGCCAGGACACTTACTTCACCTTGATAATATGGTATGAATGTAGATCAGAGCCAGGACACTTACTTCACCTTGATAATATGGTATGAATGTAGATCAGAGCCAGGACACTTACTTCACCTTGATAATATGGTATGAATGTAGATCAGAGCAAGGACACTTACTTCACCTTGATTATAAGGTATGAATGTAGATCAGAGCCAGGACACTTACTTCAACCTTGAGCAAGGACCCTTACTTCACCTTGATAATATGGTATGAATGTAGATCAAGAGCCAGGACACTTACTTCAACCTTGATAATTACCC
>OY726530.1:62946778-63204278 GCA_963383655.1 Bathymodiolus septemdierum
AGTAAAGCGTTATCAATGGTGCTATCGACAAAGCAACATATTCACAGCTCTACTAGTAAAGCGTTATCAATGGTGCTATCGACAAAGCAACATATTCACAGCTCTACTAGTAAAGCATTATCAATGGTGCTATCGACAAAGGAACATATTCACAGCTCTACTAGTAAAGCATTATCAATGGTGCTATCGACAAAGCAACATATTCACAGCTCTACTAGTAAAGCGTTATCAATGGTGCTATCGACAAAACAACATATTCACAGCTCTACTAGCAAAGCGCTATCAATGGTGCTATCGACAAAGGAACATATTCACAGCTCTACTAGTAAAGCTTTATCAATGGTGCTATCGACAAAGCAACATATTCACAGCTCTACTAGTAAAGCGTTATCAATGGTGCTATCGACAAAGCAACATATTCACAGCTCTACTAGTAAAGCATTATCAATGGTGCTATCGACAAAGGAACATATTCACAGCTCTACTAGTAAAGCATTATCAATGGTGCTATCGACAAAGCAACATATTCACAGCTCTACTAGTAAAGCGTTATCAATGGTGCTATCGACAAAACAACATATTCACAGCTCTACTAGCAAAGCGCTATCAATGGTGCTATCGACAAAGGAACATATTCACAGCTCTACTAGTAAAGCTTTATCAATGGTGCTATCGACAAAGCAACATATTCACAGCTCTACTAGTAAAGCGTTATCAATGGTGCTATCGACAAAACAACATATTCACAGCTCTACTAGTAAAGCGTTATCAATGGTGCTATCGACAATGTAACATATTCACAGCTCTACTAGTAAAGCGTTATCAATGGTGCTATCGACAAAGCAACATATTCACAGCTCTACTAGTAAAACGTTATCAATGGTGCTATCGACAAAGCAACATATTCACAGCTCTACTAGTAAAGCATTATCAATGGTGCTATCGACAAAGCAACATATTCACAGCTCTACTAGTAAAGCATTATCAATGGTGCTATCGACAAAGCAACATATTCACAGCTCTACTAGTAAAGCGTTATCAATGGTGCTATCGACAAAACAACATATTCACAGCTCTACTAGTAAAGCGCTATCAATGGTGCTATCGACAATGTAACATATTCACAGCTCTACTAGTAAAGCGTTATCAATGGTGCTATCGACAAAGCAACATATTCACAGCTCTACTAGTAAAGCGTTATCAATGGTGCTATCGACAAAGCAACATATTCACAGCTCTACTAGTAAAGCATTATCAATGGTGCTATCGACAAAGCAACATATTCACAGCTCTATTAGTAAAGCGTTATCAATGGTGCTATCGACAAAGCAACATATTCACAGCTCTACTAGTAAAGCGTTATCAATGGTGCTATCGACAAATCAACATATTCACAGCTCTACTAGTAAAGCATTATCAATGGTGCTATCGACAAAACTACATATGCACAGCTCTACTAGTAAAGCGTTATCAATGGTGCTATCAACAAAGCAACATATTCACATCTCTACTAGTAAAGCGTTATAAATGGTGCTATCGACAAAGCAACATATTCACATCTCTACTAGTAAAGCGTTATCAATGGTGCTATCGACAAAGCAACATATTCACAGCTCTACTAGTAAACGTTATCAATGGTGCTATCGACAAAGCAACATATTCACAGCTCTACTAGTAAAGCGTTATCATGGTGCTATCGACAAAGTAACATATTCACAGCTCTACTAGTGAAGCGTTATCAATGGTGTTATCGACAAAGCAACATATTCACAGCTCTAGTAGTAAAGCGTTATCAATGGTGCTATCGACAAAGCAACATATTCACAGCTCTACTAGTAAAGCATTATCAATGGCGCTATCGACAAAGCAACATATGCACAGCTCTACTAGTAAAGCGTTATCAATAGTGCTAT
Source organism: Bathymodiolus septemdierum (assembly GCA_963383655.1). Classification (NCBI taxonomy): domain Eukaryota; kingdom Metazoa; phylum Mollusca; class Bivalvia; order Mytilida; family Modiolidae; genus Bathymodiolus; species Bathymodiolus septemdierum. Next base: position 62,948,692 of record OY726530.1, read on the forward strand.
CGACAAAGTAACATATTCACAGCTCTACTGATAAAGCGTTATCAATGGTGCTATCAACAAAGTAACATATTCACAGCTCCACTAGTAAAGCATTATCAATGGTGCTATCGACAAAGCAACATATGCACAGCTCTACTAGTAAAGCGTTATCAATGGTGCTATCGACAAAGTAACATATTCACAGCTCTACTGATAAAGCGTTATCAATGGTGCTATCGACAAAGCAACATATTCACAGCTCTACTAGTAAAGCGTTATCAATGGTGCTATCGACAAAGCAACATATTCACAGCTCTACTAATAAAGCATTATCAATGGTGCTATCGACAAAGGAAATATTCACAGCTCTACTAGTAAAGCGTTATCAATGGTGCTATCGACAACGCAATATATGCACAGCTCTACTAGTAAAGCGTTATGAATGGTGCTATCGACAAAGCAATATATGCACAGCTCTACTAGTAAAGCGTTATCAATGGTGCTATCGACAAAGCAACATATTCACAGCTCTACTAGTAAAGCATTATCAATGGTGCTATCGACAAAGCAACATATTCACAGCTCTACTAGTAAAGCGTTATCAATGGTGCTATCGACAAAGCAACATATGCACAGCTCTACTAGTAAAGCATTATCAATTGTGCTATCGACAAAGCAACATATGCACAGCTCTACTAGTAAAGCGTTATCAATGGTGCTATCGACAAAGCAACATATTCACAGCTCTACTAGTAAAGCGCTATCAATGGTGCTATCGACAAAACAACATATTCACAGCTCTACTAGTAAAGCGTTATCAATGGTGCTATCGACAAAGCAACATATTCACAGCTCTACTAGTAAAGCATTATCAATGGTGCTATCGACAAAGCAACATATTCACAGCTCTACAAGTAAAGCATTATCAATGGTGCTATCGACAAGGCAACATATTCATAGCTCTACTAGTAAAGCATTATCAATGGTGCTATCGACAAAGAAACATATTCACAGCTCTACTAGTAAAGCGTTATCAATGGTGCTATCGACAAAGCAACATATTCACAGCTCTACTAGTAAAGCGTTATCAATGGTGCTATCGACAAAGCAACATATTCAGAGCTCTACTAGTAAAGCATTATCAATGGTGCTATCGACAAAGCAACATATTCACAGCTCTACTAGTAAAGCGTTATCAATGGTGCTATCGACAAAACAACATATTCACAGCTCTACTAGTAAAGTGCTATCAATGGTGCTATCGACAAAGCAACATATTCACAGCTCTACTAGTAAAGCGTTATCAATGGTGCTATCGACAAAGCAACATATTCACAGCTCTACTAGTAAATCATTATCAATGGTGCTATCGACAAAGCAACATATTCACAGTTCTACTAGTAAAGCGTTATCACTGGTGCTATCGACAAATCAACATATGCACAGCTCTACTAGTAAAGCGTTATCAATAGTGCTATCGACAAAGCAACATATGCACAGCTCTACTAGTAAAGCGTTATCAATGGTGCTATCGACAAAGTAACATATTCACAGCTCTACTGATAAAGCGTTATCAATGGTGCTATCGACAAAGCAACATATTCACAGCTCTACTAGTAAAGCGTTATCAATGGTGCTATCGACAAAGCAACATATTCACAGCTCTACTAATAAAGCATTATCAATGGTGCTATCGACAAAGGAAATATTCACAGCTCTACTAGTAAAGCGTTATCAATGGTGCTATCGACAACGCAATATATGCACAGCTCTACTAGTAAAGCGTTATGAATGGTGCTATCGACAAAGCAATATATGCACAGCTCTACTAGTAAAGCGTTATCAATGGTGCTATCGACAAAGCAACATATTCACAGCTCTACTAGTAAAGCATTATCAATGGTGCTATCGACAAAGCAACATATTCACAGCTCTACTAGTAAAGCGTTATCAATGGTGCTATCGACAAAGCAACATATGCACAGCTCTACTAGTAAAGCATTATCAATTGTGCTATCGACAAAGCAACATATGCACAGCTCTACTAGTAAAGCGTTATCAATGGTGCTATCGACAAAGCAACATATTCACAGCTCTACTAGTAAAGCGCTATCAATGGTGCTATCGACAAAACAACATATTCACAGCTCTACTAGTAAAGCGTTATCAATGGTGCTATCGACAAAGCAACATATTCACAGCTCTACTAGTAAAGCATTATCAATGGTGCTATCGACAAAGCAACATATTCACAGCTCTACAAGTAAAGCATTATCAATGGTGCTATCGACAAGGCAACATATTCATAGCTCTACTAGTAAAGCATTATCAATGGTGCTATCGACAAAGCAACATATTCACAGCTCTACTAGTAAAGCGTTATCAATGGTGCTATCGACAAACGACATATGCACAGCTCTACTAGTAAAGCGTTATCAATGGTGCTATCGACAAAGTAACATATTCACAGCTCTACTAATAAAGCGTTATCAATGGTGCTATCGACAAAGCAACATATTCACAGCTCTACTAGTAAAGCGTTATCAATGGTGCTATCGACAAAGCAACATATTCACAGCTCTACTAGTAAAGCGTTATCAATGGTGCTATCGACAAAGCAACATATTCAGAGCTCTACTAGTAAAGCATTATCAATGGTGCTATCGACAAAGCAACATATTCACAGCTCTACTAGTAAAGCGTTATCAATGGTGCTATCGACAAAACAACATATTCACAGCTCTACTAGTAAAGTGCTATCAATGGTGCTATCGACAAAGCAACATATTCACAGCTCTACTAGTAAAGCGTTATCAATGGTGCTATCGACAAAGCAACATATTCACAGCTCTACTAGTAAATCATTATCAATGGTGCTATCGACAAAGCAACATATTCACAGCTCTACTAGTAAAGCGTTATCACTGGTGCTATCGACAAATCAACATATGCACAGCTCTACTAGTAAAGCGTTATCAATAGTGCTATCGACAAAGCAACATATTCACAGCTCTACTAGTAAAGCATTATCAATGGTGCTATCGACAAAGCAACATATTCACAGCTCTACTAGTAAAGCGTTATCAATGATGCTATCGACAAAGCAACATATTCAGAGCTCTACTAGTAAAGCATTATCAATGGTGCTATCGACAAAGCTACATATGCACAGCTCTACTAGTAAAGCGTTATCAATGGTGCTATCGACAAAGCAACATATTCACAGCTCTACTAGTAAAGCGTTATCAATGGTGCTATCGAGAAAGCGACATATTCACAGCTCTACTAGTAAACGTTATCAATGGTGCTATCGACAAAGCAACATATTCACAGCTCTACTAGTAAAGCGTTATCAATGGTGCTATCGACAAAGTAACATATTCACAGCTCTACTAGTGAAGCGTTATCAATGGTGTTATCGACAAAGCAACATATTCACAGCTCTAGTAGTAAAGCGTTATCAATGGTGCTATCGACAAAGCACCATATTCAGAGCTCTACTAGTAAAGCATTATCAATGGTGCTATCGACAAAGCAAAATATTCACAGCTCTACTAGTAAAGCGTTATCAATGGTGCTATCGACAAAAACAACATATTCACAGATCTACTAGTAAAGCGCTATCAATGGTGCTATCGACAAAGTAACATATTCACAGCTCTACTAGTAAAGCGTTATCAATGGTGCTATCGACAAAGCAACATATTCACAGCTCTACTAGTAAAGCATTATCAATGGTGCTATCGACAAAGCAACATATTCACAGCTCTACTAGTAAAGCATTATCAATGGTGCTATCGACAGAGTAACATATTCACACTTCTACTAATAAAGTGTTATCAATGGTGCTATCGACAAAGCAACATATTCACAGCTCTACTAGTAAAGCATTATCAATGGCGCTATCGACAAACCAACATATGCACAGCTCTACTAGTAAAGCGTTATCAATGGTGCTATCGACAAAGCAACATATTCACAGCTCTACTAGTAAAGCATTATCAATGGTGCTATCGACAAAGCAAATATTCACAGCTCTACTAGTAAAGCGTTATCAATGGTGCTATCGACAAAGCAATATATGCAGAGCTCTACTAGTAAAGCGTTATCAATGGTGCTATCGACAAAGCAATATATGCAGAGCTCTACTAGTAAAGCGTTATGAATGGTGCTATCGACAAAGCAATATATGCACAGCTCTACTAGTAAAACATTATCAATGGTGCTATCGACAAAGCAACATATTCACAGCTCTACTAGTAAAGCGTTATCAATGGTGCTATCGACAAAGCAACATATGCACAGCTCTACTAGTAAAGCATTATCAATGGTGCTATCGACAAAGCAACATATGCACAGCTCTACTAGTAAAGCGTTATCAATGGTGCTATCGACAAAACAACATATTCACAGCTCTACTAGTAAAGCGTTATCAATGGTGCTATCGACAAAGCAACATATTCACAGCTCTACTAGTAAAGCATTATCAATGGTGCTATCGACAAAGCAACATATTCACAGCTCTACTAGTAAAGCATTATCAATGGTGCTATCGACAAAGCAACATATTCACAGCTCTACTAGTAAAGCATTATCAATGGTGCTATCGACAAAGAAACATATTCACAGCTCTACTAGTAAAGCGTTATCAATGGTGCTATCGACAAAGCAACATATTCACAGCTCTACTAGTAAAGCGTTATCAATGGTGCTATCGACAAACCAACATATTCAGAGCTCTACTAGTAAAGCATTATCAATGGTGCTATCGACAAAGCAACATACTCACAGCTCTACTAGTAAAGCGTTATCAATGGTGCTATCGACAAAACAACATATTCACAGCACTACTAGTAAAGCGCTATCAATGGTGCTATCGACAAAGTAACATATTCACAGCTCTACTAGTAAAGCGTTATCAATGGTGCTATCGACAAAGCAACATATTCACAGCTCTACTAGTAAAGCGTTATCAATGGTGCTATCGACAAAGCAACATATTCACAGCTCTACTAGTAAAGCATTATCAATGGTGCTATCGACAAAGCAACATATTCACAGCTCTACTAGTGAAGCGTTTTCAATGGTGCAATCGACAAAGCAACATATTCACAGCTCTACTAGTAAAGCGTTATCAATGGTGCTATCGACAAAGCAACATATTCACAGCTCTAGTAGTAAAGCATTATCAATGGTGCTATCGACAAAGCAACATATTCACAGCTCTACTAGTAAAGCGTTATCAATGGTGCTATCGACAAAGCAACATATGCACAGCTCTACTAGTAAAGCGTAATCAATAGTGCTATCGACAAAGCAACATATTCACAGCTCTACTAGTAAAGCGTTATCAATGGTGCTATCGACAAAGCAATATATGCAGAGCTCTACTAGTAAAGCGTTATCAATGGTGCTATCGACAAAGCAATATATGCAGAGCTCTACTAGTAAAGCGTTATGAATGGTGCTATCGACAAAGCAATATATGCACAGCTCTACTAGTAAAACATTATCAATGGTGCTATCGACAAAGCAACATATTCACAGCTCTACTAGTAAAGCGTTATCAATGGTGCTATCGACAAAGCAACATATGCACAGCTCTACTAGTAAAGCATTATCAATGGTGCTATCGACAAAGCAACATATGCACAGCTCTACTAGTAAAGCGTTATCAATGGTGCTATCGACAAAACAACATATTCACAGCTCTACTAGTAAAGCGTTATCAATGGTGCTATCGACAAAGCAACATATTCACAGCTCTACTAGTAAAGCATTATCAATGGTGCTATCGACAAAGCAACATATTCACAGCTCTACTAGTAAAGCATTATCAATGGTGCTATCGACAAAGCAACATATTCACAGCTCTACTAGTAAAGCATTATCAATGGTGCTATCGACAAAGAAACATATTCACAGCTCTACTAGTAAAGCGTTATCAATGGTGCTATCGACAAAGCAACATATTCACAGCTCTACTAGTAAAGCGTTATCAATGGTGCTATCGACAAACCAACATATTCAGAGCTCTACTAGTAAAGCATTATCAATGGTGCTATCGACAAAGCAACATATTCACAGCTCTACTAGTAGAGCGTTATCAATGGTGCTATCGACAAAACAACATATTCACAGCTCTACTAGTAAAGCGCTATCAATGGTGCTATCGACAAAGTAACATATTCACAGCTCTACTAGTAAAGCGTTATCAATGGTGCTATCGACAAAGCAACATATTCACAGCTCTCCTAGTAAAGCGTTATCAATGGTGCTATCGACAAAGCAACATATTCACAGCTCTACTAGTAAAGCATTATCAATGGTGCTATCGACAAAGCAACATATTCACAGCTCTACTAGTGAAGCGTTTTCAATGGTGCAATCGACAAAGCAACATATTCACAGCTCTACTAGTAAAGCGTTATCAATGGTGCTATCGACAAAGCAACATATTCACAGCTCTAGTAGTAAAGCATTATCAATGGTGCTATCGACAAAGCAACATATTCACAGCTCTACTAGTAAAGCGTTATCAATGGTGCTATCGACAAAGCAACATATGCACAGCTCTACTAGTAAAGCGTTATCAATAGTGCTATCGACAAAGCAACATATTCACAGCTCTACTAGTAAAGCATTATCAATGGTGCTATCGACAAAGCAACATATTCACAGCTCTACTAGTAAAGCATTATCAATGGTGCTATCGACAAAGCTACATATGCACAGCTCTACTAGTAAAGCGTTATCAATGGTGCTATCGAAAAAGCAACATATTCACATCTCTACTAGTAAGGCGTTATAAATAGTGCTATCGACAAAGCAACATATTCACAGCTCTACTAGTAAAGCGTTATCAATGGTGCTATCGAGAAAGCGACATATTCACAGCTCTACTAGTAAACGTTTTCAATGGTGCTATCGACAAAGCAACATATTCACAGCTCTACTAGTAAAGCGTTATCAATGGTGCTATCGACAAAGCAACATATGCACAGCTCTACTAGTAAAGCGTTATCAATGGTGCTATCGACAAAGTAACATATTCACAGCTCTACTAATAAAGCGTTATCAATGGTGCTATCGACAAAGCAATATATGCACAGCTCTACTAGTAAAGCGTTATCAATAGTGCTATCGACAAAGTAACATATTCACAGCTCTACTGATAAAGCGTTATCAATGGTGCTATCAACAAAGCAACATATTCACAGCTCCACTAGTAAAGCATTATCAATGGTGCTATCGACAAAGCAACATATGCACAGCTCTACTAGTAAAGCGTTATCAATGGTGCTATCGACAAAGTAACATATTCACAGCTCTACTGATAAAGCGTTATCAATGGTGCTATCGACAAAGCAACATATTCACAGCTCTACTAGTAAAGCGTTATCAATGGTGCTATCGACAAAGCAACATATTCACAGCTCTACTAGTAAAGCGTTATCAATGGTGCTATCGACAAAGCAACATATTAGCAGCTCTACTAGTAAAGCGTTATCAATGGTACTATCAACAAAGCAACATATGCACAGTTCTACTAGTAAAGCGCTATCAATGGTGCTATCGACAGAGTAACATATTCACAGTTCTACTAATAAAGTGTTATCAATGGTGCTATCGACAAAGCAACATATTCACAGCTCTACTAGTAAAGCATTATCAATGGCGCTATCGACAAAGCAACATATGCACAGCTCTACTAGTTAAGCGTTATCAATGGTGCTATCGACAAAGCAACATATTCACAGCTCTACTAGTAAAGCATTATCAATGGTGCTATCGACAAAGCAACATATTCACAGCTCTACTAGTAAAGCGTTATCAATGGTGCTATCGACAAAGCAACATATGCACAGCTCTACTAGTAAAGCATTATCAATTGTGCTATCGACAAAGCAACATATGCACAGCTCTACTAGTAAAGCGTTATCAATGGTGCTATCGACAAAGCAACATATTCACAGCTCTACTAGTAAAGCATTATCAGTGGTGCTATCGACAAAGCAACATATTCACAGCTCTACTAGTAAAGCGTTATCAATGGTGCTATCGACAAAACAACATATTCACAGCTCTACTAGTAAAGCGTTATCAATGGTGCTATCGACAAAGCAACATATTCACAGCTCTACTAGTAAAGCATTATCAATGGTGCTATCGACAAAGCAACATATTCACAGCTCTACTAGTAAAGCGTTATCAATGGTGCTATCGACAAAGCAACATATGCACAGCTCTACTAGTAAAGCATTATCAATTGTGCTATCGACAAAGCAACATATGCACAGCTCTACTAGTAAAGCGTTATCAATAGTGCTATCGACAAAGCAACATATTCACAGCTCTACTAGTAAAGCATTATCAGTGGTGCTATCGACAAAGCAACATATTCACAGCTCTACTAGTAAAGCGTTATCAATGGTGCTATCGACAAAACAACATATTCACAGCTCTACTAGTAAAGCATTATCAATGGTGCTATCGACAAAGCAACATATTCACAGCTCTACTAGTAAAGCATTATCAATGGTGCTATCGACAAAGCAACATATTCACAGCTCTACTAGTAAAGCATTATCAATGGTGCTATCGACAAAGCAACATATTCATAGCTCTACTAGTAAAGCATTATCAATGGTGCTATCGACAAAGAAACATATTCACAGCTCTACTAGTAAAGCGTTATCAATGGTGCTATCGACAAAGCAACATATTCACAGCTCTACTAGTAAAGCGTTATCAATGGTGCTATCGACAAAGCAACATATTCAGAACTCTACTAGTAAAGCATTATCAATGGTGCTATCTACAAAGCAACATATTCACAGCTCTACTAGTAAAGCGTTATCAATGGTGCTATCGACAAAACAACATATTCACAGCTCTACTAGTAAAGTGCTATCAATGGTGCTATCGACAAAGTAACATATTCACAGCTCTACTAGTAAAGCGTTATCAATGGTGCTATCGACAAAGCAACATATTCACAGCTCTACTAGTAAAGCGTTATCAATGGTGCTATCGACAAAGCAACATATTCACAGCTCTACTAGTAAAGCATTATCAATGGTGCTATCGACAAAGCAACATATTCACAGCTCTACTAGTGAAGCGTTATCAATGGTGCAATCGACAAAGCAACATATTCACAGCTCTACTAGTAAAGCGTTATCAATGGTGCTATCGACAAATCAACATATGCACAGCTCTACTAGTAAAGCGTTATCAATAGTGCTATCGACAAAGCAACATATTCACAGCTCTACTAGTAAAGCATTATCAATGGTGCTATCGACAAAGCAACATATTCACAGCTCTACTAGTAAAGCGTTATCAATGATGCTATCGACAAAGCAACATATTCAGAGCTCTACTAGTAAAGCATTATCAATGGTGCTATCGACAAAGCTACATATGCAGAGCTCTACTAGTAAAGCGTTATCAATGGTGCTATCGACAAAGCAACATATTCACAGCTCTACTAGTAAAGCGTTATCAATGGTGCTATCGAGAAAGCGACATATTCACAGCTCTACTAGTAAACGTTATCAATGGTGCTATCGACAAAGCAACATATTCACAGCTCTACTAGTAAAGCGTTATCAATGGTGCTATCGACAAAGTAACATATTCACAGCTCTACTAGTGAAGCGTTATCAATGGTGTTATCGACAAAGCAACATATTCACAGCTCTAGTAGTAAAGCGTTATCAATGGTGCTATCGACAAAGCAACATATTCAGAGCTCTACTAGTAAAGCATTATCAATGGTGCTATCGACAAAGCAACATATTCACAGCTCTACTAGTAAAGCGTTATCAATGGTGCTATCGACAAAAACAACATATTCACAGATCTACTAGTAAAGCGCTATCAATGGTGCTATCGACAAAGTAACATATTCACAGCTCTACTAGTAAAGCATTATCAATGGTGCTATCGACAAAGCAACATATTCACAGCTCTACTAGTAAAGCATTATCAATGGTGCTATCGACAAAGCAACATATTCACAGCTCTACTAGTAAAGCATTATCAATGGTGCTATCGACAGAGTAACATATTCACACTTCTACTAATAAAGTGTTATCAATGGTGCTATCGACAAAGCAACATATTCACAGCTCTACTAGTAAAGCATTATCAATGGCGCTATCGACAAAGCAACATATGCACAGCTCTACTAGTAAAGCGTTATCAATGGTGCTATCGACAAAGCAACATATTCACAGCTCTACTAGTAAAGCATTATCAATGGTGCTATCGACAAAGCAAATATTCACAGCTCTACTAGTAAAGCGTTATCAATGGTGCTATCGACAAAGCAATATATGCAGAGCTCTACTAGTAAAGCGTTATCAATGGTGCTATCGACAAAGCAATATATGCAGAGCTCTACTAGTAAAGCGTTATGAATGGTGCTATCGACAAAGCAATATATGCACAGCTCTACTAGTAAAACATTATCAATTGTGCTATCGACAAAGCAACATATGCACAGCTCTACTAGTAAAGCGTTATCAATAGTGCTATCGACAAAGCAACATATTCACAGCTCTACTAGTAAAGCATTATCAGTGGTGCTATCGACAAAGCAACATATTCACAGCTCTACTAGTAAAGCGTTATCAATGGTGCTATCGACAAAACAACATATTCACAGCTCTACTAGTAAAGCATTATCAATGGTGCTATCGACAAAGCAACATATTCACAGCTCTACTAGTAAAGCATTATCAATGGTGCTATCGACAAAGCAACATATTCACAGCTCTACTAGTAAAGCATTATCAATGGTGCTATCGACAAAGCAACATATTCATAGCTCTACTAGTAAAGCATTATCAATGGTGCTATCGACAAAGAAACATATTCACAGCTCTACTAGTAAAGCGTTATCAATGGTGCTATCGACAAAGCAACATATTCACAGCTCTACTAGTAAAGCGTTATCAATGGTGCTATCGACAAAGCAACATATTCAGAACTCTACTAGTAAAGCATTATCAATGGTGCTATCTACAAAGCAACATATTCACAGCTCTACTAGTAAAGCGTTATCAATGGTGCTATCGACAAAACAACATATTCACAGCTCTACTAGTAAAGTGCTATCAATGGTGCTATCGACAAAGTAACATATTCACAGCTCTACTAGTAAAGCGTTATCAATGGTGCTATCGACAAAGCAACATATTCACAGCTCTACTAGTAAAGCGTTATCAATGGTGCTATCGACAAAGCAACATATTCACAGCTCTACTAGTAAAGCATTATCAATGGTGCTATCGACAAAGCAACATATTCACAGCTCTACTAGTGAAGCGTTATCAATGGTGCAATCGACAAAGCAACATATTCACAGCTCTACTAGTAAAGCGTTATCAATGGTGCTATCGACAAATCAACATATGCACAGCTCTACTAGTAAAGCGTTATCAATAGTGCTATCGACAAAGCAACATATTCACAGCTCTACTAGTAAAGCATTATCAATGGTGCTATCGACAAAGCAACATATTCACAGCTCTACTAGTAAAGCGTTATCAATGATGCTATCGACAAAGCAACATATTCAGAGCTCTACTAGTAAAGCATTATCAATGGTGCTATCGACAAAGCTACATATGCAGAGCTCTACTAGTAAAGCGTTATCAATGGTGCTATCGACAAAGCAACATATTCACAGCTCTACTAGTAAAGCGTTATCAATGGTGCTATCGAGAAAGCGACATATTCACAGCTCTACTAGTAAACGTTATCAATGGTGCTATCGACAAAGCAACATATTCACAGCTCTACTAGTAAAGCGTTATCAATGGTGCTATCGACAAAGTAACATATTCACAGCTCTACTAGTGAAGCGTTATCAATGGTGTTATCGACAAAGCAACATATTCACAGCTCTAGTAGTAAAGCGTTATCAATGGTGCTATCGACAAAGCAACATATTCAGAGCTCTACTAGTAAAGCATTATCAATGGTGCTATCGACAAAGCAACATATTCACAGCTCTACTAGTAAAGCGTTATCAATGGTGCTATCGACAAAAACAACATATTCACAGATCTACTAGTAAAGCGCTATCAATGGTGCTATCGACAAAGTAACATATTCACAGCTCTACTAGTAAAGCATTATCAATGGTGCTATCGACAAAGCAACATATTCACAGCTCTACTAGTAAAGCATTATCAATGGTGCTATCGACAAAGCAACATATTCACAGCTCTACTAGTAAAGCATTATCAATGGTGCTATCGACAGAGTAACATATTCACACTTCTACTAATAAAGTGTTATCAATGGTGCTATCGACAAAGCAACATATTCACAGCTCTACTAGTAAAGCATTATCAATGGCGCTATCGACAAAGCAACATATGCACAGCTCTACTAGTAAAGCGTTATCAATGGTGCTATCGACAAAGCAACATATTCACAGCTCTACTAGTAAAGCATTATCAATGGTGCTATCGACAAAGCAAATATTCACAGCTCTACTAGTAAAGCGTTATCAATGGTGCTATCGACAAAGCAATATATGCAGAGCTCTACTAGTAAAGCGTTATCAATGGTGCTATCGACAAAGCAATATATGCAGAGCTCTACTAGTAAAGCGTTATGAATGGTGCTATCGACAAAGCAATATATGCACAGCTCTACTAGTAAAACATTATCAATGGTGCTATCGACAAAGCAACATATTCACAGCTCTACTAGTAAAGCGTTATCAATGGTGCTATCGACAAAGCAACATATGCACAGCTCTACTAGTAAAGCATTATCAATGGTGCTATCGACAAAGCAACATATGCACAGCTCTACTAGTAAAGCGTTATCAATGGTGCTATCGACAAAACAACATATTCACAGCTCTACTAGTAAAGCGTTATCAATGGTGCTATCGACAAAGCAACATATTCACAGCTCTACTAGTAAAGCATTATCAATGGTGCTATCGACAAAGAAACATATTCACAGCTCTACTAGTAAAGCGTTATCAATGGTGCTATCGACAAAGCAACATATTCACAGATCTACTAGTAAAGCGTTATCAATGGTGCTATCGACAAACCAACATATTCAGAGCTCTACTAGTAAAGCATTATCAATGGTGCTATCGACAAAGCAACATATTCACAGCTCTACTAGTAAAGCGTTATCAATGGTGCTATCGACAAAACAACATATTCACAGCTCTACTAGTAAAGCGCTATCAATGGTGCTATCGACAAAGTAACATATTCACAGGTCTATTAGTAAAGCGTTATCAATGGTGCTATCGACAAAGCAACATATTCACAACTCTACTAGTAAAGCGTTATCAATGGTGCTATCGACAAAGCAACATATTCACAGCTCTACTAGTAAAGCATTATCAATGGTGCTATCGACAAAGCAACATATTCACAGCTCTACTAGTGAAGCGTTATCAATGGTGCAATCGACAAAGCAACATATTCACAGCTCTACTAGTAAAGCGTTATCAATGGTGCTATCGACAAAGCAACATATTCACAGCTCTAGTAGTAAAGCATTATCAATGGTGCTATCGACAAAGCAACATATTCACAGCTCTACTAGTAAAGCGTTATCAATGGTGCTATCGACAAAGCAACATATGCACAGCTCTACTAGTAAAGCGTTATCAATAGTGCTATCGACAAAGCAACATATTCACAGCTCTACTAGTAAAGCATTATCAATGGTGCTATCGACAAAGCAACATATTCACAGCTCTACTAGTAAAGCGTTATCAATGGTGCTATCGACAAAGCAACATATTCACAGCTCTACTAGTAAAGCATTATCAATGGTGCTATCGACAAAGCTACATATGCACAGCTCTACTAGTAAAGCGTTATCAATGGTGCTATCGACAAAGCAACATATTCACATCTCTAATAGTAAGGCGTTATAAATAGTGCTATCGACAAAGCAACATATTCACAGCTCTACTAGTAAAGCATTATCAATGGTGCTATCGACAAAGCAACATATTCACAGCTCTACTAGTAAAGCATTATCAATGGTGCTATCGACAAAGCAACATATTCACAGCTCTACTAGTAAAGCGTTATCAATGGTGCTATCGACAAAGCAACATATTCACAGCTCTACTAGTAAAGCATTATCAATGGTGCTATCGACAAAGCAACATATGCACAGCTCTACTAGTAAAGCGTTATCAATGGTGCTATCGACAAAGCAACATATGCACAGCTCTACTAGTAAAGCGTTATCAATAGTGCTATCGACAAAGCAACATATTCACAGCTCTACTAGTAAAGCATTATCAATGGTGCTATCGACAAAGCAACATATTCACAGTTCTACTAGTAAAGCGTTATCAATGGTGCTATCGACAAAGCAACATATTCACAGCTCTACTAGTAAAGCATTATCAATGGTGCTATCGACAAAGCTACATATGCACAGGTCTACTAGTAAAGCGTTATCAATGGTGCTATCGACAAAGCAACATATTCACATCTCTACTAGTAAGGCGTTATAAATAGTGCTATCGACAAAGCAACATATTCACAGCTCTACTAGTAAAGCATTATCAATGGTGCTATCGACAAAGCAACATATTCACAGCTCTACTAGTAAAGCATTATCAATGGTGCTATCGACAAAGCAACATATTCACGGCTCTACTAGTAAAGCGTTATCAATGGTGCTATCGACAAAGCAACATATTCACAGCTCTACTAGTAAAGCATTATCAATGGTGCTATCGACAAAGCAACATATGCACAGCTCTACTAGTAAAGCGTTATCAATGGTGCTATCGACAAAGCAACATATTCACATCTCTACTAGTAAGGCGTTATAAATAGTGCTATCGACAAAGTAACATATTCACAGTTCTACTAATAAAGTGTTATCAATGGTGCTATCGACAAAGTAACATTTTCACAGCTCTACTAGTAAAGCGTTATCAATGGTGCTATCGAGAAAGCGACATATTCACAGCTCTACTAGTAAGCGTTTTCAATGGTGCTATCGACAAAGCAACATATTCACAGCTCTACTAGTAAAGCGTTATCAATGGTGCTATCGACAAAGCAACATATGCACAGCTCTACTAGTAAAGCGTTATCAATGGTGCTATCGACAAAGTAACATATTCACAGCTCTACTAATAAAGCGTTATCAATGGTGCTATCGACAAAGCAATATATGCACAGCTCTACTAGTAAAGCGTTATCAATGGTGCTATCGACAAAGCAACATATTCACAGCTCTACTAGTAAAGCATTATCAATGGTGCTATCGACAAAGCAACATATTCACAGCTCTACTAGTAAAGCGTTATCAATGGTGCTATCGACAAAGCAACATATTCACAGCTCTACTAGTAAAGCATTATCAATGGTGCTATCGACAAAGCAACATATGCACAGCTCTACTAGTAAAGCGTTATCAATGGTGCTATCGACAAAGCAACATATTCACAGCTCTACTAGTAAAGCGTTATCAGTGGTGCTATCGACAAAGCAACATATTCACAGCTCTACTAGTAAAGCATTATCAATGGTGCTATCGACAAAGCAACATATTCACAGCTCTACTAGTAAAGCATTATCAATGGTGCTATCGACAAAGCAACATATTCACAGCTCTACTAGTAAAGCGCTATCAATGGTGCAATCGACAAAGTAACATATTCATAGCTCTACTAGTAAAGCGTTATCAATGGTGCTATCGACAAAGCAACATATTCACAGTTCTACTAGTAAAGCGTTATCAATGGTGCTATCGACAAAGCAACATATTCACAGCTCTACTAGTAAAGCATTATCAATGGTGCTATCGACAAAGCAACATATTCACAGCTCTACTAGTGAAGCGTTATCAATGGTGCAATCGACAAAGCAACATATTCACAGCTCTACTAGTAAAGCGTTATCAATGGTGCTATCGACAAAGCAACATATTCACATCTCTACTAATAAAGCATTATCAATGGTGCTATCGACAAAGCAACATATTCACAGCTCTACTAGTAAAGCGTTATCAATGGTGCAATCGACAAAGCAACATATGCACAGCTCTACTAGTAAAGCGTTATCAATAGTGCTATCGACAAAGCAACATATTCAAAGCTCTACTAGTAAAGCATTATCAATGGTGCTATCGACAAAGCAACATATTCACAGCTCTACTAGTAAAGCGTTATCAATGGTGCTATCGACAAAGCAACATATTCACAGCTCTACTAGTAAAGCATTATCAATGGTGCTATCGACAAAGCTACATATGCACAGCTCTACTAGAAAAGCGTTATCAATGGTGCTATCGACAAAGCAACATATTCACATCTCTACTAGTAAAGCGTTATAAATGGTGCTATCGACAAAGCAACATATTCACAGCTCTACTAGTAAAGCGTTATCAATGGTGCTATCGACAAAGCAACATATTCACAGCTCTACTAGTAAACGTTATCAATGGTGCTATCGACAAAGCAACATATTCACAGCTCTACTAGTTAAGCGTTATCAATGGTGCTATCGACAAAGCAACATATTCACAGCTCTACTAGTAAAGCGTTATCAATGGTGTTATCGACAAAGCAACATATTCACAGCTCTAGTAGTAAAGCGTTATCAATGGTGCTATCGACAAAGCAACATATTCACAGCTCTACTAGTAAAGCGTTATCAATGGTGCTATCGACAAACCAACATATGCACAGCTCTACTAGTAAAGCGTTATCAATGGTGCTATCGACAAAGCAACATATTTACAGCTCTACTAATAAAGCGTTATCAATGGTGCTATCGACAAAGCAACATATTCACAGCTCTACTAGTAAAGCGTTATCAATGGTGCTATCGACAAAGCAACATATTCACAGCTCTACTAGTAAAGCGTTATCAATGGTGCTATCGACAAAGCAACATATTCACAGCTCTACTAGTAAAGCGTTATCAATGGTACTTTCAACAAAGCACCATATGCACAGTTCTACTAGTAAAGTGTTATCAATTGTGCTATCGACAGAGTAACATATTCACAGTTCTACTAATAAAGTGTTATCAGTGGTGCTATCGACAAAGCAACATATTCACAGCTCTACTAGTAAAGCATTATCAAAGGCGCTATCGACAAAGCAATATATGCACAGCTCTACTAGTAAAGCGTTATCAATGGTGCTATCGACAAAGCAACATATTCACAGCTCTACTAGTAAAGCATTATCAATGGTGCTATCGACAAAGCAACATATTCACAGCTCTACTAGTAAAGCGTTATCAATGGTGCTATCGACAAAGCAACATATTCACAGCTCTACTAGTAAAGCATTATCAATGGTGCTATCGACAAAGCAACAGATGCACAGCTCTACTAGTAAAGCGTTATCAATGGTGCTATCGACAAAGCAACATATTCACAGCTCTACTAGTAAAGCATTATCAGTGGTGCTATCGACAAAGCAACATATTCACAGCTCTACTAGTAAAGCATTATCAATGGTGCTATCGACAAAACAACATATTCACAGCTCTACTAGTAAAGCGTTATCAATGGTGCTATCGACAAAGCAACATATTCACAGCTCTACTAGTAAAGCATTATCATTGGTGCTATCGACAAAGCAACATATTCACAGCTCTACTAGTAAAGCATTATCAATGGTGCTATCGACAAAGCAACATATTCACAGCTCTACTAGTAAAGCATTGTCAATGGTGCTATCGACAAAGAAACATATTCACAGTTCTACTAGTAAAGCGTTATCAATGGTGCTATCGACAAAGCAAGATATTCACAGCTCTACTAGTAAAGCGTTATCAATGGTGCTATCGACAAAGCAACATATTCAGAGCTCTACTAGTAAAGCATTATCAATGGTGCTATCGACAAAGCAACATATTCACAGCTCTACTAGTAAAGCATTAGCAATGGTGCTATCGACAAAGTAACATATTCACAGCTTTACTAGTAAGGCATTATCAATGGTGCTATCGACAAAGTAACATATTCACAGCTCTACTAGTAAAGCGTTATCAATGGTGCTATCGACAAAGCAACATATTCAGAGCTCTACTAGTAAAGCGTTATCAATGGTGCTATCGACAAAGCAAGATATTCACAGCTCTACTAGTAAAGCATTATCAATGGTGCTATCGACAAAGCAACATATTCACAGCTCTCCTAGTAAAGCGTTATCAATGGTGCTATCGACAAAGTAATATATTCACAGCCCTACTAGTAAATCATTATCAATGGTGCTATCGACAAAGTAACATATTCACAGCTCTACTAGTAAAGCATTATCAATGGTGCTATCGAAAAAAGCAACATATTCACAGCTCTACTAGTAAAGCATTATCAATGGTGCTATCGACAAAGCAACATATTCACAGCTCTACTAGTAAAGCATTATCAATATTGCTATCGACAAAGTAACATATTCACAGCTCTACTAGTAAAGCATTATCAATGGTGCTATCGACAAAGTAACATATTCACAGCTCTACTAGTAAAACATTATCAATGGTGCTATCGACAAAGCAACATATTCACAGCTCTACTAGTAAAGCGTTAACAATGGTGCTATCGACAAAGTAACATATTCACAGCTCTACTAGTAAAGCGTTATCAATGGTGCTATCGACAAAGTAACATATTCACAGCTCTACTAGTAAAGCATTATCAATGATGCTATCGACAAAGTAACATATTCACAGCTCTACTAGTAAAGCAGTATCAATGGTGCTATCGACAGAGTAGCATATTCACAGCTCTACTAGTAAAGCGTTATCAATGGTGCTATCGACAAAGTAACATATTTACAGCTCTACTAGTAAGGCATTATGAATGGTGCTATCGACACAGTAACATTTTCACAGCTCTACTAGTAAAGCGTTATCAATGGAGCTATCGACAAAGTAACATATTCACAGCTCTACTAGTAAAGCATTGTCAAAGGTGCTATCGACAAAGTAACATATTCACAGCTCTACTAGTAAAGGATTATCAATGGTGCTCTCGACAAAGCAACATATTCACAGCTCTACTAGTAAAGCGTTATCAATGGTGCTATCGACAAAGCAACATATTCACAGCTCTACTAGTAAAGCGTTATCAGTGGTGCTATCGACAAAGTAACATATTCACAGCTCTTTTAGTAAAGCATTATCAATGGTTCTGTCGACAAAGTAACATATTCACAGCTCTACTAGTAAAGCATTATCAATGGTGCTATCGACAAAGCAACATATTCACAGCTATACTAATAAAGCATTATCAATGGTGCTATCGACAAAACAACATATTCACAGCTCTACTAGTAAAGCATTATGAATGGTGCTATCGACAAAGTAACATATTCACAGCTCTACTAGTAAAGCGTTATCAATGGTGCTATCGACAAAGTAACATATTCACAGCTCTACTAGTAAAGCATTATCAATGATGCTATCGACAAAGTAACATATTCACAGCTCTACTAGTAAAGTAGTATCAATGGCGCTATCGACTAAGTAACATATTCACAGCTCTACTAGTAAAGCATTATCAATGGTGCTATCGACAAAGTAACATATTCACAGCTCTACTAGTAAAGCATTATCAATGGTGCTATCGACAGAGTAACATATTCACAGCTCTACTAGTAAAGCGTTATCAATGGTGCTATCGAAACAGTAACATATTTACAGCTCTACTAGTAAAGCATTATGAGTGGTGCTATCGACAAAGTAACATATTCACAGCTCTTTTAGTAAAGCATTATCAATGGTTCTGTCGACAAAGTAACATATTCACAGCTCTACTAGTAAAGCATTATCAATGGTGCTATCGACAAAGCAACATATTCACAGCTATACTAATAAAGCATTATCAATGGTGCTATCGACAAAACAACATATTCACAGCTCTACTAGTAAAGCATTATGAATGGTGCTATCGACAAAGTAACATATTCACAGCTCTACTAGTAAAGCGTTATCAATGGTGCTATCGACAAAGTAACATATTCACAGCTCTACTAGTAAAGCATTATCAATGATGCTATCGACAAAGTAACATATTCACAGCTCTACTAGTAAAGTAGTATCAATGGCGCTATCGACTAAGTAACATATTCACAGCTCTACTAGTAAAGCATTATCAATGGTGCTATCGACAAAGTAACATATTCACAGCTCTACTAGTAAAGCATTATCAATGGTGCTATCGACAGAGTAACATATTCACAGCTCTACTAGTAAAGCGTTATCAATGGTGCTATCGACACAGTAACATATTTACAGCTCTACTAGTAAAGCATTATGAATGGTGCTATCGACAAAGTAACATTTTCACAGCTCTACTAGTAAAGCGTTATCAATGGTGCTATCGACAAAGTAACATATTCACAGCTCTACTAGTAAAGCATTATGAATGGTGCTATCGACAAAGTAACATATTCACAGCTCTACTAGTAAAGCGTTATCAATGGTGCTATCGACAAAGTAACATATTCACAGCTCTACTAGTAAAGCGTTATTAATGGTGGTATCGACAAAGCAACATATTCACAGCTCTACTAGTAAAGCATTTTCAATGGTGCTATCGACAAAGGAACATATTCACCGCTCTACTAGTAAAGCATTACCAATGGTTCTATCGACAAAGCAACATATTCACAGCTCTACTAGTAAAGCATTATCAATGGTGCTATCGACAAAGCAACATATTCACAGCTCTACTAGTAAAGCATTATCAATTGTGCTATCGACAAAGCAACACATTCACAGCTCTACTAGTAAAACATTATCAATGGTGCTATCGACAAAGTAACATATTAAACAGCTCCACTAGTAAAGCATTATCAATGGTGCTATCGACAAAGTAACATATTCACAGCTCTACTAGTAAAGCGTTATCAATGGTGCTATCGACAAAGTAACATATTCACAGCTCTACTAGTAAAGGATTATCAATGGTGCTCTCGACAAAGCAACATATTCACAGCTCTACTAGTAAAGCGTTATCAATGGTGCTATCGACAAAGCAACATATTCACAGCTCTACTAGTAAAGCGTTATCAATGGTGGTATCGACAAAGTAACATATTCACAGCTCTACTAGTAAAGCATTATCAATGGTGCTATCGACAAAGCAACATATTCACAGCTCTACTAGTAAAGCATTATCAATGGTGCTATCGACAAAGCAACATATTCACAGCTCTACTAGTAAAGCATTGTCAATGGTGCTATCGACAAAGAAACATATTCACAGCTCTACTATTAAAGCGTTATCAATGGTGCTATCGACAAAGCAACATATTCACAGCTCTACTAGTAAAGCGTTATCAATGGTGCTATCGACAAAGCAACATATTCAGAGCTCTACTAGTAAAGCATTATCAATGGTGCTATTGACAAAGCAACATATTCACAGCTCTACTAGTAAAGCATTATCAATGGTGCTATCTACAAAGTAACATATTCACAGCTCTACTAGTAAGGCATTATCAATGGTTCTATCGACAAAGCAACATATTCACAGCTCTACTAGTAAAGCATTATCAATGGTGCTATCGACAAAGTAACATATTCACAGCTCTCCTAGTAAAACGTTATCAATGGTGCTATCGACAAAGTAATATATTCACAGCTCTACTAGTAAAGCATTATCAATGGTGCTATCGACAAAGTAACATATTCACAGCTCTACTAGTAAAGCATTATCAATGGTGCTATCGAAAAAAGCAACATATTCACAGCTCTACTAGTAAAGCATCATCAATGGTGCTATCGACAAAGCAACATATTCACAGCTCTACTAGTAAAGCATTATCAATGGTGCTATCGACAAAGCAACATATTCACAGCTCTACTAGTAAAGCGTTATCAATGATGCTATCGACAAAGTAACATATTCATAGCTCTACTAGTAAAGCATTATCAATGGTGCTATCGACAGAGTAACATATTCACAGCTCTACTAGTAAAGCGTTATCAATGGTGCTATCGACAAAGTAACATATTCACAGCTCTACTGGTAAAGCATTATCAATGGTGCTATCGACAAAGCAACATATTCACAGCTCTACTAGTAAAGCGTTATCAATGGTGCTATCGACAAAGTAACATATTCAGAGCTCTACTAGTAAAGCATTATCAATGGTGCTATCGACAAAGCAACATATTCACAGCTCTACTAGTAAAGCGTTATCAATGGTGCTATCGACAAAGTAACATATTCACAGCTCTACTAGTAAAGCATTATCAATGGTGATATCGACAAAGCAACATATTCACAGCTCTACTAGTAAAGCGTTATCAATGGTGCTATCGACAAAGCAACATATTCACAGCTCTACTAGTAAAGCATTATCAATGGTGCTATCGACAAAGCATCATATTCACAGCTCTACTAGTAAAGCATTATCAATGGTGCTATCGACAAAGCAACATATTCACAGCTCTACTAGTAAAGCATTATCAATGGTGCTATCGACAAAGCAACATATTCACAGCTCTACTAGTAAAGCATTATCAATGGTGCTATCGACAAAGCAACATATTCACAGCTCTACTAGTAAAGCATTGTCAATGGTGCTATCGACAAAGAAACATATTCACAGCTCTACTATTAAAGCGTTATCAATGGTGCTATCGACAAAGCAACATATTCACAGCTCTACTAGTAAAGCGTTATCAATGGTGCTATCGACAAAGCAACATATTCAGAGCTCTACTAGTAAAGCATTATCAATGGTGCTATTGACAAAGCAACATATTCACAGCTCTACTAGTAAAGCATTATCAATGGTGCTATCTACAAAGTAACATATTCACAGCTCTACTAGTAAGGCATTATCAATGGTTCTATCGACAAAGCAACATATTCACAGCTCTACTAGTAAAGCATTATCAATGGTGCTATCGACAAAGTAACATATTCACAGCTCTCCTAGTAAAACGTTATCAATGGTGCTATCGACAAAGTAATATATTCACAGCTCTACTAGTAAAGCATTATCAATGGTGCTATCGACAAAGTAACATATTCACAGCTCTACTAGTAAAGCATTATCAATGGTGCTATCGAAAAAAGCAACATATTCACAGCTCTACTAGTAAAGCATCATCAATGGTGCTATCGACAAAGCAACATATTCACAGCTCTACTAGTAAAGCATTATCAATGGTGCTATCGACAAAGCAACATATTCACAGCTCTACTAGTAAAGCGTTATCAATGATGCTATCGACAAAGTAACATATTCATAGCTCTACTAGTAAAGCATTATCAATGGTGCTATCGACAGAGTAACATATTCACAGCTCTACTAGTAAAGCGTTATCAATGGTGCTATCGACAAAGTAACATATTCACAGCTCTACTGGTAAAGCATTATCAATGGTGCTATCGACAAAGCAACATATTCACAGCTCTACTAGTAAAGCGTTATCAATGGTGCTATCGACAAAGCAACATATTCACAGCTCTACTAGTAAAGCGTTATCAATGATGCTATCGACAAAGTAACATATTCATAGCTCTACTAGTAAAGCATTATCAATGGTGCTATCGACAGAGTAACATATTCACAGCTCTACAAGTAAAGCGTTATCAATGGTGCTATCGACAAAGTAACATATTCAGAGCTCTACTAGTAAAGCATTATCAATGGTGCTATCGACAAAGCAACATATTCACAGCTCTACTAGTAAAGCGTTATCAATGGTGCTATCGACAAAGTAACATATTCACAGCTCTACTAGTAAAGCATTATCAATGGTGATATCGACAAAGCAACATATTCACAGCTCTACTAGTAAAGCGTTATCAATGGTGCTATCGACAAAGCAACATATTCACAGCTCTACTAGTAAAGCATTATCAATGGTGCTATCGACAAAGCATCATATTCACAGCTCTACTAGTAAAGCATTATCAATGGTGCTATCGACAAAGCAACATATTCACAGCTCTACTAGTAAAGCATTATCAATGGTGCTATCGACAAAGTAACATATTCACAGCTCTACTAGTAAAGCATTATCAATGGTGCTATCGACAAAGTAACATATTCACAGCTCTACTAGTAAAGCATTATCAATGGTGCTATCAACAAAGCAACATATTCACAGCTCTATTAGTAAAGCTTTATCAATGGTGCTATCGACAAAGTAACATATTCACAGCTCTACTAGTAAAGCATTATCAATGGTGCTATCGACAAAGTAACATATTCACAGCTCTACTAGTAAAGCATTATCAATGGTGCTATCGAAAAAAGAAACATATTCACAGCTCTACTAGTAAAGCATCATCAATGGTGCTATCGACAAAGCAACATATTCACAGCTCTACTAGTAAAGCATTATCAATGGTGCTATCGACAAAGCAACATATTCACAGCTCTACTAGTAAAGCGTTATCAATGATGCTATCGACAAAGTAACATATTCATAGCTCTACTAGTAAAGCATTATCAATGGTGCTATCGACAGAGTAACATATTCACAGCTCTACTAGTAAAGCGTTATCAATGGTGCTATCGACAAAGTAACATATTCACAGCTCTACTGGTAAAGCATTATCAATGGTGCTATCGACAAAGCAACATATTCACAGCTCTACTAGTAAAGCGTTATCAATGGTGCTATCGACAAAGTAACATATTCACAGCTCTACTAGTAAAGCATTATCAATGGTGATATCGACAAAGCAAAATATTCACAGCTCTACTAGTAAAGCATTATCAATGGTGCTATCGACAAAGTAACATATTCACAGCTCTACTAGTAAAGCGTTATCAATGGTGCTATCGACAAAGCAACATATTCACAGCTCTACTAGTAAAGCGTTATCAATGATGCTATCGACAAAGTAACATATTCATAGCTCTACTAGTAAAGCATTATCAATGGTGCTATCGACAGAGTAACATATTCACAGCTCTACAAGTAAAGCGTTATCAATGGTGCTATCGACAAAGTAACATATTCAGAGCTCTACTAGTAAAGCATTATCAATGGTGCTATCGACAAAGCAACATATTCACAGCTCTACTAGTAAAGCGTTATCAATGGTGCTATCGACAAAGTAACATATTCACAGCTCTACTAGTAAAGCATTATCAATGGTGATATCGACAAAGCAACATATTCACAGCTCTACTAGTAAAGCGTTATCAATGGTGCTATCGACAAAGCAACATATTCACAGCTCTACTAGTAAAGCAGTATCAATGGTGCTATCGACAAAGCATCATATTCACAGCTCTACTAGTAAAGCATTATCAATGGTGCTATCGACAAAGCAACATATTCACAGCTCTACTAGTAAAGCATTATCAATGGTGCTATCGACAAAGTAACATATTCACAGCTCTACTAGTAAAGCATTATCAATGGTGCTATCGACAAAGTAACATATTCACAGCTCTACTAGTAAAGCATTATCAATGGTGCTATCAACAAAGCAACATATTCACAGCTCTATTAGTAAAGCATTATCAATGGTGCTATCGACAAAGTAACATATTCACAGCTCTACTAGTAAAGCATTATCAATGGTGCTATCGACAAAGTAACATATTCACAGCTCTACTAGTAAAGCATTATCAATGGTGCTATCGAAAAAAGAAACATATTCACAGCTCTACTAGTAAAGCATCATCAATGGTGCTATCGACAAAGCAACATATTCACAGCTCTACTAGTAAAGCATTATCAATGGTGCTATCGACAAAGCAACATAATCACAGCTCTACTAGTAAAGCGTTATCAATGATGCTATCGACAAAGTAACATATTCATAGCTCTACTAGTAAAGCATTATCAATGGTGCTATCGACAGAGTAACATATTCACAGCTCTACTAGTAAAGCGTTATCAATGGTGCTATCGACAAAGTAACATATTCACAGCTCTACTGGTAAAGCATTATCAATGGTGCTATCGACAAAGCAACATATTCACAGCTCTACTAGTAAAGCGTTATCAATGGTGCTATCGACAAAGTAACATATTCACAGCTCTACTAGTAAAGCATTATCAATGGTGATATCGACAAAGCAAAATATTCACAGCTCTACTAGTAAAGCATTATCAATGGTGCTATCGACAAAGTAACATATTCACAGCTCTACTAGTAAAGCGTTATCAATGGTGCTATCGACAAAGCAACATATTCACAGCTCTACTAGTAAAGCGTTATCAATGATGCTATCGACAAAGTAACATATTCATAGCTCTACTAGTAAAGCATTATCAATGGTGCTATCGACAGAGTAACATATTCACAGCTCTACAAGTAAAGCGTTATCAATGGTGCTATCGACAAAGTAACATATTCAGAGCTCTACTAGTAAAGCATTATCAATGGTGCTATCGACAAAGCAACATATTCACAGCTCTACTAGTAAAGCGTTATCAATGGTGCTATCGACAAAGTAACATATTCACAGCTCTACTAGTAAAGCATTATCAATGGTGATATCGACAAAGCAACATATTCACAGCTCTACTAGTAAAGCGTTATCAATGGTGCTATCGACAAAGCAACATATTCACAGCTCTACTAGTAAAGCATTATCAATGGTGCTATCGACAAAGCAACATATTCACAGCTCTACTAGTAAAGCATTATCAATGGTGCTCTCGACAAAGGAACATATTCACAGCTCTACTAGTAAAGCGTTATCAATGGTGCTATCGACAAAGTAACATATTCACAGCTCTACTAGTAAAGCGTTATCAATGGTGCTATCGACAAAGTAACATATTCACAGCTCTACTAGTAAAGCATTATCAATGGTGCTATCGACAAAGCAACATATTCACAGCTCTACTAGTACAGCATTATCAATGGTGCTATCAACAAAGTAACATATTCACATCTCTACTAGTAAAGCATTATCAATGGTGCTATCAACAAAGTAACATATTCACAGCTCCACTAGTAAAGCATTATCAATGGTGCTATCGACAAAGTAACATATTCACAGCTCCACTAGTAAAGCGCTATCAATGGTGCTATCAACAAAGTAACATATTCACAGCTCCACCAGTAAAGCGTTATCAATGGTGCTATCGACAAAGTAACATATTCACAGCTCCACTAGTAAAGCATTATCAATGGTGCTATCGACAAAGTAACATATTCACAGCTCTACTAGTAAAGCATTATCAATGGTGCTATCGACAAAGTAACATATTCACAGTTCTACTAGTAAAGCATTATCAATGGTGCTATCGACAAAGTAACATATTCACAGCTCTACTAGTAAAGCATTATCAATGGTGCTATCGACAAAGCAACATATTCACAGCTCTACTAGTAAAGCATTATCAATGGTGCTATCGACAAAGTAACATATTCACAGCTCTACTAGTAAAGCATTATCAATGGTGCTATCGACAAAGTAACATATTCACAGCTCTACTAGTAAAGCATTATCAATGGTGCTATCAACAAAGCAACATATTCACAGCTCTATTAGTAAAGCATTATCAATGGTGCTATCGACAAAGTAACATATTCACAGCTCTACTAGTAAAGCATTATCAATGGTGCTATCGACAAAGTAACATATTCACAGCTCTACTAGTAAAGCATTATCAATGGTGCTATCGAAAAAAGAAACATATTCACAGCTCTACTAGTAAAGCATCATCAATGGTGCTATCGACAAAGCAACATATTCACAGCTCTACTAGTAAAGCATTATCAATGGTGCTATCGACAAAGCAACATAATCACAGCTCTACTAGTAAAGCGTTATCAATGATGCTATCGACAAAGTAACATATTCATAGCTCTACTAGTAAAGCATTATCAATGGTGCTATCGACAGAGTAACATATTCACAGCTCTACTAGTAAAGCGTTATCAATGGTGCTATCGACAAAGTAACATATTCACAGCTCTACTGGTAAAGCATTATCAATGGTGCTATCGACAAAGCAACATATTCACAGCTCTACTAGTAAAGCGTTATCAATGGTGCTATCGACAAAGTAACATATTCACAGCTCTACTAGTAAAGCATTATCAATGGTGATATCGACAAAGCAAAATATTCACAGCTCTACTAGTAAAGCATTATCAATGGTGCTATCGACAAAGTAACATATTCACAGCTCTACTAGTAAAGCGTTATCAATGGTGCTATCGACAAAGCAACATATTCACAGCTCTACTAGTAAAGCGTTATCAATGATGCTATCGACAAAGTAACATATTCATAGCTCTACTAGTAAAGCATTATCAATGGTGCTATCGACAGAGTAACATATTCACAGCTCTACAAGTAAAGCGTTATCAATGGTGCTATCGACAAAGTAACATATTCACAGCTCTACTAGTAAAGCATTATCAATGGTGCTATCGACAAAGCAACATATTCACAGCTCTACTAGTAAAGCGTTATCAATGGTGCTATCGACAAAGTAACATATTCACAGCTCTACTAGTAAAGCATTATCAATGGTGATATCGACAAAGCAACATATTCACAGCTCTACTAGTAAAGCGTTATCAATGGTGCTATCGACAAAGCAACATATTCACAGCTCTACTAGTAAAGCATTATCAATGGTGCTATCGACAAAGCAACATATTCACAGCTCTACTAGTAAAGCATTATCAATGGTACTATCGACAAAGGAACATATTCACCGCTCTACTAGTAAAGCATTATCAATGGTGCTATCGACAAAGTAACATATTCACTGCTCTACTAGTAAAGCATTATCAATGGTGCTATCGACAAAGTAACATATTCACAGCTCTACTAGTAAAGCATTATCAATGGTGCTATCAACAAAGCAACATATTCACAGCTCTATTAGTAAAGCATTATCAATGGTGCTATCGACAAAGTAACATATTCACAGCTCTACTAGTAAAGCATTATCAATGGTGCTATCGACAAAGCAACATATTCACAGTTCTACTAGTAAAGCATTATCAATGGTGCTATCGACAAAGCAACATATTCACAGCTCTACTAGAAAAGCATGATCAATGGTGCTATCGACAAAGCAACATATTTACAGCTCTACTAATAAAGCATTATCAATGGTGCTATCGACAAAGCAACATATTCACAACTCTACTAGTAAAGCATTATCAATGGTGCTATCGACAAAGTAACATATTCACAGCTCTACTAGTAAAGCATTATCAATGGTGCTATCGACAAAGTAACATATTCACAGCTCTACTAGTAAAGCGTTATCAATGGTGCTATCGACAAAGCAACATATTCACAGCTCTACTAGTAAAGCATTATCAATGGTGCTATCGACAAAGCAACATATTCACAGCTCTACTAGTAAAGCATTATCAATGGTGCTCTCGACAAAGCAACATATTCACAGCTCTACTAGTAAAGCATTATCAATGGTGCTCTCGACAAAGGAACATATTCACAGCTCTACTAGTAAAGCGTTATCAATGGTGCTATCGACAAAGTAACATATTCACAGCTCTACTAGTAAAGCGTTATCAATGGTGCTATCGACAAAGTAACATATTCACAGCTCTACTAGTAAAGCATTATCAATGGTGCTCTCGACAAAGCAACATATTCACAGCTCTACTAGTACAGCATTATCAATGGTGCTATCAACAAAGTAACATATTCACATCTCTACTAGTAAAGCATTATCAATGGTGCTATCAACAAAGTAACATATTCACAGCTCCACTAGTAAAGCATTATCAATGGTGCTATCGACAAAGTAACATATTCACAGCTCCACTAGTAAAGCGCTATCAATGGTGCTATCAACAAAGTAACATATTCACAGCTCCACCAGTAAAGCGTTATCAATGGTGCTATCGACAAAGTAACATATTCACAGCTCCACTAGTAAAGCATTATCAATGGTGCTATCGACAAAGTAACATATTCACAGCTCTACTAGTAAAGCATTATCAATGGTGCTATCGACAAAGTAACATATTCACAGTTCTACTAGTAAAGCATTATCAATGGTGCTATCGACAAAGTAACATATTCACAGCTCTACTAGTAAAGCATTATCAATGGTGCTATCGACAAAGTAACATATTCACAGCTCTACTAGTAAAGCATTATCAATGGTGTTATCGACAAAGTAACATATTCACAGCTCTACTAGTAAAGCATTATCAATGGTGCTATCGACAAAGCAACATATTCACAGCTATACTAGTAAAGCATTATCAATGGTGCTATCGATAAAGTAACATATTCACAGCTCTACTAGTAAAGCATTATCAATGGTGGTATCGACAAAGTAACATATTCACAGCTCTACTAGTAAAGCATTATCAATGGTGCTATCGACAAAGCAACATATTCACAGCTCTACTAGTAAAGCATTATCAATGGTGCTATCGACAAAGTAACATATTCACAGCTCTACTAGTAAAGCATTATCAATGGTGCTATCGACAGAGCAACATATTCACAGCTCTACTAGTAAAGCATTATCAATGGTGCTATCGACAAAGTAACATATTCACAGCTCTACTAGTAAAGCATTATCAATGGTGCTATCGACAAAGCAACATATTCACAGCTCTACTAGTAAAGCATTACCAATGGTGCTATCGACAAAGTAACATATTCACAGCTCTACTAGTAAAGCATTATCAATGGTGCTATCGACAAAGCAACATATTCACAGCTCTACTAGTAAAGCATTATCAATGGTGCTATCGACAAAGCAACATATTCACAGCTCTACTAGTAAAGCATTATCAATGGTGCTATCAACAAAGTAACATATTCACAGCTCTACTAGTAAAGCATTATCAATGGTGCTATCAACAAAGTAACATATTCACAGCTCCACTAGTAAAGCATGATCAATGGTGCTTTCGACAAAGTAACATATTCACAGCTCCACTAGTAAAGCGCTATCAATGGTGCTATCAACAAAGTAACATATTCACAGCTCCACTAGTAAAGCGTTATCAATGGTGCTATCGACAAAGTAACATATTCACAGCTCCACTAGTAAAGCATTATCAATGGTGCTATCGACAAAGTAACATATTCACAGCTCTACTAGTAAAGCATTATCAATGGTGCTATCGACAAAGTAACATATTCACAGCTCTACTAGTAAAGCATTATCAATGGTGCTATCGACAAAGTAACATATTCACAGCTCTACTAGTAAAGCATTATCAATGGTGCTATCAACAAAGCAACATATTCACAGCTCTATTAGTAAAGCATTATCAATGGTGCTATCGACAAAGTAACATATTCACAGCTCTACTAGTAAAGCATTATCAATGGTGCTATCGACAAAGTAACATATTCACAGCTCTACTAGTAAAGCATTATCAATGGTGCTATCGAAAAAAGAAACATATTCACAGCTCTACTAGTAAAGCATCATCAATGGTGCTATCGACAAAGCAACATATTCACAGCTCTACTAGTAAAGCATTATCAATGGTGCTATCGACAAAGCAACATAATCACAGCTCTACTAGTAAAGCGTTATCAATGATGCTATCGACAAAGTAACATATTCATAGCTCTACTAGTAAAGCATTATCAATGGTGCTATCGACAGAGTAACATATTCACAGCTCTACTAGTAAAGCGTTATCAATGGTGCTATCGACAAAGTAACATATTCACAGCTCTACTGGTAAAGCATTATCAATGGTGCTATCGACAAAGCAACATATTCACAGCTCTACTAGTAAAGCGTTATCAATGGTGCTATCGACAAAGTAACATATTCACAGCTCTACTAGTAAAGCATTATCAATGGTGATATCGACAAAGCAAAATATTCACAGCTCTACTAGTAAAGCATTATCAATGGTGATATCGACAAAGTAACATATTCACAGCTCTACTAGTAAAGCGTTATCAATGGTGCTATCGACAAAGCAACATATTCACAGCTCTACTAGTAAAGCGTTATCAATGATGCTATCGACAAAGTAACATATTCATAGCTCTACTAGTAAAGCATTATCAATGGTGCTATCGACAGAGTAACATATTCACAGCTCTACAAGTAAAGCGTTATCAATGGTGCTATCGACAAAGTAACATATTCAGAGCTCTACTAGTAAAGCATTATCAATGGTGCTATCGACAAAGCAACATATTCACAGCTCTACTAGTAAAGCGTTATCAATGGTGCTATCGACAAAGTAACATATTCACAGCTCTACTAGTAAAGCATTATCAATGGTGATATCGACAAAGCAACATATTCACAGCTCTACTAGTAAAGCGTTATCAATGGTGCTATCGACAAAGCAACATATTCACAGCTCTACTAGTAAAGCATTATCAATGGTGCTATCGACAAAGCAACATATTCACAGCTCTACTAGTAAAGCATTATCAATGGTGCTCTCGACAAAGGAACATATTCACAGCTCTACTAGTAAAGCGTTATCAATGGTGCTATCGACAAAGTAACATATTCACAGCTCTACTAGTAAAGCGTTATCAATGGTGCTATCGACAAAGTAACATATTCACAGCTCTACTAGTAAAGCATTATCAATGGTGCTATCGACAAAGCAACATATTCACAGCTCTACTAGTACAGCATTATCAATGGTGCTATCAACAAAGTAACATATTCACATCTCTACTAGTAAAGCATTATCAATGGTGCTATCAACAAAGTAACATATTCACAGCTCCACTAGTAAAGCATTATCAATGGTGCTATCGACAAAGTAACATATTCACAGCTCCACTAGTAAAGCGCTATCAATGGTGCTATCAACAAAGTAACATATTCACAGCTCCACCAGTAAAGCGTTATCAATGGTGCTATCGACAAAGTAACATATTCACAGCTCCACTAGTAAAGCATTATCAATGGTGCTATCGACAAAGTAACATATTCACAGCTCTACTAGTAAAGCATTATCAATGGTGCTATCGACAAAGTAACATATTCACAGTTCTACTAGTAAAGCATTATCAATGGTGCTATCGACAAAGTAACATATTCACAGCTCTACTAGTAAAGCATTATCAATGGTGCTATCGACAAAGCAACATATTCACAGCTCTACTAGTAAAGCATTATCAATGGTGCTATCGACAAAGTAACATATTCACAGCTCTACTAGTAAAGCATTATCAATGGTGCTATCGACAAAGTAACATATTCACAGCTCTACTAGTAAAGCATTATCAATGGTGCTATCAACAAAGCAACATATTCACAGCTCTATTAGTAAAGCATTATCAATGGTGCTATCGACAAAGTAACATATTCACAGCTCTACTAGTAAAGCATTATCAATGGTGCTATCGACAAAGTAACATATTCACAGCTCTACTAGTAAAGCATTATCAATGGTGCTATCGAAAAAAGAAACATATTCACAGCTCTACTAGTAAAGCATCATCAATGGTGCTATCGACAAAGCAACATATTCACAGCTCTACTAGTAAAGCATTATCAATGGTGCTATCGACAAAGCAACATAATCACAGCTCTACTAGTAAAGCGTTATCAATGATGCTATCGACAAAGTAACATATTCATAGCTCTACTAGTAAAGCATTATCAATGGTGCTATCGACAGAGTAACATATTCACAGCTCTACTAGTAAAGCGTTATCAATGGTGCTATCGACAAAGTAACATATTCACAGCTCTACTGGTAAAGCATTATCAATGGTGCTATCGACAAAGCAACATATTCACAGCTCTACTAGTAAAGCGTTATCAATGGTGCTATCGACAAAGTAACATATTCACAGCTCTACTAGTAAAGCATTATCAATGGTGATATCGACAAAGCAAAATATTCACAGCTCTACTAGTAAAGCATTATCAATGGTGCTATCGACAAAGTAACATATTCACAGCTCTACTAGTAAAGCGTTATCAATGGTGCTATCGACAAAGCAACATATTCACAGCTCTACTAGTAAAGCGTTATCAATGATGCTATCGACAAAGTAACATATTCATAGCTCTACTAGTAAAGCATTATCAATGGTGCTATCGACAGAGTAACATATTCACAGCTCTACAAGTAAAGCGTTATCAATGGTGCTATCGACAAAGTAACATATTCACAGCTCTACTAGTAAAGCATTATCAATGGTGCTATCGACAAAGCAACATATTCACAGCTCTACTAGTAAAGCGTTATCAATGGTGCTATCGACAAAGTAACATATTCACAGCTCTACTAGTAAAGCATTATCAATGGTGATATCGACAAAGCAACATATTCACAGCTCTACTAGTAAAGCGTTATCAATGGTGCTATCGACAAAGCAACATATTCACAGCTCTACTAGTAAAGCATTATCAATGGTGCTATCGACAAAGCAACATATTCACAGCTCTACTAGTAAAGCATTATCAATGGTACTATCGACAAAGGAACATATTCACCGCTCTACTAGTAAAGCATTATCAATGGTGCTATCGACAAAGTAACATATTCACTGCTCTACTAGTAAAGCATTATCAATGGTGCTATCGACAAAGTAACATATTCACAGCTCTACTAGTAAAGCATTATCAATGGTGCTATCAACAAAGCAACATATTCACAGCTCTATTAGTAAAGCATTATCAATGGTGCTATCGACAAAGTAACATATTCACAGCTCTACTAGTAAAGCATTATCAATGGTGCTATCGACAAAGCAACATATTCACAGTTCTACTAGTAAAGCATTATCAATGGTGCTATCGACAAAGCAACATATTCACAGCTCTACTAGAAAAGCATGATCAATGGTGCTATCGACAAAGCAACATATTTACAGCTCTACTAATAAAGCATTATCAATGGTGCTATCGACAAAGCAACATATTCACA
Organism: Bathymodiolus septemdierum; assembly: GCA_963383655.1. Classification (NCBI taxonomy): domain Eukaryota; kingdom Metazoa; phylum Mollusca; class Bivalvia; order Mytilida; family Modiolidae; genus Bathymodiolus; species Bathymodiolus septemdierum. The sequence goes on from OY726530.1 coordinate 62,983,489, forward strand.
ACTCTACTAGTAAAGCATTATCAATGGTGCTATCGACAAAGTAACATATTCACAGCTCTACTAGTAAAGCATTATCAATGGTGCTATCGACAAAGTAACATATTCACAGCTCTACTAGTAAAGCGTTATCAATGGTGCTATCGACAAAGTAACATATTCACAGCTCTACTAGTAAAGCATTATCAATGGTGCTATCGACAAAGCAACATATTCACAGCTCTACTAGTAAAGCATTATCAATGGTGCTCTCGACAAAGCAACATATTCACAGCTCTACTAGTAAAGCATTATCAATGGTGCTCTCGACAAAGGAACATATTCACAGCTCTACTAGTAAAGCGTTATCAATGGTGCTATCGACAAAGTAACATATTCACAGCTCTACTAGTAAAGCGTTATCAATGGTGCTATCGACAAAGTAACATATTCACAGCTCTACTAGTAAAGCATTATCAATGGTGCTCTCGACAAAGCAACATATTCACAGCTCTACTAGTACAGCATTATCAATGGTGCTATCAACAAAGTAACATATTCACATCTCTACTAGTAAAGCATTATCAATGGTGCTATCAACAAAGTAACATATTCACAGCTCCACTAGTAAAGCATTATCAATGGTGCTATCGACAAAGTAACATATTCACAGCTCCACTAGTAAAGCGCTATCAATGGTGCTATCAACAAAGTAACATATTCACAGCTCCACCAGTAAAGCGTTATCAATGGTGCTATCGACAAAGTAACATATTCACAGCTCCACTAGTAAAGCATTATCAATGGTGCTATCGACAAAGTAACATATTCACAGCTCTACTAGTAAAGCATTATCAATGGTGCTATCGACAAAGTAACATATTCACAGTTCTACTAGTAAAGCATTATCAATGGTGCTATCGACAAAGTAACATATTCACAGCTCTACTAGTAAAGCATTATCAATGGTGCTATCGACAAAGTAACATATTCACAGCTCTACTAGTAAAGCATTATCAATGGTGTTATCGACAAAGTAACATATTCACAGCTCTACTAGTAAAGCATTATCAATGGTGCTATCGACAAAGCAACATATTCACAGCTATACTAGTAAAGCATTATCAATGGTGCTATCGATAAAGTAACATATTCACAGCTCTACTAGTAAAGCATTATCAATGGTGGTATCGACAAAGTAACATATTCACAGCTCTACTAGTAAAGCATTATCAATGGTGCTATCGACAAAGCAACATATTCACAGCTCTACTAGTAAAGCATTATCAATGGTGCTATCGACAAAGTAACATATTCACAGCTCTACTAGTAAAGCATTATCAATGGTGCTATCGACAGAGCAACATATTCACAGCTCTACTAGTAAAGCTTTATCAATGGTGCTATCGACAAAGTAACATATTCACAGCTCTACTAGTAAAGCATTATCAATGGTGCTATCGACAAAGCAACATATTCACAGCTCTACTAGTAAAGCATTACCAATGGTGCTATCGACAAAGTAACATATTCACAGCTCTACTAGTAAAGCATTATCAATGGTGCTATCGACAAAGCAACATATTCACAGCTCTACTAGTAAAGCATTATCAATGGTGCTATCGACAAAGCAACATATTCACAGCTCTACTAGTAAAGCATTATCAATGGTGCTATCAACAAAGTAACATATTCACAGCTCTACTAGTAAAGCATTATCAATGGTGCTATCAACAAAGTAACATATTCACAGCTCCACTAGTAAAGCATGATCAATGGTGCTTTCGACAAAGTAACATATTCACAGCTCCACTAGTAAAGCGCTATCAATGGTGCTATCAACAAAGTAACATATTCACAGCTCCACTAGTAAAGCGTTATCAATGGTGCTATCGACAAAGTAACATATTCACAGCTCCACTAGTAAAGCATTATCAATGGTGCTATCGACAAAGTAACATATTCACAGCTCTACTAGTAAAGCATTATCAATGGTGCTATCGACAAAGTAACATATTCACAGCTCTACTAGTAAAGCATTATCAATGGTGGTATCGACAAAGTAACATATTCACAGCTCTACTAGTAAAGCATTATCAATGGTGCTATCGACAAAGTAACATATTCACAGCTCTACTAGTAAAGCATTATCAATGGTGCTATCGACAAAGTAACTATTCACAGCTCTACTAGTAAAGCATTATCAATGGTGCTATCGACAAAGTAACATATTCACAGCTCTACTAGTAAAGCATTATCAATGGTGCTATCGACAAAGTAACATATTCACAGCTCTACTAGTAAAGCATTATCAATGGTGCTATCGACAGAGCAACATATTCACAGCTCTACTAGTAAAGCATTATCAATGGTGCTATCGACAAAGTAACATATTCACAGCTCTACTAGTAAAGCATTATCAATGGTGCTATCGACAAAGTAACATATTCACAGCTCTACTAGTAAAGCATTATCAATGGTGCTATCGACAAAGTAACATATTCACAGCTCCACTAGTAAAGCATTATCAATGGTGCTATAAGCCAGATATATTTTAATGAAAACATAAAGTGATTTGCTTGTATTGCGGTGTATAACATATAGGGTACAACTGGTTTAATCGTCTTGTTGACGTCCGTTTTGGTTTAGGCTTGGTTTATGGTGTTTAACACCACTTTCAACAATATTTCAGTTATATCGTGGTGGTCAGTGTTATTAGTGGAGGAAACCGGAGTACCCAGAGAAAACCACAGACCTGTCGCAAGTCACTGACAAACTTTATCACATCATGTTGTATCGTCGACTAGTCCGTTTAAATTCAAAAAGGTTTTCTGAAATAAATTGGAAGTTCATTGAGTAAGGTACGATTCGCACGTCCTGTTCCACGTGTGAATTGCAGTTTTCTGATTACGCCGAACATGATAGCTTAGTTTTATTGTAATTTAATAAATAAATTCTGTAAGTGGCATAATATTAATTAACCTATCTAATGCTGGGTTCACACGGAAATCGGTTTCGAACGTTTCAGAAAATGACTTGAAAACTGCAAATTCCTCCTTTCTGGTTAAGAAAACAGAAGATGATATCATTCATATATGTTATAGGATGCCCTTCACTTAATAATTTAATTTGCTTTGTAATTCAGATTTCTGCACCACTGTCTTCAGAAATAAGTTCAGTTAAATCTAAAGGCTAATGTATGTCATTTCCATCATTTCGTGTTTATCGTCCGTAAATTTTCCACATTTTTTATTCTCTCCTGAAAACCACTGGGCCGATTGAATCCGACAGGATAAGTGGTGTCACGTGTGAGTCACGTTTATAATATTTGAGCTTAAATACGAAAAACATATTCTTTGGCAGCTACTTATGTCAAAACTGCCCAATAAATGGTATCTCTATTATAAATATGCTGTAAGCAATTTGAAAAGTAAATCTGAGTAATATATGCTCATACCATTATTTTTCTTAGCGTGGTTTTTCTTGACCTTCTCTGGAATGTATACTCCATCAGTACCACTGCTTGTATTCTTATTATGATAAAACCATGTCTGTATAGACATATCTACGTATCGTATTGATCCAGTAAATTCTGAAAATATTAGGAAATCTAAACAATGTGTTTCTCTTCACAACTACCAACGCAAATAATATTTTCAATAATTGCAAACTACGTTTAAATTGGCTTCGCATTAGAAACACCGAATAGTGAAAAATCAATAAATATTTACATTACAAAATAACTTGAAGTCAGTATACATTTGCATTTAAAAAAAAATACATGAAATCCAATGGCAAACTTGAGCCCCACTTTCGTAATTCCAACGATTGTTTGATGAATCTATATTTAGATATTTAGAAGGGGATTTAGATGGGGCATGCTGGGTGTGCACCCTTCTAAATTTACAAACGTATGTTATACAATGTATTTATTAAAATTTCCAGTCAGAATACTAGTAAGGGTTGTGATGCCTCAAACATCTGCAGCTTCCGGGATGTTCGTCTCCTGGCTCCCCTAGCAGAGATAAGCACTATGCCCGTTGATGACCTTGATGGTTATAAGACCCTCCGTTTAGATCATGCCACCCCTAACACCAATACCTGGATCCCAGCTGGGGATGATTACTATACTGTGCATAATGTTAGGCTTGGATTAAGAATTTAATGTAATTTTTAATGGACGATAATTGTGTGAAAACTGCCTCGATTTGAACTATGATCATAATCAGTGACAGCTACATCATGGTGAGAACACGTTATTAATTATTTGTGGAGATAATGATTGTTATTGATAAAGCTTAAACAGTGATGATCAACAATTCCACCAATATAAACAAAATGAACAAGTACCTCTCACTGTGAACACATATATGTCAGAACATGATAATCCCTTTATTATTGAATAAGATCAAGGTGTAGGTCTTTATCTAATCATGAAGAAAGGCATCATTATGTTCTTACAATTTTAGTAATTCCACCAATATCAACACAATGAACAAGTACCTCTCACTGTGAACATGTATAATGCATTATGTTCTTACAATTTTAGAACATTGTAAAGTGACCAGTCCCATATTACAAATATTACAATGATATATGGCAATAAAACAATGTAATATGTTATACCTGTTATGAAGTACATTCCACTAATTATTATGAAAACACCACCATAACAAATCTTTCTATAAGACTTCTGTTTTATCATCTTCTACGTCTAAAATATCTGTAAATAATTACATTCAAAACGTTTTTTCAACTGGAAGCATTACTTTCAATACAGGATAGCTTGACTAAGAATTAAAATATATATATATTTTTTGTATATTCCCCTACAATTTATCACCATGTTCTAAACACTTGAGTTCATCCTAGATTTTAGTGGGGTTCGTATTACCCAATGTTTACTACTAGAGTAACACGACGGGTGCCATTAGTGGAACAGGAACTGCTTACCCTTCCGGAGCACCCGAGTTCACCCCCGGTTTTTAGTGAGGTTCTTGTTACTCGATCTTTAGTTTTCTGTGTAGTGTTTTGTAGATCGTTGTCTGTACTTTTTCTCTTGGCCATTGTGTTGTCTGTCCTTCGATTTACGGATTCTGATTAACCCTTTGATATCTTCTGATTACTCCTTTGATATCTTCTGATTAACCCTTTGATATCTTCTGATTAACCCTTTGATATCTTCTGATTAACTCTTTGATATCTTCTGATTACTCTTTTGATATCTACTGATTAATCCTTTGATATCTTCTAATTAACCCTTTGATATCTTCTGATTAACCCTTTGATATCTTCTGATTAACCCTTTGATATCTTCTGATTAATCCTTTGATATCTTCTAATTAACCCTTTGATATCTTCTGATTAACCCTTTGATATCTTCTGATTAACCCTTTGATATCTTCTGGTTAACCCTTTGATATCTTCTGATTAACCCTTTGATATCTTCTGATTACTCTTTTAATATCTACTGATTAACCCTTTGATATCTTCTGATTAACCCTTTGATATCTTCTGATTACTCTTTTTTGATATCGACTGATTAACCCTTTGATATCTTCTGATTAACCCTTTGATATCTACTGATTACTCTTTTGATATCTACTGATTAACCCTTTGATATCTTCTGATTAAGCCTTTGATATCTTCTGATTAACCCTTTGATATCTTCTGATTACTCTTTTGATATCTACTGATTAACCCTTTGATATCTTCTGATTAACCCTTTGATATCTTCAACCTCTTCTTACGTTTCTGTGTGACGCATTGTTGATCATTGTTTGTACTTTTTCTTTTGGCCATTGTATTGTTCTTAGATTTACGGCCACTGATTACCACTTTGGTAAAACTGTTCTTGAAGTAAGCACTATATCTTCCTTTTGACTAGTCAGTATGTTAGGTTTTTAGTTTATAATTATTTTATTTGATCAATGATACAAAGAGGATCAGACACACGTTTTACCAACTTATGGAGTCTTCTCCTATATATACAATCATTATTACATTATATTGAGAATGCACAAGAAAACAAAAAAAATACAATTTTATCATATAATATAGCTGAAAATAGTAAACGAGTAAAATGAAATGAGGAAAAAGTATGTGTGTGTGTGTGTGTGTGGTCGAGTGCACCCTTTTTGCAATTTACAAAGCGGATGCGAACCCATGCTGCATTGGTAATAGTCTTGTATGAGTTGTTAGGTAATCCAACTACCTAACTCATTGAGCCCGTGCCCTCCCTATAATTAGATAAAAGTAACTTAATCAAAACAATATATGCTTCTTTGTTTATCAATGATATCTTGAATCAAATGGGGACCGTCATGAGTCTCCACGTGATCGCATGATAATTGGATTTACAACTACATATGCAATCAGTGACTGACCGCTATCGTTGTGAGTTTGAATTTCACTCATGGCGGGGTGTACTCGATACAACATTATGTGATAAAGTTTTTCAGGTGGGCGGTTTTTCTCGGGTACTCCGATTTTCTCAATCAATAAATTAGTAAAACACGTGACAGGGATACCAGAAAAACTATATTTGGATCAGTGTCTGTATACGTAACAAAAAAAGTTGACTGTCTAAGATAAATGCTTTTCTCTCGCATCTAAACCATCGTCGGAAAATATAGAATTTATTTGCACGAACTTTAGAAACAGATAGAAAAGCCAGCCTTTCTAGCCTATTTCGCAGCGAGTTCAACTAAATTTTATATTTAACAACAATGTACGTATATTGTTTATCCTGCAATATCAAAAAGTCCAAAACAACTGCCAAATTGTCTTGAAAATAGCTGAAACAAGCGTCGTTCTAATCGTTTTCATTGGCGTCATCTGTGAGGTCAAGGCTTATACTGTTACCGTTTCTTTCTGTCGCTCGACATGAATCCGGTACCAGAAATGCTTTATTAGGTCCATGACATAATAACGCTGGTGTTTATTCACCTCCTTTATTAGTACTCAAAATTACACAATAGCAGGATAAATATCCAAGTTCCAAAACAGTTAAGCATCTGTGGTCAGCTTCATCTTCGATGTCCATCCGGGTTCGTGTGACAGACAATAGTCAGGTTCGTCATCTGTGATCGGGCAATCTGACCATACCCATGACGAGAACGTGTGAGGACAATGGTCATAGTCTATGGTTATATTACAACGGCTGGCAATATTTGATATAATCAATGATCAATTCTTTAAAGGAATAATAATAGAATAATTCTTATAGAATTAAAGTATGTCGTTTCCGTGCCTTTTGATTGGACTGTTTTTTTTTATTCGTTCATAACTCGATGAACTTTTCAATCTGCAAGCTGTAACTACGAGGATCTACCATCTTGAAAACGTGAAATTCTACATGTCATATTTACAACAATATACAAAAATAATTAAAATGTCTACCTTGTAAACTTATTTTAGTTAAATCTTATTAAAATTGAAGCATAAACGAAGCCAAATGACGCCTGATCTTTACGTTTTGAATTGGAAGTCTTCTTATGACGTCATGTTGTTAATGTTCCGAAGTCGTCAACAACATTTCGCGGAATTCTAATTTGTGCGATTTTTAGACCAGGGATATGCAAGAATAATACATTTTTATCTACAATATTGAATTTAAGAATTATAAGTATTAAACGGTTCTTTTCAGGAATTCATGCATGTGTAAACGGTGCCGATGCAGGTGTGAAACCACTAATTAATTTCTTTAAGGTTGTCTACTAAATTTGTGTTTTTTCGAGCCTACATGGCCATTTTATCTTAAGTTTAACCTTTCCAAGACCATATATTTTCTGAAACGTACATGATTCCTCTACGTTCTGTCAAAATATCAGGGCATGTTTAAAGTCTTGCAGTTAAATGCCATGCTACAGAAAACACCTACTCTAAAAATAGCTCGGTCATCCCCATGAAATTCATTATCTATAGGTCATACATCAAATCCTCCATAGAGGTATTAAAATACAACTAAGTCCATCAACTTTGGGCTCAAAATAATCCCTATATATTTAACTTCAATTATCAATTTTAATTAGTCCACTCTATTCAGTAGTGTTCACAATACTACAAAGTGAAAGGAACTTTGTTCTTGAAAAGGGACTACTTTCGTATATGTTATAAGCTCTGATTGGTGAATTAGTGGTTTGACACCTGCACTCACAAACTTTACATAAATGCCCTTCGGACGTTTATTTAGTTTGTGAGTGCATTAGCACCATTTACACATGCATGAACTCCTGAAAAGAAGTGTTTAATACTATAAATATTTTCTTTTTATAGGTGAATCATATAGTATGCAACGTTATCTGTTAATAGAGAGTTCTTGAAATGAATAATACAATATTTGAAGTCCTATGCGTATTTTATAGCTAGAGCAAAACTACGGGTGCCACAAGCAGAGTAAGAACTGCTTAACCTTTCCGGAGCACTCGAGTTCACAACCGGATGCTAATGGGTTCGTGTTATTCGATCTTTAGTTGTATGTATGATGTTTTGTAGGTCGTTGTCTGTCCTTTGTACTTTTCCTTTGGCCATTGTGTTGTTTGTACTTCAATTCACCGATTCTGATTACCTCATTGGAATCTTCTAACTCCTCTAGTTATTAAATGACATTCTGAAAACATTTTGAAATCTTACCTTATAAACATAGTCCAATAGACAACCACATGGGATTCTATTAAAGGACAGATAACAACAATTGTATCATGGCAAAGATAATAATATATTATATCAATTTCTTAAAGAGATAAGAAATCAGTCTCGAACGTTTATCATTTAATTTAGAACTATTTAAAGAATGCCAAGGTTGGTTGGTTTATGGTGTTTAGCGCTATTTCCAACAATATTTCAGTTGAACCGTGGCGGTCAGTTTTATTGACTACACGTCGCCGTGATAGGCACCGATTGCATAGGTAGTTTTAAATGTAACTACCACATGATAACGATCATGACGGCCCCTCAGATTTGTCAGTGAGGGAACCCAGAGGTTCTAAAACAGAATTAAACTTCCCGGGTAAACTTCCTCTCTTCTTTCACACTCTTGTATACAGGAGAATACGCTTTTCGTGTACTCCGCTACTCAACTCACTAGAAAGATGCATACATTGGCCACTGACCTTCAACACCGATTGATCTACGACAAGAACGAGGAAGAAGAAAACAGACTGAACACTAGTTCTCAAGATTGATTATTAGTGCGCAATAGGGTGATCTACAACAAGAACGAGGAAGAAGAAAACAGACTGAACACTAGTTCTCAAGATTGATTATTAGTGCGCAATAGAGTGATCTACGACAAGAACAAGGAAGAAGAAAACAGACTGAACACTAGTTCTCAAGATTGATTATTAGTCCGCAATACAGTGATCTACGACAAGAACGAGGAAGAAGAAAACAGACTGAACACTAGTTCTCAAGATTGATTATTAGTGCGCAATAAAGTGATCTACGACAAGAACGAGGAAGAAGAAAACAGACTGAACACTAGTTCTCAAGATTGATTATTAGTCCGCAATACAGGGATCTACGACAAGAACGAGGAAGAAGAAAACAGACTGAACACTAGTTCTCAAGATTGATTATAGGTCCGCAATAGAGTGATCTACGACAAGAACGAGGAAGAAGAAAACAGACTGAACACTAGTTCTCAAGATTAATTATTAGTCCGCAATAGAGTGATCTACGACAAGATCGAGGAAGAAGAAAACAGACTGAACACTAGTTCTCAAGATTGATTATTAGTCCGCAATACAGTGATCTACGACAAGAACGAGGAAGAAGAAAACAGACTGAACACTAGTTCTCAAGATTGATTATTAGTCCGCAATAGAGTGATCTACGACAAAACGAGGAAGAACAAAACAGAATTAACACTAGTTCTCAAGATTGATTATTAGTCCGCAATAGAGTGATCTACGACAAGAACGAGTAAGAAGAAAACAGAATGAACACTAGTTCTCAAGATTGATTATTAGTCCGCAATACAGTGATCTACGACAAGAACGAGGAAGAAGAAAACAGACTGAACACTAGTTCTCAAGATTGATTATTAGTCCGCAATAGAGTGATCTACGACAAAACGAGGAAGAACAAAACAGAATGAACACTAGTTCTCAAGATTGATTATTAGTCCGCAATAGAGTGACCTACGACAAGAACGAGTAAGAAGAAAACAGAATGAACACTAGTTCTCAAGATTGATTATTAGTCCACAATAGAGTGATCTACGACAAGAACGAGGAAGAAGAAAACATACTGAACACTAGTTCTCAAGATTGATTATTAGTCCGCAATACAGTGATCTACGACAAGAACGAGGAAGAAGAAAACAGACTGAACACTAGTTCTCAAGATTGATTATTAGTCCGCAATAGAGTGATCTACGACAAAACGAGGAAGAACAAAACAGAATTAACACTAGTTCTCAAGATTGATTATTAGTCCACAATAGAGTGATCTACGACAAGAACGAGGAAGAAGAAAACAGACTGAACACTAGTTCTCAAGATTGATTATTAGTCCGCAATAGAGTAATCTACGACAAGAACGAGGAAGAAGAAAACAGACTGAACACTAGTTCTCAAGATTGACTATTAGTGCGCAATAGAGTGATCTACGACAAGAACGAGGAAGAAGAAAACAGACTGAACACTAGTTCTCAAGATTGATTATTAGTCCGCAATACAGTGATCTACGACAAGAACGAGGAAGAAGAAAACAGATTGAACACTAGTTCTCAAGATTGATTATTAGTCCGTAATACAGTGATCTACGACAAGAACGAGGAAGAAGAAAACAGACTGAACACTAGTTCTCAAGATTGATTATTAGTCCGCAATACAGTGATCTACGACAAGAACGAGGAAGAAGAAAACAGATTGAACACTAGTTCTCAAGATTGATTATTAGTCGACAATATAGTGATCTACGACAAGAACGAGGAAGAAGAAAGCAGATTGAACACTAGTTCTCAAGATTGATTATTATTCCGCAATAGAGTGATCTACGAAAGGAACGAGGAAGAAGAAAACAGACTGAACACTAGTTCTCAAGATTGATTATTAGGCCGCAATACAGTGATCTACGACAAGAACGAGGAAGAAGAAAGTAGACTGAACACTAGTTCTCAAGATTTATTATTAGTCCGCAATGCAGTGATCTACGACAAGAACGAAGAAGAAGAAAACAGACTGAACACTAGTTCTCAAGATTGATTATTAGTCCGCAATAGAGTGATCTACGACAAGAACGAGGAAGAAGAAAGCAGATTGAACACTATTTCTCAAGATTGATTATTATTCCGCAATAGAGTGATCTACGACAGGAACGAGGAAGAAGAAAACAGATTGAACACTAGTTCTCAAGATTGATTATTAGTCGGCAATAGAGTGATCTACGACAAGAACGAGGAAGAAGAAAACAGACTGAACACTAGTTCTCAAGATTGATTATTAGTCCGCAATAGAGTGATCTACGACAAGAACGAGGAAGAAGAAAACAGACTGAACACTAGTTCTCAAGATTGATTATTAGTCGGCAATAGAGTGATATACGACAAGAACGAGGAAGAAGAAAACAGACTGAACACTAGTTCTCAAGATTGATTATTAGTCGGCAATAGAGTGATCTACGACAAGAACGAGGAAGAAGAAAACAGACTGAACATTAGTTCTCAAGATTGATTATTAGTCCGCAATACAGTGATCTACGATAAGGACGAGGAAGAAGAAAACAGACTGAACACTAGTTCTCAAGATTGATTATTAGTCCGCAATAGAGTGATCTACGACAAGAACGAGGAAGAAGAAAACAGACTGAACACTAGTTCTCAAGATTGATTATTAGTCCGCAATAGAGTGATCTACGACAAGAACGAGGAAGAAGAAAGCAGACTGAACACTAGTTCTCAAGATTGATTATTAGTCCACAATAGAGTGATCTACGACAAGAACGAGGAAGAAAGCAGATTGAACACTAGTTCTCAAGATTGATTATTAGTCCGCAATAGAGTGACCTACGACAAGAACGAGTAAGAAGAAAACAGAATGAACACTAGTTCTCAAGATTGATTATTAGTCCACAATAGAGTGATCTACGACAAGAACGAGGAAGAAGAAAACATACTGAACACTAGTTCTCAAGATTGATTATTAGTCCGCAATACAGTGATCTACGACAAGAACGAGGAAGAAGAAAACAGACTGAACACTAGTTCTCAAGATTGATTATTAGTCCGCAATAGAGTGATCTACGACAAAACGAGGAAGAACAAAACAGAATTAACACTAGTTCTCAAGATTGATTATTAGTCCACAATAGAGTGATCTACGACAAGAACGAGGAAGAAGAAAACAGACTGAACACTAGTTCTCAAGATTGATTATTAGTCCGCAATAGAGTAATCTACGACAAGAACGAGGAAGAAGAAAACAGACTGAACACTAGTTCTCAAGATTGACTATTAGTGCGCAATAGAGTGATCTACGACAAGAACGAGGAAGAAGAAAACAGACTGAACACTAGTTCTCAAGATTGATTATTAGTCCGCAATACAGTGATCTACGACAAGAACGAGGAAGAAGAAAACAGATTGAACACTAGTTCTCAAGATTGATTATTAGTCCGTAATACAGTGATCTACGACAAGAACGAGGAAGAAGAAAACAGACTGAACACTAGTTCTCAAGATTGATTATTAGTCCGCAATACAGTGATCTACGACAAGAACGAGGAAGAAGAAAACAGATTGAACACTAGTTCTCAAGATTGATTATTAGTCGACAATATAGTGATCTACGACAAGAACGAGGAAGAAGAAAGCAGATTGAACACTAGTTCTCAAGATTGATTATTATTCCGCAATAGAGTGATCTACGAAAGGAACGAGGAAGAAGAAAACAGACTGAACACTAGTTCTCAAGATTGATTATTAGGCCGCAATACAGTGATCTACGACAAGAACGAGGAAGAAGAAAGTAGACTGAACACTAGTTCTCAAGATTTATTATTAGTCCGCAATGCAGTGATCTACGACAAGAACGAAGAAGAAGAAAACAGACTGAACACTAGTTCTCAAGATTGATTATTAGTCCGCAATAGAGTGATCTACGACAAGAACGAGGAAGAAGAAAGCAGATTGAACACTATTTCTCAAGATTGATTATTATTCCGCAATAGAGTGATCTACGACAGGAACGAGGAAGAAGAAAACAGATTGAACACTAGTTCTCAAGATTGATTATTAGTCGGCAATAGAGTGATCTACGACAAGAACGAGGAAGAAGAAAACAGACTGAACACTAGTTCTCAAGATTGATTATTAGTCCGCAATAGAGTGATCTACGACAAGAACGAGGAAGAAGAAAACAGACTGAACACTAGTTCTCAAGATTGATTATTAGTCGGCAATAGAGTGATATACGACAAGAACGAGGAAGAAGAAAACAGACTGAACACTAGTTCTCAAGATTGATTATTAGTCGGCAATAGAGTGATCTACGACAAGAACGAGGAAGAAGAAAACAGACTGAACATTAGTTCTCAAGATTGATTATTAGTCCGCAATACAGTGATCTACGATAAGGACGAGGAAGAAGAAAACAGACTGAACACTAGTTCTCAAGATTGATTATTAGTCCGCAATAGAGTGATCTACGACAAGAACGAGGAAGAAGAAAACAGACTGAACACTAGTTCTCAAGATTGATTATTAGTCCGCAATAGAGTGATCTACGACAAGAACGAGGAAGAAGAAAGCAGACTGAACACTAGTTCTCAAGATTGATTATTAGTCCACAATAGAGTGATCTACGACAAGAACGAGGAAGAAAGCAGATTGAACACTAGTTCTCAAGATTGATTATTAGTCCGCAATAGAGTGATTTACGACAAGAACGAGGAAGAAGAAAACAGACTGAACACTAGTTCTCAAGATTGATTATTAGTCCGCAATAGAGTGATCTACGACAAGAACGAAGAAGAAGAAAGCAGATTGAACACTAGTTCTCAAGATTGATTATTAGTTCGCAATAGAGTGATCTACGACAAGAACGAGGAAGAAGAAAACAGACTGAACACTATTTCTCAAGATTGATTATTAGTCCGCAATACAGTGATCTACGACAAGAACGAGGAAGAAGAAAGCAGATTGAACACTAGTTCTCAAGATTGATTATTAGTCCGCAATAGAGTGATCTACGACAAGAACGAGGAAGAAGAAAGCAGACTGAACACTAGTTCTCAAGATTGATTATTAGTCCGCAATACAGTGATCTACGATAAAAACGAGGAAGAAGAAAACAGACTGAACACTAGTTCTCAAGATTGATTATTAGTCCGCAATAGAGTGATCTATGACAAGAACGAGGAAGAAGAAAACAGACTGAACACTAGTTCTCAAGATTGATTATTAGTCCGCAATAGAGTGATCTACGACAAGAACGAGGAAGAAGAAAGCAGACTGAACACTAGTTCTCAAGATTGATTATTAGTCCGCAATACAGTGATCTACGACAAGAACGAGGAAGAAGAAAACAGACTGAACACTAGTTCTCAAGATTGATTATTAGTCCGCAATAGAGTGATCTACGACAAGAACGAGGAAGAAGAAAACAGACTGAACACTAGTTCTCAAGATTGATTATTAGTCCGCAATACAGTGATATACGACAAGAACGAGGAAGAAAAAAACAGACTGAACAATAGTTCTCAAGATTGATTATTAGTCCGCAATAGAGTGATATACGACAAGAACGAGGAAGAAGAAAACAGACTGATAGTCTAGTCAAAATAGCATTTGACCTGAAAAAAATTGCAACAGAATTTTACTTTTCGTTATCTTTTAGGGAAAGGCCCAAAATAAAATATATTAAAAGTCTACCGAAATCAACCCACGGGAAAGACGTCATTTTTTATCATAAAAAATCACGTATTTCCGCTGATTTTAACGTTACAGATGGGATGCCGTACACAGACTATTTATCAAGGGGAGATAATAAAAGTTTCTTCCCGCTATGAATTGAAATATCAATAAGCATATTATGTGACAATTATGAATTTGGTAAGTATTTATCAGTAAAAATACAACATAATTATCATATCTATCATCTGAAGATCTAGGAATTATCTCCCTTTTTAGTAGAATATTGAATTTTGTTGCATTTATATTTTTGAATGTACGCTTATTTCATTGATTTGTGTTCTTAATTACATTTAAATAACCTTAAAAATGAAAAGAAAATCTTTATAGACTAGAACATGCATTTATTATTACAATAAGCATAAAAACAAAAGAAATTATCGTCCAATTTTTTTTTCTACGGAACGCCGGTTTAATAAAAATGCACAAACCGTCGACGTTATTATTTTCAATATGAACATTAATGAGATATCAGGTAGGTTTATTCTAGTGATACGAAGGAGGACAATTTTAAGTTATTTAATTTTCAACAAAGGATGGCATTCCCCTGTCTATGGAACGCCATGCTATACTTATAGATACACATATAGTAAATTCGTCCTGATTATGCATGAAATATTTGCGACTTGACGTAAAACAAATAATAATCAATCAATCAATACCAGCAAAATAAGTAGATACGTGTTTACATTTGATTGTATATCAGACGAAATGACAAGTATATTATTGCAAGTTTTATATGTACAAGTTTCATTGTAAATCCGAATCAAAGTGATTTTACACATGTAAACTAAGGCGGTTACGGCTTTGTTTCGGAAGATTTGCTTCTATCATTTCGTTTATTTGTCAATGACGTTTAAACTGGAACTCGATCACACTGAAGTGTACAGGCATTTCAAAGCGGGGTACGACGTACTTAGGAGGACAGACCGTTTTGGGGGTGGCCGTTCTACAGACCTAACTATAGAGCAGATATTGATGAGGAGTATTAAATCTTCTGGAGGCTTAACCAGAGGCAGAGGTATTGGTGAAGCTCAACGTGCACAATGGATACTATCGATGCCAGCATGTGCAGACTACAACAGTGCTATGCAGGAACTTACTGGAGTTGGACACTTTACCAGTGACCAGCACAAAGAAGCTAGCCATGCCAGAAAAGAACGAGATAGGAAAGATACTCTCGCAATTCTTGAGTATCTTTGTGACAGAAATCCTTTTACTTCCAATGTTTCTCTACGAAATATTGAAACAGGCGTTGTAGCAGAGCCTGATGTCAACGTTGACAAAGCTGAAAATATAGGAACTCGTACCTTAGAAATGATGAAAGGAGAAAATGTGTTTCAGTTTTAAGAAATCAAATCAAACAGTGACATTAGCAGCAACAACTAAGACTAAGTCAGATTCAGATTTTCCAACTACTGATATAGATCCTCAGTTGATGTTTCAACGCTTGACAACAGCAGCTAATGGTCTCTTTGAAAATACAGCAGAGGTGTTCAAATATGAATTGTCTAGTGTTCCTTCCTCTATGTTTGATTGCAACAGACTTCCTCGAGAGGCATGCAAGTCAAATTTAGCTGATGCAATATGGGCATGTGGAAGCGATTGTACACATGAAATAGATGGTGAGGGATTTCAGTATGTTTTTGATGGTGGCTCTTTACTTCAGCGAATTCCCTGGACACATGGTGATTCGTTTGGATCAATAGCACAAATGTATGTTGATCATGTTATCAAGAAATAAAAAGACCCTGTTATTGCATTTGACAGTTACCCAGAGCTTCCGTCAATCAAAGATGCAGCACATTTGCGTCGAACAAAAGGAATTATTTCGCCGAACATAAATTTCACCCCTACTATGCCTTGCAAAACCAAAAAGGAACTGTTCATGTCAAACAGTCATAACAAGCAAGCGTTTATAAATATGCTTTGTGAAAAGCTCAATAAGCATGACATAAGATATAAGAATGCAGTTGATGATGCAGATCTTCTTATTGCACAAACAGCCGTAGATTGTGCTTTATCGTCAGAAGTCATTGTAATTGGTGAAGATACTGACTTGTTGGTGTTGCTTATTCATCACGTCAATCAACAGTGCAAACGGGTTATGTTCAAATCGGAAAAAATGGCAATAAACAAAAAAAATGAAAATATGGAACATTCAACAAACAAAAGGCTTTCTTGGGGAGGATATTTGTCATTTGTTACCCTTTTTGCATTCACTAACAGGTTGCGACTCTACATCTAGACTTTTTGGAATTGGCAAAGTAATTGCATTAAAAAGACTGAATCAAGAGTACTTGAAAGCACAAGGTCAATTGTTTATGAATACAACTTCAAGTAAATTGGACGTCATCATAGCAGGAGAAGAAGCTCTTACATGTGTCTATGGAGGACTCCCACTTGAAGGTCTTGACATTTTTCGATGGAGAAAATCTACCGCCAAAGTGATTACGGGAAATACATCGGTACACGTGAAAAGTTTACCTCCTACATCTGATTCAGCAAAATTCCATAGTCTACGTGTGTATTATCAGTGTCAAAAGTGGATGTCGGAAAAAGTTGATATTGATCCCACTGATTGGGGATGGGAAATTAAACGCGGAAAACTTTGTCCGATTCTGATGGAACTTCCACCGGCGCCTGAAAAACTACTAAATATCATTAGATGCAATTGCAAACAAAATTGTGACATCAAGCGATGTGTGTGTAGGAAGCATGGTCTTCAATGTTCAGTCGGATGCGGTGAATGTCGTGGATTAAATTGTTCCAATTCCGCTGCAATTGCAGAATCTGACTTCACTGACGAATAGGTACATGTGTACAGATAAATATTGTATTTAAAGGATATAACGAAACATTTCCTTCTTAACACTTAGAACCTCAAACTTTCCGCATATTAATTGGAATAAATGATACTACAGAGATGTCAATAGAAATGTCATAAACATATCTTTTGAGGTATCGTCCTTTTTTGGTCAATTAGACTTCCTACCCACACATAATGTTTCACAAATCTTAAATCTTTTCAACCAAAGTCTTTTGTTTATCACAACAGCTCATAAACTGATCTTTCGGTCTCATTTCAAATGATTTTCGAATACATATATGATCCATGATAGCTTTTCCCAGTTTTTTTGTGTTTTTTTGGCATATTTTTAAATTTTCCACCCAAAATCACATTTCTTTCATTTTTTGTATTCAATATTGTTTTATGTCATAAATGTGTCGAAATCTTTGCATTACTTTAAAATTGGAGTTATTTTTTCACAAAAAAAAACCATATGTGATTTTCTCAGTTTTTAACGAATTTGGGCTAATTTTGCTATTTTTACCCCAAATCAACATTTACCCAATCAATATTTAGCCATAAAGTTTTAAAATGATTCAAATAAAGTTATTTTACTTTATTGATATGACCTTTGAGCTTCTGTTACTATTTTTCCTTTTGTTGTTTGCTTTTGCAGTCACTCACGGTATTTTTTCGCAACTTTTCACTAAAATATGATGTTTTTACCCAAAAAATCTGATGTTTATACTCCCGAAAAAAGTGTAAAATATTTTCTTTTTAATTGATCACCTGAAAAAGTGTTGTTAAACTTTTGATTTGGGATGCTTTGTTCAAGAACTAACATTTTATGAGCAATTTCCAGTTTTTCACGATTTTTAACAAATTTTGCTCTTTTTTACCCAAAAAATACATTTTCCCCAACTGATATTGTGGTAGACTTTTAGTATGATGCAAAGAAAGCCTTTCAGGACTGGAAAATTTCCAAAATAATTCTGTTGCAATTTTTTTGAGGTTTGCCATATTTTTCATCTATTTTGACTAGTCTATGAACACTAGTTCTCAAGTTTGATTATTAGTCGGCAATAGAGTGATCTACGACAAGAACGAGGAAGAAGAAAACAGACTGAACACTAGTTCTCAAGATTGATTATTAGTCGGCAATAGAGTGATATACGACAAGAACGAGGAAGAAGAAAACAGACTGAACACTAGTTCTCAAGATTGATTATTAGTCGGCAATAGAGTGATCTACGACAAGAACGAGGAAGAAGAAAACAGACTGAACATTAGTTCTCAAGATTGATTATTAGTCCGCAATACAGTGATCTACGATAAGGACGAGGAAGAAGAAAACAGATTGAACACTAGTTCTCAAGATTGATTATTAGTCCGCAATAGAGTGATCTACGACAAGAACGAGGAAGAAGAAAACAGACTGAACACTAGTTCTCAAGATTGATTATTAGTCCGCAATAGAGTGATCTACGACAAGAACGAGGAAGAAGAAAACAGACTGAACACTAGTTCTCAAGATTGATTATTAGTCCACAATAGAGTGATCTACGACAAGAACGAGGAAGAAGAAAACAGACTGAACACTAGTTCTCAAGATTGATTATTAGTCCGCAATAGAGTGATCTACGACAAGAACGAAGAAGAAGAAAGCAGACTGAACACTAGTTCTCAAGATTGATTATTAGTTCGCAATAGAGTGATCTACGACAAGAACGAGGAAGAAGAAAACAGACTGAACACTAGTTCTCAAGATTGATTATTAGTCCGCAATACAGTGATCTACGACAAGAACGAAGAAGAAGAAAGCAGATTGAACACTAGTTCTCAAGATTGATTATTAGTCCGCAATAGAGTGATCTATGACAAGAACGAGGAAGAAGAAAACAGACTGAACACTAGTTCTCAAGATTGATTATTAGTCCGCAATACAGTGATCTACGACAAGAAAGAGGAAGAAGAAAGCAGATTGAACACTAGTTCTCAAGATTGATTATTAGTCCGCAATAGAGTGATCTATGACAAGAACGAGGAAGAAGAAAACAGACTGAACACTAGTTCTCAAGATTGATTATTAGTCCGCAATAGAGTGATCTACGACAAGAACGAGGAAGAAGAAAGCAGACTGAACACTAGTTCTCAAGATTGATTATTAGTCCGCAATACAGTGATCTACGACAAGAACGAGGAAGAAGAAAACAGACTGAACATTAGTTCTCAAGATTGATTATTAGTCCGCAATAGAGTGATCTACGACAAGAACGAGGAAGAAGAAAACAGACTGAACACTAGTTCTCAAGATTGATTATTAGTCCGCAATAGAGTGATATACGACAAGAACGAGGAAGAAAAAAACAGACTGAACAATAGTTCTCAAGATTGATTATTAGTCCGCAATAGAGTGATATACGACAAGAACGAGGAAGAAGAAACCAGACTGAACACTAGTTCTCAAGTTTGATTATTAGTCGGCAATAGAGTGATCTACGACAAGAACGAGGAAGAAGAAAACAGACTGAACACTAGTTCTCAAGATTGATTATTAGTCCGCAATAGAGTGATCTACGACAAGAACGAGGAAGAAGAAAACAGACTGAACACTAGTTCTCAAGATTGATTATTAGTCCGCAATAGAGTGATCTACGACAAGAACGAGGAAGAAGAAAACAGACTGAACACTAGTTCTCAAGATTGATTATTAGTCCGCAATAGAGTGATCTACGACAAGAACGAGGAAGAAGAAAACAGACTGAACACTAGTTCTCAAGATTGATTATAGGTCCGCAATAGAGTGATCTACGACAAGAACGAGGAAGAAGAAAACAGACTGAACACTAGTTCTCAAGATTGATTATTAGTCCGCAATAGAGTGATCTACGACAAGAACGAGGAAGAAGAAAACAGACTGAACAATAGTTCTCAAGATTGATTATTAGTCCGCAATACAGTGATCTACGACAAGAACGAGGAAAAAGAAAACAGAATGAACACTAGTTCTCAAGATTGATTATTAGTCCGCAATACAGTGATCTACGACAAGAACGAGGAAGAAGAAAACAGACTGAACACTAATTCTCAAGATTGATTATTAGTCCGCAATAGAGTGATCTAGGACAAGAACGAGGAAGAAGAAAATAGACTGAACACTAGTTCTCAAGATTGATTATTAGTCCGCAATAGGGTGATCTACGACAAGAACGAGGAAGAAGAAAACAGACTGAACACTAGTTCTCAAGATTGATTATTAGTCCGCAATACAGTGATCTACGACAAGAACGAGGAAGAAGAAAACAGACTGAACAATAGTTCTCAAGATTGATTATTAGTCCGCAATAGAATGATCTACGACAAGAACGAGGAAGAAGAAAGCAAACTGAACACTAGTTCTCAAGATTGATTATTAGTCCGCAATAGAGTGATCTACGACAAGAACGAGGAAGAGGAAAACAGACTGAACACTACTTCTCAAGATTGATTATTAGTCCGCAATAGAGTGATATACGACAAGAACGAGGAAGAAGAAAGCAGATTGAACACTAGTTCTCAAGATTGATTATTAGTCCGCAATACAGTGATCTACGACAAGAACGAGGAAGAAGAAAACAGATTGAACACTAGTTCTCAAGATTGATTATTAGTCCGCAATAGAGTGATCTACGACAAGAACGAGGAAGAAGAAAACAGACTGAACACTAGTTCTCAAGATTGATTATTAGACCGCAATACAGTGATCTACGACAAGAACGAGGAAGAAGAAAACAGACTGAACACTAGTTCACAAGATTGATTATTAGTCCGCAATAGAGTGATCTACGACAAGAACGAGGAAGAAGAAAACAGACTGAACACTAGTTCTCAAGATTGATTATTAGTCCGCAATAGAGTGATCTACGACAAGAACGAGGAAGAAGAAAACAGACTGAACACTAGTTCTCAAGATTGATTATTAGTCGGCAATAGAGTGATATACGACAAGAACGAGGAAGAAGAAAACAGATTGAACACTAGTTCTCAAGATTGATTATTAGTCCGCAATTGAGTGATCTACGACAAGAACGAGGAAGAAGAAAACAGACTGAACATTAGTTCTCAAGATTGATTATTAGTTCGCAATACAGTGATCTACGATAAGGACGAGGAAGAAGAAAACAGACTGAACACTAGTTCTCAAGATTGATTATTAGTCCGCAATAGAGTGATCTACGACAAGAACGAGGAAGAAGAAAACAGACTGAACACTAGTTCTCAAGATTGATTATTAGTCCACAATAGAGTGATCTACGACAAGAACGAGGAAGAAAGCAGATTGAACACTAGTTCTCAAGATTGATTATTAGTCTGCAATAGAGTGATCTACGACAAGAACGAGGAAGAAGAAAACAAACTGAACACTAGTTCTCAAGATTGATTATTAGTCCGCAATAGAGTGATCTACGACAAGAACGAGGAAGAAGAAAGCAGATTGAACACTAGTTCTCAAGATTGATTATTAGTTCGCAATAGAGTGATCTACGACAAGAACGAGGAAGAAGAAAACAGACTGAACACTAGTTCTCAAGATTGATTATCAGTCCGCAATACAGTGATCTACGACAAGAACGAGGAAGAAGAAAGCAGATTGAACACTAGTTTTCAAGATTGATTATTAGTCCGCAATAGAGTGATCTACGAGAAGAACGAGGAAGAAGAAAGCAGATTGAACACTAGTTCTCAAGATTGATTATTAGTCCGCAATAGAGTGATATACGACAAGAACGAGGAAGAAGAAAGCAGATTGAACACTAGTTCTCAAGATTGATTATTAGTCCGCAATAGAGTGATCTATGACAAGAACGAGGAAGAAGAAAACAGACTGAACACTAGTTCTCAAGATTGATTATTAGTCCGCAATACAGTGATCTACGACAAGAAAGAGGAAGAAGAAAGCAGATTGAACACTAGTTCTCAAGATTGATTATTAGTCCGCAATAGAGTGATCTATGACAAGAACGAGGAAGAAGAAAACAGACTGAACACTAGTTCTCAAGATTGATTATTAGTCCGCAATAGAGTGATCTACGACAAGAACGAGGAAGAAGAAAGCAGACTGAACACTAGTTCTCAAGATTGATTATTAGTCCGCAATACAGTGATCTACGACAAGAACGAGGAAGAAGAAAACAGACTGAACATTAGTTCTCAAGATTGATTATTAGTCCGCAATAGAGTGATCTACGACAAGAACGAGGAAGAAGAAAACAGACTGAACACTAGTTCTCAAGATTGATTATTAGTCCGCAATAGAGTGATATACGACAAGAACGAGGAAGAAAAAAACAGACTGAACAATAGTTCTCAAGATTGATTATTAGTCCGCAATAGAGTGATATACGACAAGAACGAGGAAGAAGAAACCAGACTGAACACTAGTTCTCAAGTTTGATTATTAGTCGGCAATAGAGTGATCTACGACAAGAACGAGGAAGAAGAAAACAGACTGAACACTAGTTCTCAAGATTGATTATTAGTCCGCAATAGAGTGATCTACGACAAGAACGAGGAAGAAGAAAACAGACTGAACACTAGTTCTCAAGATTGATTATTAGTCCGCAATAGAGTGATCTACGACAAGAACGAGGAAGAAGAAACCAGACTGAACACTAGTTCTCAAGATTGATTATTAGTCCGCAATAGAGTGATCTACGACAAGAACGAGGAAGAAGAAAACAGACTGAACACTAGTTCTCAAGATTGATTATAGGTCCGCAATAGAGTGATCTACGACAAGAACGAGGAAGAAGAAAACAGACTGAACACTAGTTCTCAAGATTGATTATTAGTCCGCAATAGAGTGATCTACGACAAGAACGAGGAAGAAGAAAACAGACTGAACAATAGTTCTCAAGATTGATTATTAGTCCGCAATACAGTGATCTACGACAAGAACGAGGAAAAAGAAAACAGAATGAACACTAGTTCTCAAGATTGATTATTAGTCCGCAATACAGTGATCTACGACAAGAACGAGGAAGAAGAAAACAGACTGAACACTAATTCTCAAGATTGATTATTAGTCCGCAATAGAGTGATCTAGGACAAGAACGAGGAAGAAGAAAATAGACTGAACACTAGTTCTCAAGATTGATTATTAGTCCGCAATAGGGTGATCTACGACAAGAACGAGGAAGAAGAAAACAGACTGAACACTAGTTCTCAAGATTGATTATTAGTCCGCAATACAGTGATCTACGACAAGAACGAGGAAGAAGAAAACAGACTGAACAATAGTTCTCAAGATTGATTATTAGTCCGCAATAGAATGATCTACGACAAGAACGAGGAAGAAGAAAGCAAACTGAACACTAGTTCTCAAGATTGATTATTAGTCCGCAATAGAGTGATCTACGACAAGAACGAGGAAGAGGAAAACAGACTGAACACTACTTCTCAAGATTGATTATTAGTCCGCAATAGAGTGATATACGACAAGAACGAGGAAGAAGAAAGCAGATTGAACACTAGTTCTCAAGATTGATTATTAGTCCGCAATACAGTGATCTACGACAAGAACGAGGAAGAAGAAAACAGATTGAACACTAGTTCTCAAGATTGATTATTAGTCCGCAATAGAGTGATCTACGACAAGAACGAGGAAGAAGAAAACAGACTGAACACTAGTTCTCAAGATTGATTATTAGACCGCAATACAGTGATCTACGACAAGAACGAGGAAGAAGAAAACAGACTGAACACTAGTTCACAAGATTGATTATTAGTCCGCAATAGAGTGATCTACGACAAGAACGAGGAAGAAGAAAACAGACTGAACACTAGTTCTCAAGATTGATTATTAGTCCGCAATAGAGTGATCTACGACAAGAACGAGGAAGAAGAAAACAGACTGAACACTAGTTCTCAAGATTGATTATTAGTCGGCAATAGAGTGATATACGACAAGAACGAGGAAGAAGAAAACAGATTGAACACTAGTTCTCAAGATTGATTATTAGTCCGCAATTGAGTGATCTACGACAAGAACGAGGAAGAAGAAAACAGACTGAACATTAGTTCTCAAGATTGATTATTAGTTCGCAATACAGTGATCTACGATAAGGACGAGGAAGAAGAAAACAGACTGAACACTAGTTCTCAAGATTGATTATTAGTCCGCAATAGAGTGATCTACGACAAGAACGAGGAAGAAGAAAACAGACTGAACACTAGTTCTCAAGATTGATTATTAGTCCACAATAGAGTGATCTACGACAAGAACGAGGAAGAAAGCAGATTGAACACTAGTTCTCAAGATTGATTATTAGTCTGCAATAGAGTGATCTACGACAAGAACGAGGAAGAAGAAAACAAACTGAACACTAGTTCTCAAGATTGATTATTAGTCCGCAATAGAGTGATCTACGACAAGAACGAGGAAGAAGAAAGCAGATTGAACACTAGTTCTCAAGATTGATTATTAGTTCGCAATAGAGTGATCTACGACAAGAACGAGGAAGAAGAAAACAGACTGAACACTAGTTCTCAAGATTGATTATCAGTCCGCAATACAGTGATCTACGACAAGAACGAGGAAGAAGAAAGCAGATTGAACACTAGTTTTCAAGATTGATTATTAGTCCGCAATAGAGTGATCTACGAGAAGAACGAGGAAGAAGAAAGCAGATTGAACACTAGTTCTCAAGATTGATTATTAGTCCGCAATAGAGTGATATACGACAAGAACGAGGAAGAAGAAAGCAGATTGAACACTAGTTCTCAAGATTGATTATTAGTCCGCAATAGAGTGATCTATGACAAGAACGAGGAAGAAGAAAACAGACTGAACACTAGTTCTCAAGATTGATTATTAGTCCGCAATAGAGTGATCTACGACAAGAACGAGGAAGAAGAAAGCAGACTGAACACTAGTTCTCAAGATTGATTATTAGTCCGCAATACAGTGATCTACGACAAGAACGAGGAAGAAGAAAACAGACTGAACACTAGTTCTCAAGATTGATTATTAGTCCGCAATACAGTGATATACGACAAGAACAAGGAAGAAAAAAACAGACTGAACAATAGTTCTCAAGATTGATTATTAATCCGCAATAGAGTGATATACGACAAGAACGAGGAAGAAGAAAACAGACTGAACACTAGTTCTCAAGTTTGATTATTAGTCGGCAATAGAGTGATCTACGACAATAACGAGGAAGAAGAAAACAGACTGAACACTAGTTCTCAAGATTGATTATTAGTCCGCAATAGAGTGAACTACGACAAGAACGAGGAAGAAGAAAACAGACTGAACACTAGTTCTCAAGATTGATTATTAGTCCGCAATAGAGTGATCTACGACAAGAACGAGGAAGAAGAAAACAGACTGAACACTAGTTCTCAAGATTGATTATTAGTCCGCAATAGAGTGATCTACGACAAGAACGAGGAAGAAGAAAGCAGATTGAACACTAGTTCTCAAGATTGATTATTAGTCCGCAATACAGTGATCTACGACAGGAAAGAGGAAGAAGAAAACAGACTGAACACTAGTTCTCAAGATTGATTATTAGTCCGCAATAGAGTGATCTACGACAGGAACGAGGAAGAAGAAAACAGACTGAACACCAGTTCTCAAGATTGATTATTAGTCCGTAATACAGTGATCTACGACAGGAACGAGGAAGAAGAAAACATACTGAACACTAGTTCTCAAGATTGATTATTAGTCCGCAATACAGTGATCTAGGACAAGAACGAGGAAGAAGAAAATAGACTGAACACTAGTTCTCAAGATTGATTATTAGTCCGCAATAGAGTGATCTACGACAAGAACGAGGAAGAAGAAAACAGACTGAACACTAGTTCTCAAGATTGATTATTAGGCCGCAATACAGTGATCTACGACAAGAACGAGGAAGAAGAAAGCAGAGTGAACACTAGTTCTCAAGATTTATTATTAGTCCGCAATACAGTGATCTACGACAAGAACGAGGAAGAAGAAAACAGACTGAACACTAGTTCTCAAGATTAATTATTAGTCCGCAATAGAGTGATCTACGACAGGAACGAGGAAGAAGAAAACAGACTGAACACTAGTTCTCAAGATTGATTATTAGTCGGCAATAGAGTGATATACGACAAGAACGAGGAAGAAGAAAACAGATTGAACACTAGTTCTCAAGATTGATTATTAGTTCGCAATAGAGTGATCTACGACAAGAACGAGGAAGAAGAAAACAGACTGAACATTAGTTCTCAAGATTGATTATTAGTTCGCAATACAGTGATCTACGATAAGGACGAGGAAGAAGAAAACAGATTGAACACTAGTTCTCAAGATTGATTATTAGTCCGCAATAGAGTGATCTACGACAAGAACGAGGAAGAAGAAAACAGACTGAACACTAGTTCTCAAGATTGATTATTAGTCCGCAATACAGTGATCTACGACAAGAACGAGGAAGAAGAAAGCAGACTGAACACTAGTTCTCAAGATTGATTATTAGTCCACAATAGAGTGATCTACGACAGGAACGAGGAAGAAGAAAACAGACTGAACACTAGTTCTCAAGATTGATTATTAGTCGGCAATAGAGTGATATACGACAAGAACGAGGAAGAAGAAAACAGACTGAACACTAGTTCTCAAGATTGATTATTAGTCCGCAATAGAGTGATCTAGGACAAGAACGAGGAAGAAGAAAATAGACTGAACACTAGTTCTCAAGATTGATTATTAGTCCGCAATAGAGTGATCTACGACAAGAACGAGGAAGAAGAAAACAGACTGAACACTAGTTCTCAAGATTGATTATTAGGCCGCAATACAGTGATCTACGACAAGAACGAGGAAGAAGAAAGCAGACTGAACACTAGTTCTCAAGATTTATTATTAGTCCGCAATACAGTGATCTACGACAAGAACGAGGAAGAAGAAAACAGACTGAACACTAGTTCTCAAGATTAATTATTAGTCCGCAATAGAGTGATCTACGACAGGAACGAGGAAGAAGAAAACAGACTGAACACTAGTTCTCAAGATTGATTATTAGTCGGCAATAGAGTGATATACGACAAGAACGAGGAAGAAGAAAACAGATTGAACACTAGTTCTCAAGATTGATTATTAGTTCGCAATAGAGTGATCTACGACAAGAACGAGGAAGAAGAAAACAGACTGAACATTAGTTCTCAAGATTGATTATTAGTTCGCAATACAGTGATCTACGATAAGGACGAGGAAGAAGAAAACAGATTGAACACTAGTTCTCAAGATTGATTATTAGTCCGCAATAGAGTGATCTACGACAAGAACGAGGAAGAAGAAAACAGACTGAACACTAGTTCTCAAGATTGATTATTAGTCCGCAATACAGTGATCTACGACAAGAACGAGGAAGAAGAAAGCAGACTGAACACTAGTTCTCAAGATTGATTATTAGTCCACAATAGAGTGATCTACGACAGGAACGAGGAAGAAGAAAACAGACTGAACACTAGTTCTCAAGATTGATTATTAGTCGGCAATAGAGTGATATACGACAAGAACGAGGAAGAAGAAAACAGACTGAACACTAGTTCTCAAGATTGATTATTAGTCCGCAATAGAGTGATCTACGACAAGAACGAGGAAGAAGAAAACAGACTGAACACTAGTTCTCAAGATTGATTATTAGTCGGCAATAGAGTGATATACGACAAGAACGAGGAAGAAGAAAACAGATTGAACACTAGTTCTCAAGATTGATTATTAGTCCGCAATAGAGTGATCTACGACAAGAACGAGGAAGAAGAAAACAGACTGAACACTAGTTCTCAAGATTGATTATCAGTCCGCAATACAGTGATCTACGACAAGAACGAGGAAGAAGAAAGCAGATTGAACACTAGTTTTCAAGATTGATTATTAGTCCGCAATAGAGTGATCTACGACAAGAACGAGGAAGAAGAAAGCAGATTGAACACTAGTTCTCAAGATTGATTATTAGTCCGCAATAGAGTGATCTACGACAAGAACGAGGAAGAAGAAAGCAGATTGAACACTAGTTCTCAAGATTGATTATAAGTCCGCAATAGAGTGATCTATGACAAGAAAGAGGAAGAAGAAAACAGATTGAACACTAGTTCTCAAGATTGATTATTAGTCCGCAATAGAGTGATCTACGACAAGAACGAGGAAGAAGAAAGCAGACTGAACACTAGTTCACAAGATTGATTATTAGTCCGCAATACAGTGATCTACGACAAGAACGAGGAAGAAGAAAACAGACTGAACACTAGTTCTCAAGATTGATTATTAGTCCGCAATAGAGTGATCTACGACAAGAACGAGGAAGAAGAAAACAGACTGAACACTAGTTCTCAAGATTGATTATTAGTCCGCAATAGAGTGATATACGACAAGAACAAGGAAGAAAAAAACAGACTGAACAATAGTTCTCAAGATTGATTATTAGTTCGCAATAGAGTGATATACGACAAGAACGAGGAAGAAGAAAACAGACTGAACACTAGTTCTCAAGTTTGATTATTAGTCGGCAATAGAGTGATCTACGACAAGAACGAGGAAGAAGAAAACAGACTGAACACTAGTTCTCAAGATTGATTATTAGTCCGCAATAGAGTGAACTACGACAAGAACGAGGAAGAAGAAAACAGACTGAACACTAGTTCTCAAGATTGATTATTAGTCCTCAATAGAGTGATCTACGACAAGAACGAGGAAGAAGAAAACAGACTGAACACTAGTTCTCAAGATTGATTATTAGTCTGCAATAGAGTGATCTACGACAAGAACGAAGAAGAATAAAGCAGATTGAACACTAGTTCTCAAGATTGATTATTAGTCCGCAATAGAGTGATCTACGACAAGAACGAGGAAGAAGAAAGCAGATTGAACACTAGTTCTCAAGATTGATTATTAGTCCGCAATAGAGTGATCTATGACAAGAACGAGGAAGAAGAAAACAGACTGAACACTAGTTCTCAAGATTGATTATTAGTCCGCAATAGAGTGATCTACGACAAGAACGAGGAAGAAGAAAGCAGACTGAACACTAGTTCTCAAGATTGATTATTAGTCCGCAATACAGTGATCTACGACAAGAACGAGGAAGAAGAAAACAGACTGAACACTAGTTCTCAAGATTGATTATTAGTCCGCAATAGAGTGATCTACGACAAGAACGAGGAAGAAGAAAACAGACTGAACACTAGTTCTCAAGATTGATTATTAGTCCGCAATACAGTGATATACGACAAGAACAAGGAAGAAAAAAACAGACTGAACAATAGTTCTCAAGATTGATTATTAGTCCGCAATAGAGTGATATACGACAAGAACGAGGAAGAAGAAAACAGACTGAACACTAGTTCTCAAGTTTGATTATTAGTCGGCAATAGAGTGATCTACGACAAGAACGAGGAAGAAGAAAACAGACTGAACACTAGTTCTCAAGATTGATTATTAGTCCGCAATAAAGAGAACTACGACAAGAACGAGGAAGAAGAAAACAGACTGAACACTAGTTCTCAAGATTGATTATTAGTCCGCAATAGAGTGATCTACGACAAGAACGAGGAAGAAGAAAACAGACTGAACACTAGTTCTCAAGATTGATTATTAGTCCGCAATAGAGTGATCTACGACAAGAACGAGGAAGAAGAAAGCAGATTGAACACTAGTTCTCAAGATTGATTATTAGTCCGCAATACAGTGATCTACGACAGGAAAGAGGAAGAAGAAAACAGACTGAACACTAGTTCTCAAGATTGATTATTAGTCCGCAATAGAGTGATCTACGACAGGAACGAGGAAGAAGAAAACAGACTGAACACCAGTTCTCAAGATTGATTATTAGTCCGTAATACAGTGATCTACGACAGGAACGAGGAAGAAGAACACATACTGAACACTAGTTCTCAAGATTGATTATTAGTCCGCAATAGAGTGATCTACGACAAGAACGAGGAAGAAGAAAGCAGATTGAACACTAGTTCTCAAGATTGATTATAAGTCCGCAATAGAGTGATCTATGACAAGAAAGAGGAAGAAGAAAACAGATTGAACACTAGTTCTCAAGATTGATTATTAGTCCGCAATAGAGTGATCTACGACAAGAACGAGGAAGAAGAAAGCAGACTGAACACTAGTTCACAAGATTGATTATTAGTCCGCAATACAGTGATCTACGACAAGAACGAGGAAGAAGAAAACAGACTGAACACTAGTTCTCAAGATTGATTATTAGTCCGCAATAGAGTGATCTACGACAAGAACGAGGAAGAAGAAAACAGACTGAACACTAGTTCTCAAGATTGATTATTAGTCCGCAATAGAGTGATATACGACAAGAACAAGGAAGAAAAAAACAGACTGAACAATAGTTCTCAAGATTGATTATTAGTTCGCAATAGAGTGATATACGACAAGAACGAGGAAGAAGAAAACAGACTGAACACTAGTTCTCAAGTTTGATTATTAGTCGGCAATAGAGTGATCTACGACAAGAACGAGGAAGAAGAAAACAGACTGAACACTAGTTCTCAAGATTGATTATTAGTCCGCAATAGAGTGAACTACGACAAGAACGAGGAAGAAGAAAACAGACTGAACACTAGTTCTCAAGATTGATTATTAGTCCGCAATAGAGTGATCTACGACAAGAACGAGGAAGAAGAAAACAGACTGAACACTAGTTCTCAAGATTGATTATTAGTCCGCAATAGAGTGATCTACGACAAGAACGAGGAAGAAGAAAACAGACTGAACACTAGTTCTCAAGATTGATTATTAGGCCGCAATACAGTGATCTACGACAAGAACGAGGAAGAAGAAAGCAGACTGAACACTAGTTCTCAAGATTTATTATTAGTCCGCAATACAGTGATCTACGACAAGAACGAGGAAGAAGAAAACAGACTGAACACTAGTTCTCAAGATTAATTATTAGTCCGCAATAGAGTGATCTACGACAGGAACGAGGAAGAAGAAAACAGACTGAACACTAGTTCTCAAGATTGATTATTAGTCGGCAATAGAGTGATATACGACAAGAACGAGGAAGAAGAAAACAGATTGAACACTAGTTCTCAAGATTGATTATTAGTCCGCAATAGAGTGATCTACGACAAGAACGAGGAAGAAGAAAACAGACTGAACATTAGTTCTCAAGATTGATTATTAGTTCGCAATACAGTGATCTACGATAAGGACGAGGAAGAAGAAAACAGATTGAACACTAGTTCTCAAGATTGATTATTAGTCCGCAATAGAGTGATCTACGACAAGAACGAGGAAGAAGAAAACAGACTGAACACTAGTTCTCAAGATTGATTATTAGTCCGCAATAGAGTGATCTACGACAAGAACGAGGAAGTGGAAAGCAGACTGAACACTAGTTCTCAAGATTGATTATTAGTCCACAATAGAGTGATCTACGACAAGAACGATGAAGAAAGCAGATTGAACACTAGTTCTCAAGATTGATTATTAGTTCGCAATAGAGTGATCTACGACAAGAACGAGGAAGAAGAAAACAGACTGAACACTAGTTCTCAAGATTGATTATCAGTCCGCAATACAGTGATCTACGACAAGAACGAGGAAGAAGAAAGCAGATTGAACACTAGTTTTCAAGATTGATTATTAGTCCGCAATAGAGTGATCTACGACAAGAACGAGGAAGAAGAAAGCAGATTGAACACTAGTTCTCAAGATTGATTATTAGTCCGCAATACAGTGATCTACGACAAGAACGAGGAAGAAGAAAACAGACTGAACACTAGTTCTCAAGATTGATTATTAGTCCGCAATAGAGTGATCTACGACAAGAACGAGGAAGAAGAAAACAGACTGAACACTAGTTCTCAAGATTGATTATTAGTCCGCAATACAGTGATATACGACAAGAACAAGGAAGAAAAAAACAGACTGAACAATAGTTCTCAAGATTGATTATTAGTCCGCAATAGAGTGATATACGACAAGAACGAGGAAGAAGAAAACAGACTGAACACTAGTTCTCAAGATTGATTATTAGTCGGCAATAGAGTGATCTACGACAAGAACGAGGAAGAAGAAAACAGACTGAACACTAGTTCTCAAGATTGATTATTAGTCGGCAATAGAGTGAACTACGACAAGAACGAGGAAGAAGAAAACAGACTGAACACTAGTTCTCAAGATTGATTATTAGTCCGCAATAGAGTGATCTACGACAAGAACGAGGAAGAAGAAAACAGACTGAACACTAGTTCTCAAGATTGATTATTAGTCCGCAATAGAGTGATCTACGACAAGAACGAGGAAGAAGAAAGCAGATTGAACACTAGTTCTCAAGATTGATTATTAGTCCGCAATACAGTGATCTACGACAGGAAAGAGGAAGAAGAAAACAGACTGAACACTAGTTCTCAAGATTGATTATTAGTCCGCAATAGAGTGATCTACGACAGGAACGAGGAAGAAGAAAACAGACTGAACACCAGTTCTCAAGATTGATTATTAGTCCGCAATACAGTGATATACGACAAGAACAAGGAAGAAAAAAACAGACTGAACAATAGTTCTCAAGATTGATTATTAGTCCGCAATAGAGTGATATACGACAAGAACGAGGAAGAAGAAAACAGACTGAACACTAGTTCTCAAGTTTGATTATTAGTCGGCAATAGAGTGATCTACGACAAGAACGAGGAAGAAGAAAACAGACTGAACACTAGTTCTCAAGATTGATTATTAGTCGGCAATAGAGTGAACTACGACAAGAACGAGGAAGAAGAAAACAGACTGAACACTAGTTCTCAAGATTGATTATTAGTCCGCAATAGAGTGATCTACGACAAGAACGAGGAAGAAGAAAACAGACTGAACACTAGTTCTCAAGATTGATTATTAGTCCGCAATAGAGTGATCTACGACAAGAACGAGGAAGAAGAAAGCAGATTGAACACTAGTTCTCAAGATTGATTATTAGTCCGCAATACAGTGATATACGACAGGAAAGAGGAAGAAGAAAACAGACTGAACACTAGTTCTCAAGATTGATTATTAGTCCGCAATAGAGTGATCTACGACAGGAACGAGGAAGAAGAAAACAGACTGAACACCAGTTCTCAAGATTGATTATTAGTCCGTAATACAGTGATCTACGACAGGAACGAGGAAGAAGAAAACATACTGAACACTAGTTCTCAAGATTGATTATTAGTCCGCAATACAGTGATCTAGGACAAGAACGAGGAAGAAGAAAATAGACTGAACACTAGTTCTCAAGATTGATTATTAGTCCGCAATAGAGTGATCTACGAGAAGAACGAGGAAGAAGAAAACAGACTGAACACTAGTTCTCAAGATTGATTATTAGGCCACAATACAGTGATCTACGACAAGAACGAGGAAGAAGAAAGCAGAGTGAACACTAGTTCTCAAGATTTATTATTAGTCCGCAATACAGTGATCTACGACAAGAACGAGGAAGAAGAAAACAGACTGAACACTAGTTCTCAAGATTAATTATTAGTCCGCAATAGAGTGATCTACGACAGGAACGAGGAAGAAGAAAACAGACTGAACACTAGTTCTCAAGATTGATTATTAGTCGGCAATAGAGTGATATACGACAAGAACGAGGAAGAAGAAAACAGACTGAACACCAGTTCTCAAGATTGATTATTAGTCCGCAATAGAGTGATCTACGACAAGAACGAGGAAGAAGAAAACAGACTGAACACTAGTTCTCAAGATTGATTATTAGTCGGCAATAGAGTGATATACGACAGGAACGAGGAAGAAGAAAACAGATTGAACACTAGTTCTCAAAATTGATTATTAGTCCGCAATAGAGTGATCTACGAGAAGAACGAGGAAGAAGAAAACAGACTGAACATTAGTTCTCAAGATTGATTATTAGTTCGCAATACAGTGATCTACGATAAGGACGAGGAAGAAGAAAACAGACTGAACACTAGTTCTCAAGATTGATTATCAGTCCGCAATACAGTGATCTACGACAAGAACGAGGAAGAAGAAAGCAGATTGAACACTAGTTTTCAAGATTGATTATTAGTCCGCAATAGAGTGATCTACGACAAGAACGAGGAAGAAGAAAGCAGATTGAACACTAGTTCTCAAGATTGATTATTAGTCCGCAATAGAGTGATCTACGACAAGAACGAGGAAGAAGAAAGCAGATTGAACACTAGTTCTCAAGATTGATTATTAGTCCGCAATAGAGTGATCTATGACAAGAAAGAGGAAGAAGAAAACAGATTGAACACTAGTTCTCAAGATTGATTATTAGTCCGCAATACAGTGATCTACGACAAGAACGAGGAAGAAGAAAGCAGACTGAACACCAGTTCTCAAGATTGATTATTAGTCCGCAATACAGTGATATACGACAAGAACAAGGAAGAAAAAAACAGACTGAACAATAGTTCTCAAGATTGATTATTAGTCCGCAATAGAGTGATATACGACAAGAACGAGGAAGAAGAAAACAGACTGAACACTAGTTCTCAAGTTTGATTATTAGTCGGCAATAGAGTGATCTACGACAAGAACGAGGAAGAAGAAAACAGACTGAACACTAGTTCTCAAGATTGATTATTAGTCGGCAATAGAGTGAACTACGACAAGAACGAGGAAGAAGAAAACAGACTGAACACTAGTTCTCAAGATTGATTATTAGTCCGCAATAGAGTGATCTACGACAAGAACGAGGAAGAAGAAAACAGACTGAACACTAGTTCTCAAGATTGATTATTAGTCCGCAATAGAGTGATCTACGACAAGAACGAGGAAGAAGAAAGCAGATTGAACACTAGTTCTCAAGATTGATTATTAGTCCGCAATACAGTGATCTACGACAGGAAAGAGGAAGAAGAAAACAGACTGAACACTAGTTCTCAAGATTGATTATTAGTCCGCAATAGAGTGATCTACGACAGGAACGAGGAAGAAGAAAACAGACTGAACACTAGTTCTCAAGTTTGATTATTAGTCGGCAATAGAGTGATCTACGACAAGAACGAGGAAGAAGAAAACAGACTGAACACTAGTTCTCAAGATTGATTATTAGTCCGCAATACAGTGATATACGACAAGAACAAGGAAGAAAAAAACAGACTGAACAATAGTTCTCAAGATTGATTATTAGTCCGCAATAGAGTGATATACGACAAGAACGAGGAAGAAGAAAACAGACTGAACACTAGTTCTCAAGTTTGATTATTAGTCGGCAATAGAGTGATCTACGACAAGAACGAGGAAGAAGAAAACAGACTGAACACTAGTTCTCAAGATTGATTATTAGTCGGCAATAGAGTGAACTACGACAAGAACGAGGAAGAAGAAAACAGACTGAACACTAGTTCTCAAGATTGATTATTAGTCCGCAATAGAGTGATCTACGACAAGAACGAGGAAGAAGAAAACAGACTGAACACTAGTTCTCAAGATTGATTATTAGTCCGCAATAGAGTGATCTACGACAAGAACGAGGAAGAAGAAAGCAGATTGAACACTAGTTCTCAAGATTGATTATTAGTCCGCAATACAGTGATCTACGACAGGAAAGAGGAAGAAGAAAACAGACTGAACACTAGTTCTCAAGATTGATTATTAGTCCGCAATAGAGTGATCTACGACAGGAACGAGGAAGAAGAAAACAGACTGAACACCAGTTCTCAAGATTGATTATTAGTCCGCAATAGAGTGATCTACGACAAGAACGAGGAAGAAGAAAACAGACTGAACACTAGTTCTCAAGATTGATTATCAGTCCGCAATACAGTGATCTACGACAAGAACGAGGAAGA
Organism: Bathymodiolus septemdierum; assembly: GCA_963383655.1. Classification (NCBI taxonomy): domain Eukaryota; kingdom Metazoa; phylum Mollusca; class Bivalvia; order Mytilida; family Modiolidae; genus Bathymodiolus; species Bathymodiolus septemdierum. Next base: position 63,019,980 of record OY726530.1, read on the forward strand.
AGAAAGCAGATTGAACACTAGTTTTCAAGATTGATTATTAGTCCGCAATAGAGTGATCTACGACAAGAACGAGGAAGAAGAAAGCAGATTGAACACTAGTTCTCAAGATTGATTATTAGTCCGCAATAGAGTGATCTACGACAAGAACGAGGAAGAAGAAAGCAGATTGAACACTAGTTCTCAAGATTGATTATTAGTCCGCAATAGAGTGATCTATGACAAGAAAGAGGAAGAAGAAAACAGATTGAACACTAGTTCTCAAGATTGATTATTAGTCCGCAATACAGTGATCTACGACAAGAACGAGGAAGAAGAAAGCAGACTGAACACCAGTTCTCAAGATTGATTATTAGTCCGCAATACAGTGATATACGACAAGAACAAGGAAGAAAAAAACAGACTGAACAATAGTTCTCAAGATTGATTATTAGTCCGCAATAGAGTGATATACGACAAGAACGAGGAAGAAGAAAACAGACTGAACACTAGTTCTCAAGTTTGATTATTAGTCGGCAATAGAGTGATCTACGACAAGAACGAGGAAGAAGAAAACAGACTGAACACTAGTTCTCAAGATTGATTATTAGTCGGCAATAGAGTGAACTACGACAAGAACGAGGAAGAAGAAAACAGACTGAACACTAGTTCTCAAGATTGATTATTAGTCCGCAATAGAGTGATCTACGACAAGAACGAGGAAGAAGAAAACAGACTGAACACTAGTTCTCAAGATTGATTATTAGTCCGCAATAGAGTGATCTACGACAAGAACGAGGAAGAAGAAAGCAGATTGAACACTAGTTCTCAAGATTGATTATTAGGCCACAATACAGTGATCTACGACAAGAACGAGGAAGAAGAAAGCAGAGTGAACACTAGTTCTCAAGATTTATTATTAGTCCGCAATACAGTGATCTACGACAAGAACGAGGAAGAAGAAAACAGACTGAACACTAGTTCTCAAGATTAATTATTAGTCCGCAATAGAGTGATCTACGACAGGAACGAGGAAGAAGAAAACAGACTGAACACTAGTTCTCAAGATTGATTATTAGTCGGCAATAGAGTGATATACGACAAGAACGAGGAAGAAGAAAACAGACTGAACACCAGTTCTCAAGATTGATTATTAGTCCGCAATAGAGTGATCTACGACAAGAACGAGGAAGAAGAAAACAGACTGAACACTAGTTCTCAAGATTGATTATTAGTCGGCAATAGAGTGATATACGACAGGAACGAGGAAGAAGAAAACAGATTGAACACTAGTTCTCAAAATTGATTATTAGTCCGCAATAGAGTGATCTACGAGAAGAACGAGGAAGAAGAAAACAGACTGAACATTAGTTCTCAAGATTGATTATTAGTTCGCAATACAGTGATCTACGATAAGGACGAGGAAGAAGAAAACAGACTGAACACTAGTTCTCAAGATTGATTATTAGTCCGCAATAGAGTGATCTACGACAAGAACGAGGAAGAAGAAAACAGACTGAACACTAGTTCTCAAGATTGATTATCAGTCCGCAATACAGTGATCTACGACAAGAACGAGGAAGAAGAAAGCAGATTGAACACTAGTTTTCAAGATTGATTATTAGTCCGCAATAGAGTGATCTACGACAAGAACGAGGAAGAAGAAAGCAGATTGAACACTAGTTCTCAAGATTGATTATTAGTCCGCAATAGAGTGATATACGACAAGAACGAGGAAGAAGAAAACAGACTGAACACTAGTTCTCAAGATTGATTATTAGGCCACAATACAGTGATCTACGACAAGAACGAGGAAGAAGAAAGCAGAGTGAACACTAGTTCTCAAGATTTATTATTAGTCCGCAATACAGTGATCTACGACAAGAACGAGGAAGAAGAAAACAGACTGAACACTAGTTCTCAAGATTAATTATTAGTCCGCAATAGAGTGATCTACGACAGGAACGAGGAAGAAGAAAACAGACTGAACACTAGTTCTCAAGATTGATTATTAGTCGGCAATAGAGTGATATACGACAAGAACGAGGAAGAAGAAAACAGACTGAACACCAGTTCTCAAGATTGATTATTAGTCCGCAATAGAGTGATCTACGACAAGAACGAGGAAGAAGAAAACAGACTGAACACTAGTTCTCAAGATTGATTATTAGTCGGCAATAGAGTGATATACGACAGGAACGAGGAAGAAGAAAACAGATTGAACACTAGTTCTCAAAATTGATTATTAGTCCGCAATAGAGTGATCTACGAGAAGAACGAGGAAGAAGAAAACAGACTGAACATTAGTTCTCAAGATTGATTATTAGTTCGCAATACAGTGATCTACGATAAGGACGAGGAAGAAGAAAACAGACTGAACACTAGTTCTCAAGATTGATTATTAGTCCGCAATAGAGTGATCTACGACAAGAACGAGGAAGAAGAAAACAAACTGAACACTAGTTCTCAAGATTGATTATCAGTCCGCAATACAGTGATCTACGACAAGAACGAGGAAGAAGAAAGCAGATTGAACACTAGTTTTCAAGATTGATTATTAGTCCGCAATAGAGTGATCTACGACAAGAACGAGGAAGAAGAAAGCAGATTGAACACTAGTTCTCAAGATTGATTATTAGTCCGCAATAGAGTGATCTACGACAAGAACGAGGAAGAAGAAAGCAGATTGAACACTAGTTCTCAAGATTGATTATTAGTCCGCAATAGAGTGATCTATGACAAGAAAGAGGAAGAAGAAAACAGATTGAACACTAGTTCTCAAGATTGATTATTAGTCCGCAATACAGTGATCTACGACAAGAACGAGGAAGAAGAAAGCAGACTGAACACCAGTTCTCAAGATTGATTATTAGTCCGCAATACAGTGATATACGACAAGAACAAGGAAGAAAAAAACAGACTGAACAATAGTTCTCAAGATTGATTATTAGTCCGCAATAGAGTGATATACGACAAGAACGAGGAAGAAGAAAACAGACTGAACACTAGTTCTCAAGTTTGATTATTAGTCGGCAATAGAGTGATCTACGACAAGAACGAGGAAGAAGAAAACAGACTGAACACTAGTTCTCAAGATTGATTATTAGTCGGCAATAGAGTGAACTACGACAAGAACGAGGAAGAAGAAAACAGACTGAACACTAGTTCTCAAGATTGATTATTAGTCCGCAATAGAGTGATCTACGACAAGAACGAGGAAGAAGAAAACAGACTGAACACTAGTTCTCAAGATTGATTATTAGTCCGCAATAGAGTGATCTACGACAAGAACGAGGAAGAAGAAAGCAGATTGAACACTAGTTCTCAAGATTGATTATTAGTCCGCAATACAGTGATCTACGACAGGAAAGAGGAAGAAGAAAACAGACTGAACACTAGTTCTCAAGATTGATTATTAGTCCGCAATAGAGTGATCTACGACAGGAACGAGGAAGAAGAAAACAGACTGAACACCAGTTCTCAAGATTGATTATTAGTCCGTAATACAGTGATCTACGACAGGAACGAGGAAGAAGAAAACATACTGAACACTAGTTCTCAAGATTGATTATTAGTCCGCAATAGAGTGATCTACGACAAGAACGAGGAAGAAGAAAACAGACTGAACACTAGTTCTCAAGATTGATTATCAGTCCGCAATACAGTGATCTACGACAAGAACGAGGAAGAAGAAAGCAGATTGAACACTAGTTTTCAAGATTGATTATTAGTCCGCAATAGAGTGATCTACGACAAGAACGAGGAAGAAGAAAGCAGATTGAACACTAGTTCTCAAGATTGATTATTAGTCCGCAATAGAGTGATCTACGACAAGAACGAGGAAGAAGAAAGCAGATTGAACACTAGTTCTCAAGATTGATTATTAGTCCGCAATAGAGTGATCTATGACAAGAAAGAGGAAGAAGAAAACAGATTGAACACTAGTTCTCAAGATTGATTATTAGTCCGCAATACAGTGATCTACGACAAGAACGAGGAAGAAGAAAACAGACTGAACACTAGTTCTCAAGATTAATTATTAGTCCGCAATAGAGTGATCTACGACAGGAACGAGGAAGAAGAAAACAGACTGAACACTAGTTCTCAAGATTGATTATTAGTCGGCAATAGAGTGATATACGACAAGAACGAGGAAGAAGAAAACAGACTGAACACCAGTTCTCAAGATTGATTATTAGTCCGCAATAGAGTGATCTACGACAAGAACGAGGAAGAAGAAAACAGACTGAACACTAGTTCTCAAGATTGATTATTAGTCGGCAATAGAGTGATATACGACAGGAACGAGGAAGAAGAAAACAGATTGAACACTAGTTCTCAAAATTGATTATTAGTCCGCAATAGAGTGATCTACGAGAAGAACGAGGAAGAAGAAAACAGACTGAACATTAGTTCTCAAGATTGATTATTAGTTCGCAATACAGTGATCTACGATAAGGACGAGGAAGAAGAAAACAGACTGAACACTAGTTCTCAAGATTGATTATTAGTCCGCAATAGAGTGATCTACGACAAGAACGAGGAAGAAGAAAACAGACTGAACACTAGTTCTCAAGATTGATTATCAGTCCGCAATACAGTGATCTACGACAAGAACGAGGAAGAAGAAAGCAGATTGAACACTAGTTTTCAAGATTGATTATTAGTCCGCAATAGAGTGATCTACGACAAGAACGAGGAAGAAGAAAGCAGATTGAACACTAGTTCTCAAGATTGATTATTAGTCCGCAATAGAGTGATATACGACAAGAACGAGGAAGAAGAAAACAGACTGAACACTAGTTCTCAAGATTGATTATTAGGCCACAATACAGTGATCTACGACAAGAACGAGGAAGAAGAAAGCAGAGTGAACACTAGTTCTCAAGATTTATTATTAGTCCGCAATACAGTGATCTACGACAAGAACGAGGAAGAAGAAAACAGACTGAACACTAGTTCTCAAGATTAATTATTAGTCCGCAATAGAGTGATCTACGACAGGAACGAGGAAGAAGAAAACAGACTGAACACTAGTTCTCAAGATTGATTATTAGTCGGCAATAGAGTGATATACGACAAGAACGAGGAAGAAGAAAACAGACTGAACACCAGTTCTCAAGATTGATTATTAGTCCGCAATAGAGTGATCTACGACAAGAACGAGGAAGAAGAAAACAGACTGAACACTAGTTCTCAAGATTGATTATTAGTCGGCAATAGAGTGATATACGACAGGAACGAGGAAGAAGAAAACAGATTGAACACTAGTTCTCAAAATTGATTATTAGTCCGCAATAGAGTGATCTACGAGAAGAACGAGGAAGAAGAAAACAGACTGAACATTAGTTCTCAAGATTGATTATTAGTTCGCAATACAGTGATCTACGATAAGGACGAGGAAGAAGAAAACAGACTGAACACTAGTTCTCAAGATTGATTATTAGTCCGCAATAGAGTGATCTACGACAAGAACGAGGAAGAAGAAAACAAACTGAACACTAGTTCTCAAGATTGATTATCAGTCCGCAATACAGTGATCTACGACAAGAACGAGGAAGAAGAAAGCAGATTGAACACTAGTTTTCAAGATTGATTATTAGTCCGCAATAGAGTGATCTACGACAAGAACGAGGAAGAAGAAAGCAGATTGAACACTAGTTCTCAAGATTGATTATTAGTCCGCAATAGAGTGATCTACGACAAGAACGAGGAAGAAGAAAGCAGATTGAACACTAGTTCTCAAGATTGATTATTAGTCCGCAATAGAGTGATCTATGACAAGAAAGAGGAAGAAGAAAACAGATTGAACACTAGTTCTCAAGATTGATTATTAGTCCGCAATACAGTGATCTACGACAAGAACGAGGAAGAAGAAAGCAGACTGAACACCAGTTCTCAAGATTGATTATTAGTCCGCAATACAGTGATATACGACAAGAACAAGGAAGAAAAAAACAGACTGAACAATAGTTCTCAAGATTGATTATTAGTCCGCAATAGAGTGATATACGACAAGAACGAGGAAGAAGAAAACAGACTGAACACTAGTTCTCAAGTTTGATTATTAGTCGGCAATAGAGTGATCTACGACAAGAACGAGGAAGAAGAAAACAGACTGAACACTAGTTCTCAAGATTGATTATTAGTCGGCAATAGAGTGAACTACGACAAGAACGAGGAAGAAGAAAACAGACTGAACACTAGTTCTCAAGATTGATTATTAGTCCGCAATAGAGTGATCTACGACAAGAACGAGGAAGAAGAAAACAGACTGAACACTAGTTCTCAAGATTGATTATTAGTCCGCAATAGAGTGATCTACGACAAGAACGAGGAAGAAGAAAGCAGATTGAACACTAGTTCTCAAGATTGATTATTAGTCCGCAATACAGTGATCTACGACAGGAAAGAGGAAGAAGAAAACAGACTGAACACTAGTTCTCAAGATTGATTATTAGTCCGCAATAGAGTGATCTACGACAGGAACGAGGAAGAAGAAAACAGACTGAACACCAGTTCTCAAGATTGATTATTAGTCCGTAATACAGTGATCTACGACAGGAACGAGGAAGAAGAAAACATACTGAACACTAGTTCTCAAGATTGATTATTAGTCCGCAATAGAGTGATCTACGACAAGAACGAGGAAGAAGAAAACAGACTGAACACTAGTTCTCAAGATTGATTATCAGTCCGCAATACAGTGATCTACGACAAGAACGAGGAAGAAGAAAGCAGATTGAACACTAGTTTTCAAGATTGATTATTAGTCCGCAATAGAGTGATCTACGACAAGAACGAGGAAGAAGAAAGCAGATTGAACACTAGTTCTCAAGATTGATTATTAGTCCGCAATAGAGTGATCTACGACAAGAACGAGGAAGAAGAAAGCAGATTGAACACTAGTTCTCAAGATTGATTATTAGTCCGCAATAGAGTGATCTATGACAAGAAAGAGGAAGAAGAAAACAGATTGAACACTAGTTCTCAAGATTGATTATTAGTCCGCAATACAGTGATCTACGACAAGAACGAGGAAGAAGAAAGCAGACTGAACACCAGTTCTCAAGATTGATTATTAGTCCGCAATACAGTGATATACGACAAGAACAAGGAAGAAAAAAACAGACTGAACAATAGTTCTCAAGATTGATTATTAGTCCGCAATAGAGTGATATACGACAAGAACGAGGAAGAAGAAAACAGACTGAACACTAGTTCTCAAGTTTGATTATTAGTCGGCAATAGAGTGATCTACGACAAGAACGAGGAAGAAGAAAACAGACTGAACACTAGTTCTCAAGATTGATTATTAGTCGGCAATAGAGTGAACTACGACAAGAACGAGGAAGAAGAAAACAGACTGAACACTAGTTCTCAAGATTGATTATTAGTCCGCAATAGAGTGATCTACGACAAGAACGAGGAAGAAGAAAACAGACTGAACACTAGTTCTCAAGATTGATTATTAGTCCGCAATAGAGTGATCTACGACAAGAACGAGGAAGAAGAAAGCAGATTGAACACTAGTTCTCAAGATTGATTATTAGTCCGCAATACAGTGATCTACGACAGGAAAGAGGAAGAAGAAAACAGACTGAACACTAGTTCTCAAGATTGATTATTAGTCCGCAATAGAGTGATCTACGACAGGAACGAGGAAGAAGAAAACAGACTGAACACCAGTTCTCAAGATTGATTATTAGTCCGTAATACAGTGATCTACGACAGGAACGAGGAAGAAGAAAACATACTGAACACTAGTTCTCAAGATTGATTATTAGTCCGCAATACAGTGATCTAGGACAAGAACGAGGAAGAAGAAAATAGACTGAACACTAGTTCTCAAGATTGATTATTAGTCCGCAATAGAGTGATCTACGAGAAGAACGAGGAAGAAGAAAACAGACTGAACACTAGTTCTCAAGATTGATTATTAGGCCGCAATACAGTGATCTACGACAAGAACGAGGAAGAAGAAAGCAGACTGAACACTAGTTCTCAAGATTTATTATTAGTCCGCAATACAGTGATCTACGACAAGAACGAGGAAGAAGAAAACAGACTGAACACTAGTTCTCAAGATTAATTATTAGTCCGCAATAGAGTGATCTACGACAGGAACGAGGAAGAAGAAAACAGACTGAACACTAGTTCTAAAGATTGATTATTAGTCGGCAATAGAGTGATATACGACAAGAACGAGGAAGAAGAAAACAGATTGAACACTAGTTCTCAAGATTGATTATTAGTCCGCAATAGAGTGATCTACGACAAGAACGAGGAAGAAGAAAACAGACTGAACATTAGTTCTCAAGATTGATTATTAGTTCGCAATACAGTGATCTACGATAAGGACGAGGAAGAAGAAAACAGATTGAACACTAGTTCTCAAGATTCATTATTAGTCCGCAATAGAGTGATCTACGACAAGAACGAGGAAGAAGAAAACAGACTGAACACTAGTTCTCAAGATTGATTATTAGTCCGCAATAGATTGATCTACGACAAGAACGAGGAAGTGGAAAGCAGACTGAACACTAGTTCTCAAGATTGATTATTAGTCCACAATAGAGTGATCTACGACAAGAACGATGAAGAAAGCAGATTGAACACTAGTTCTCAAGATTGATTATTAGTTCGCAATAGAGTGATCTACGACAAGAACGAGGAAGAAGAAAACAGACTGAACACTAGTTCTCAAGATTGATTATCAGTCCGCAATACAGTGATCTACGACAAGAACGAGGAAGAAGAAAGCAGATTGAACACTAGTTTTCAAGATTGATTATTAGTCCGCAATAGAGTGATCTACGACAAGAACGAGGAAGAAGAAAGCAGATTGAACACTAGTTCTCAAGATTGATTATTAGTCCGCAATACAGTGATCTACGACAAGAACGAGGAAGAAGAAAACAGACTGAACACTAGTTCTCAAGATTGATTATTAGTCCGCAATAGAGTGATCTACGACAAGAACGAGGAAGAAGAAAACAGACTGAACACTAGTTCTCAAGATTGATTATTAGTCCGCAATACAGTGATATACGACAAGAACAAGGAAGAAAAAAACAGACTGAACAATAGTTCTCAAGATTGATTATTAGTCCGCAATAGAGTGATATACGACAAGAACGAGGAAGAAGAAAACAGACTGAACACTAGTTCTCAAGATTGATTATTAGTCGGCAATAGAGTGATCTACGACAAGAACGAGGAAGAAGAAAACAGACTGAACACTAGTTCTCAAGATTGATTATTAGTCGGCAATAGAGTGAACTACGACAAGAACGAGGAAGAAGAAAACAGACTGAACACTAGTTCTCAAGATTGATTATTAGTCCGCAATAGAGTGATCTACGACAAGAACGAGGAAGAAGAAAACAGACTGAACACTAGTTCTCAAGATTGATTATTAGTCCGCAATAGAGTGATCTACGACAAGAACGAGGAAGAAGAAAGCAGATTGAACACTAGTTCTCAAGATTGATTATTAGTCCGCAATACAGTGATCTACGACAGGAAAGAGGAAGAAGAAAACAGACTGAACACTAGTTCTCAAGATTGATTATTAGTCCGCAATAGAGTGATCTACGACAGGAACGAGGAAGAAGAAAACAGACTGAACACCAGTTCTCAAGATTGATTATTAGTCCGCAATACAGTGATATACGACAAGAACAAGGAAGAAAAAAACAGACTGAACAATAGTTCTCAAGATTGATTATTAGTCCGCAATAGAGTGATATACGACAAGAACGAGGAAGAAGAAAACAGACTGAACACTAGTTCTCAAGTTTGATTATTAGTCGGCAATAGAGTGATCTACGACAAGAACGAGGAAGAAGAAAACAGACTGAACACTAGTTCTCAAGATTGATTATTAGTCGGCAATAGAGTGAACTACGACAAGAACGAGGAAGAAGAAAACAGACTGAACACTAGTTCTCAAGATTGATTATTAGTCCGCAATAGAGTGATCTACGACAAGAACGAGGAAGAAGAAAACAGACTGAACACTAGTTCTCAAGATTGATTATTAGTCCGCAATAGAGTGATCTACGACAAGAACGAGGAAGAAGAAAGCAGATTGAACACTAGTTCTCAAGATTGATTATTAGTCCGCAATACAGTGATCTACGACAGGAAAGAGGAAGAAGAAAACAGACTGAACACTAGTTCTCAAGATTGATTATTAGTCCGCAATAGAGTGATCTACGACAGGAACGAGGAAGAAGAAAACAGACTGAACACCAGTTCTCAAGATTGATTATTAGTCCGTAATACAGTGATCTACGACAGGAACGAGGAAGAAGAAAACATACTGAACACTAGTTCTCAAGATTGATTATTAGTCCGCAATACAGTGATCTAGGACAAGAACGAGGAAGAAGAAAATAGACTGAACACTAGTTCTCAAGATTGATTATTAGTCCGCAATAGAGTGATCTACGAGAAGAACGAGGAAGAAGAAAACAGACTGAACACTAGTTCTCAAGATTGATTATTAGGCCACAATACAGTGATCTACGACAAGAACGAGGAAGAAGAAAGCAGAGTGAACACTAGTTCTCAAGATTTATTATTAGTCCGCAATACAGTGATCTACGACAAGAACGAGGAAGAAGAAAACAGACTGAACACTAGTTCTCAAGATTAATTATTAGTCCGCAATAGAGTGATCTACGACAGGAACGAGGAAGAAGAAAACAGACTGAACACTAGTTCTCAAGATTGATTATTAGTCGGCAATAGAGTGATATACGACAAGAACGAGGAAGAAGAAAACAGACTGAACACCAGTTCTCAAGATTGATTATTAGTCCGCAATAGAGTGATCTACGACAAGAACGAGGAAGAAGAAAACAGACTGAACACTAGTTCTCAAGATTGATTATTAGTCGGCAATAGAGTGATATACGACAGGAACGAGGAAGAAGAAAACAGATTGAACACTAGTTCTCAAAATTGATTATTAGTCCGCAATAGAGTGATCTACGAGAAGAACGAGGAAGAAGAAAACAGACTGAACATTAGTTCTCAAGATTGATTATTAGTTCGCAATACAGTGATCTACGATAAGGACGAGGAAGAAGAAAACAGACTGAACACTAGTTCTCAAGATTGATTATTAGTCCGCAATAGAGTGATCTACGACAAGAACGAGGAAGAAGAAAACAGACTGAACACTAGTTCTCAAGATTGATTATCAGTCCGCAATACAGTGATCTACGACAAGAACGAGGAAGAAGAAAGCAGATTGAACACTAGTTTTCAAGATTGATTATTAGTCCGCAATAGAGTGATCTACGACAAGAACGAGGAAGAAGAAAGCAGATTGAACACTAGTTCTCAAGATTGATTATTAGTCCGCAATAGAGTGATCTACGACAAGAACGAGGAAGAAGAAAGCAGATTGAACACTAGTTCTCAAGATTGATTATTAGTCCGCAATAGAGTGATCTATGACAAGAAAGAGGAAGAAGAAAACAGATTGAACACTAGTTCTCAAGATTGATTATTAGTCCGCAATACAGTGATCTACGACAAGAACGAGGAAGAAGAAAGCAGACTGAACACCAGTTCTCAAGATTGATTATTAGTCCGCAATACAGTGATATACGACAAGAACAAGGAAGAAAAAAACAGACTGAACAATAGTTCTCAAGATTGATTATTAGTCCGCAATAGAGTGATATACGACAAGAACGAGGAAGAAGAAAACAGACTGAACACTAGTTCTCAAGTTTGATTATTAGTCGGCAATAGAGTGATCTACGACAAGAACGAGGAAGAAGAAAACAGACTGAACACTAGTTCTCAAGATTGATTATTAGTCGGCAATAGAGTGAACTACGACAAGAACGAGGAAGAAGAAAACAGACTGAACACTAGTTCTCAAGATTGATTATTAGTCCGCAATAGAGTGATCTACGACAAGAACGAGGAAGAAGAAAACAGACTGAACACTAGTTCTCAAGATTGATTATTAGTCCGCAATAGAGTGATCTACGACAAGAACGAGGAAGAAGAAAGCAGATTGAACACTAGTTCTCAAGATTGATTATTAGTCCGCAATACAGTGATCTACGACAGGAAAGAGGAAGAAGAAAACAGACTGAACACTAGTTCTCAAGATTGATTATTAGTCTGCAATAGAGTGATCTACGACAGGAACGAGGAAGAAGAAAACAGACTGAACACCAGTTCTCAAGATTGATTATTAGTCCGTAATACAGTGATCTACGACAGGAACGAGGAAGAAGAAAACATACTGAACACTAGTTCTCAAGATTGATTATTAGTCCGCAATACAGTGATCTAGGACAAGAACGAGGAAGAAGAAAATAGACTGAACACTAGTTCTCAAGATTGATTATTAGTCCGCAATAGAGTGATCTACGAGAAGAACGAGGAAGAAGAAAACAGACTGAACACTAGTTCTCAAGATTGATTATTAGGCCACAATACAGTGATCTACGACAAGAACGAGGAAGAAGAAAGCAGAGTGAACACTAGTTCTCAAGATTTATTATTAGTCCGCAATACAGTGATCTACGACAAGAACGAGGAAGAAGAAAACAGACTGAACACTAGTTCTCAAGATTAATTATTAGTCCGCAATAGAGTGATCTACGACAGGAACGAGGAAGAAGAAAACAGACTGAACACTAGTTCTCAAGATTGATTATTAGTCGGCAATAGAGTGATATACGACAAGAACGAGGAAGAAGAAAACAGACTGAACACCAGTTCTCAAGATTGATTATTAGTCCGCAATAGAGTGATCTACGACAAGAACGAGGAAGAAGAAAACAGACTGAACACTAGTTCTCAAGATTGATTATTAGTCGGCAATAGAGTGATATACGACAGGAACGAGGAAGAAGAAAACAGATTGAACACTAGTTCTCAAAATTGATTATTAGTCCGCAATAGAGTGATCTACGAGAAGAACGAGGAAGAAGAAAACAGACTGAACATTAGTTCTCAAGATTGATTATTAGTTCGCAATACAGTGATCTACGATAAGGACGAGGAAGAAGAAAACAGACTGAACACTAGTTCTCAAGATTGATTATTAGTCCGCAATAGAGTGATCTACGACAAGAACGAGGAAGAAGAAAGCAGATTGAACACTAGTTCTCAAGATTGATTATTAGTCCGCAATAGAGTGATCTATGACAAGAAAGAGGAAGAAGAAAACAGATTGAACACTAGTTCTCAAGATTGATTATTAGTCCGCAATACAGTGATCTACGACAAGAACGAGGAAGAAGAAAGCAGACTGAACACTAGTTCTCAAGATTGATTATTAGTCCGCAATACAGTGATCTACGACAAGAACGAGGAAGAAGAAAACAGACTGAACACTAGTTCTCAAGATTGATTATTAGTCCGCAATAGAGTGATCTACGACAAGAACGAGGAAGAAGAAAACAGACTGAACACTAGTTCTCAAGATTGATTATTAGTCCGCAATAGAGTGATATACGACAAGAACCAGGAAGAAAAAAACAGACTGAACAATAGTTCTCAAGATTGATTATTAGTCCGCAATAGAGTGATATACGACAAGAACGAGGAAGAAGAAAACAGACTGAACACTAGTTCTCAAGTTTGATTATTAGTCGGCAATAGAGTGATCTACGACAAGAACGAGGAAGAAGAAAACAGACTGAACACTAGTTCTCAAGATTGATTATATGTCCGCAATAGAGTGAACTACGACAAGAACGAGGAAGAAGAAAACAGACTGAACACTAGTTCTCAAGATTGATTATTAGTCCGCAATAGAGTGATCTACGACAAGAACGAGGAAGAAGAAAACAGACTGAACACTAGTTCTCAAGATTGATTATTAGTCCGCAATAGAGTGATCTACGACAAGAACGAGGAAGAAGAAAGCAGATTGAAAACTAGTTCTCAAGATTGATTATTAGTCCGCAATAGAGTGATCTACGACAGGAACGAGGAAGAAGAAAACAGACTGAACACTAGTTCTCAAGATTGATTATTAGTCGGCAATAGAGTGATCTACGACAAGAACGAGGAAGAAGAAAACAGACTGAACACTAGTTCTCAAGATTGATTATTAGTCCGCAATAGAGTGATCTACGACAAGAACGAGGAAGAAAAAAACAGACTGAACACTAGTTCTCAAGATTGATTATTAGTCGGCAATAGAGTGATATACGACAGGAACGAGGAAGAAGAAAACAGACTGAACACTAGTTCTCAAGATTGATTATTAGTCGGCAATAGAGTGATCTACGACAAGAACGAGGAAGAAGAAAGCAGACTGAACATTAGTTCTCAAGATTGATTATTAGTCCGCAATACAGTGATCTACGATAAGGACGAGGAAGAAGAAAACAGACTGAACACTAGTTCTCAAGATTGATTATTAGTCCGCAATAGAGTGATCTACGACAAGAACGAGGAAGAAGAAAGCAGACTGAACACTAGTTCTCAAGATTGATTATTAGTCCACAATAGAGTGATCTACGACAAGAACGAGGAAGAAAGCAGATTGAACACTAGTTCTCAAGATTGATTATTAGTCCGCAATAGAGTGATCTACGACAAGAACGAGGAAGAAGAAAACAGACTGAACACTAGTTCTCAAGATTGATTATTAGTCCGCAATAGAGTGATCTACGACAAGAACGAGAAAGAAGAAAGCAGATTGAACACTAGTTCTCAAGATTGATTATTAGTTCGCAATAGAGTGATCTACGACAAGAACGAGGAAGAAGAAAACAGACTGAACACTAGTTCTCAAGATTGATTATTAGTCCGCAATAGAGTGATCTACGACAAGAACGAGGAAGAAGAAAGCAGATTGAACACTAGTTTTCAAGATTGATTATTAGTCCGCAATAGAGTGATCTACGACAAGAACGAGGAAGAAGAAAACAGACTGAACACTAGTTCTCAAGATTGATTATTAGTCCGCAATAGAGTGATATACGACAAGAACGAGGAAGAAGAAAACAGACTGAATACTAGTTCTCAAGATTGATTATTAGTCCGCAATAGAGTGATCTACGACAAGAACGAGGAAAAAGAAAACAGAATGAACACTAGTTCTCAAGATTGATTATTAGTCCGCAATACAGTGGTCTACGACAAGAACGAGGAAGAAGAAAATAGATTGAACACTAGTTCTCAAGATTGATTATTAGTCCGCAATACAGTGATCTACGACAAGAACGAGGAAGAAGAAAATAGACTGAACACTAGTTCTCAAGATTGATTATTAGTCCGCAATAGAGTGATCTACGACAAGAACGAGGAAGAAGAAAGCAGATTGAACACTAGTTCTCAAGATTGATTATTAGTCCGCAATACAGTGATCTACGACAAGAACGAGGAAGACGAAAGCAGATTGAACACTAGTTCTCAAGATTGATTATTAGTCCACAATAGAGTGATCTACGACAAGAACGAGGAAGAAGAAAGCAGACTGAACACTAGTTCTCAAGATTGATTATTAGTCCGCAATACAGTGATCTACGACAAAAACGAGGAAGAAGAAAACAGACTGAACACTAGTTCTCAAGATTGATTATTAGTCCGCAATAGAGTGATCTATGACAAGAACGAGGAAGAAGAAAACAGACTGAACACTAGTCCTCAAGATTGATTATTAGTCCGCAATAAAGTGATCTACGACAAGAACGAGCAAGAAGAAAGCAGACTGAACACTAGTTCTCAAGATTGATTATTAGTCCGCAATACAGTGATCTACGACAAGAACGAGGAAGAAGAAAACAGACTGAACACTAGTTTTCAAGATTGATTATTAGTCCGCAATAGAGTGATCTACGACAATAACGAGGAAGAAGAAAACAGACTGAACACTAGTTCTCAAGATTGATTATTAGTCCGCAATACAGTGATATACGACAAGAACGAGGAAGAAAAAAACAGACTGAACAATAGTTCTCAAGATTGATTATTAGTCTGCAATAGAGTGATATACGACAAGAACGAGGAAGAAGAAAACAGACTGAACACTAGTTCTCAAGTTTGATTATTAATCGGCAATAGAGTGATCTACGACAAGAACGAGAAAGAAGAAAACAGACTGAACACTAGTTCTCAAGATTGATTATTAGTCCGCAATAGAGTGATCTACGACAAGAACGAGGAAGAAGAAAGCAGATTGAACACTAGTTCTCAAGATTGATTATTAGTCCGCAATACAGTGATCTACGACAGGAACGAGGAAGAAGAAAACAGACTGAACACTAGTTCTCAAGATTGATTATTAGTCCGCAATAGAGTGATATACGACAAGAATGAGGAAGAAGAAAACAGACTGAACACTAGTTCTCAAGATTGATTATTATTCCGCAATAGAGTGATCTACGACAAGAACGAGGAAGAAGAAAACAGACTGAACACTAGTTCTCAAGATTGATTATTAGTCGGCAATAGAGTGATCTACGACAAGAACGAGGAAGAAGAAAACAGACTGAACATTAGTTCTCAAGATTGATTATTAGTCCGCAATACAGTGATCTACGATAAGGACGAGGAAGAAGAAAACAGACTGAACACTAGTTCTCAAGATTGATTATTTGTCCGCAATAGAGTGATCTACGACAAGAACGAGGAAGAAGAAAACAGACTGAACACTAGTTCTCAAGATTGATTTTTAGTCCGCAATAGAGTGATCTACGACAAGAACGAGGAAGAAGAAAGCAGACTGAACACTAGTTCTCAAGATTGATTATTAGTCCACAATAGAGTGATCTACGACAAGAACGAGGAAGAAAGGAGATTGGACACTAGTTCTCAAGATTGATTATTAGTCCGCAATAGAGTGATCTACGACAAGAACGAGGAAGAAGAAAACAGACTGAACACTAGTTCTCAAGATTGATTATTAGTCCGCAATACAGTGATCTACGACAAGAACGAGGAAGAAGAAAGCAGATTGAACACTAGTTCTCAAGATTGATTATTAGTTCGCAATAGAGTGATCTACGACAAGAACGAGGAAGAAGAAAACAGACTGAACACTAGTTCTCAAGATTGATTATTAGTCCGCAATAGAGTGATCTACGACAAGAACGAGGAAGAAGAAAACAGAATGAACACTAGTTCTCAAGATTGATTATTAGTCCGCAATAGAGTGATCTACGACAAGAACGAGGAAGAAGAAAACAGACTGAACACTAGTTCTCAAGATTGATTATTAGTCCGCAATACAGTGATCTACGACAAGAACGAGGAAGAAGAAAACAGACTGAACACTAGTTCTCAAGATTGATTATTAGTCCGCAATACAGTGATCTACGACAAGAACGAGGAAGAAGAAAACAGATTGAACACTAGTTCTCAAGATTGATTATTAGTCGGCAATAGAGTGATCTACGACAAGAACGAGGAAGAAGAAAGCAGATTGAACACTAGTTCTCAAGATTGATTATTAGTCCGCAATACAGTGATCTACGACAGGAAAGAGGAAGAAGAAAACAGACTGAACACTAGTTCTCAAGATTGATTATTAGTCCGCAATAGAGTGATCTACGACAGGAACGAGGAAGAAGAAAACAGACTGAACACCAGTTCTCAAGATTGATTATTAGTCCGTAATACAGTGACCTACGACAGGAACGAGGAAGAAGAAAACAGACTGAACACTAGTTCTCAAGATTGATTATTAGTCCGCAATAGTGATCTAGGACAAGAACGAGGAAGAAGAAAATAGACTAAACACTAGTTCTCAAGATTGATTATTAGTCCGCAATAGAGTGATCTACGACAAGAACGAGGAAGAAGAAAACAGACTGAACACTAGTTCTCAAGATTGATTATTAGTACGCAATAGAATGATCTACGACAAGAACGAGGAAGAAGAAAGCAGACTGAACACTAGTTCTCAAGATTTATTATTAATCCGCAATACAGTGATCTACGACAAGAACGAGGAAGAAGAAAACAGACTGAACACTAGTTCTCAAGATTGATTATTAGTCCGCAATAGAGTGATCTACGACAAGAACGAGGAAGAAGAAAGCAGATTGAACACTAGTTCTCAAGATTGATTATTAGTCCGCAATACAGTGATCTACGACAAGAACGAGGAAGAAGAAAGCAGATTGAACACTAGTTCTCAAGATTGATTATTAGTCCGCAATAGAATGATCTACGACAAGAACGAGGAAGAAGAAAACAGACTGAACACTAGTTCTCAAGATTGATTATTAGTCCGCAACACAGTGATCTACGACAAAAACGAGGAAGAAGAAAACAGACTGAACACTAGTTCTCAAGATTGATTATTAGTCCGCAATAGAGTGATCTATGACAAGAACGAGGAAGAAGAAAACAGACTGAACACTAGTTCTCAAGATTGATTATTAGTCCACAATAGAGTGATCTACGACAAGAACGAGGAAGAAGAAAGCAGAATGAACACTAGTTCTCAAGATTGATTATTAGTCCGCAATACAGTGATCTACGACAAGAACGAGGAAGAAGAAAACAGACTGAACACTAGTTCTCAAGATTGATTATTAGTCCGCAATACAGTGATCTACGACAAGAACGAGGAAGAAGAAAACAGACTGAACACTAGTTCTCAAGATTGATTATTAGTCCACAATACAGTGATCTACGACAAGAACGAGGAAGAAAAAAACAGACTGAACAATAGTTCTCAAGATTGATTATTAGTCCGCAATAGAGTGATCTACGACAAGAACGAGGAAGAAGAAAACAGACTGAACACTAGTTCTCAAGTTTGATTATTAATCGGTAATAGAGTGATCTACGACAAGAACGAGGAAGAAGAAAGCAGATTGAACACTAGTTCTCAAGATTGATTATTAATCCGCAATAGAGTGATCTACAACAGGAACGAGGAAGAAGAAAACAGACTGAACACTAGTTCTCAAGATTGATTATTAGTCCGCAATAGAGTGATCTACGACAAGAACGAGGAAGAAGAAAGCAGATTGAACACTAGTTCTCAAGATTGATTATTAGTCCGCAATAGAGTGATCTACAACAGGAACGAGGAAGAAGAAAACAGACTGAACACTAGTTCTCAAGATTGATTATTAGTCGGCAATAGAGTGATATACGACAAGAACGAGGAAGAAGAAAACAGACTGAGCACTAGTTCTCAAGATTGATTATTAGTCTGCAATAGAGTGATCTACGACAAGAACGAGGAAGAAGAAAACAGACTGAACACTAGTTCTCAAGATTGATTATTAGTCGGCAATAGAGTGATATACGACAAGAACGAGGAACAAGAAAACAGACTGAACACTAGTTCTCAAGATTGATTATTAGTCGGCAATAGAGTGATCTACGACAAGAACGAGGAAGAAGAAAACAGACTGAACACTAGTTCTCAAGATTGATTATTAGTCCGCAATACAGTGATCTACGATAAGTACGAGGAAGAAGAAAACAGACTGAACACTAGTTCTCAAGATTGATTATTAGTCCGCAATACAGTGATCTACGATAAGGACGAGGAAGAAGAAAACAGACTGAACACTAGTTCTCAAGATTGATTATTAGTCCGCAATAGAGTGATCTACGACAAGAACGAGGAAGAAGAAAACAGACTGAACACTAGTTCTCAAGATTGATTATTAATCCCCAATGAAGTGATCTACGACAAGAACGAGGAAGAAGAAAACAAACTGAACACTAGTTCTCAAGATTGATTATTAGTCCGCAATAGAGTGATCTACGACAAGAACGAGGAAGAAGAAAGAAGATTGAACACTAGTTCTCAAGATTGATTATTAGTCCGCAATAGAGTGATCTACAACAGGAACGAGGAAGAAGAAAACAGACTGAACACTAGTTCTCAAGATTGATTATTAGTCGGCAATAGAGTGATCTACGACAAGAACGAGGAACAAGAAAACAGACTGAACACTAGTTCTCAAGATTGATTATTAGTCGGCAATAGAGTGATATACGACAAGAACGAGGAAGAAGAAAACAGACTGAACACTAGTTCTCAAGATTGATTATTAGTCGGCAATAGAGTGATCTACGACAAGAACGAGGAAGAAGAAAACAGACTGAACACTAGTTCTCAAGATTGATTATTATTCCGCAATACAGTGATCTACGATAAGGACGAGGAAGAAGAAAACAGACTGAACACTAGTTCTCAAGATTGATTATTAGTCCGCAATAGAGTGATCTACGACAAGAACGAGGAAGAAGAAAACAGACTGAACACTAGTTCTCAAGATTGATTATTAGTCCGCAATAGAGTGATCTACGACAAGAACGAGGAAGAATACAGCAGACTGAACACTAGTTCTCAAGATTGATTATTAGTCCACAATAGAGTGATCTACGACAAGAACGAGGAAGAAAGCAGATTGAACACTAGTTCTCAAGATTGATTATTAGTCCGCAATAGAGTGATCTACGACAAGAACGAGGAAGAAGAAAACAGACTGAACACTAGTTCTCAAGATTGATTATTAGTCCGCAATACAGTGATCTACGATAAGGACGAGGAAGAAGAAAACAGACTGAACACTAGTTCTCAAGATTGATTATTAGTCCGCAATAGAGTGATCTACGACAAGAACGAGGAAGAAGAAAACAGACTGAACACTAGTTCTCAAGATTGATTATTAATCCCCAATAAAGTGATCTACGACAAGAACGAGGAAGAAGAAAACAGACTGAACACTAGTTCTCAAGATTGATTATTAGTCCGCAATAGAGTGATCTACGACAAGAACGAGGAAGAAGAAAGAAGATTGAACACTAGTTCTCAAGATTGATTATTAGTCCGCAATAGAGTGATCTACAACAGGAACGAGGAAGAAGAAAACAGACTGAACACTAGTTCTCAAGATTGATTATTAGTCCGCAATAGAGTGATCTACGACAAGAACGAGGAACAAGAAAACAGACTGAACACTAGTTCTCAAGATTGATTATTAGTCGGCAATAGAGTGATATACGACAAGAACGAGGAAGAAGAAAACAGACTGAACACTAGTTCTCAAGATTGATTATTAGTCGGCAATAGAGTGATCTACGACAAGAACGAGGAAGAAGAAAACAGACTGAACACTAGTTCTCAAGATTGATTATTAGTCCGCAATACAGTGATCTACGATAAGGACGAGGAAGAAGAAAACAGACTGAACACTAGTTCTCAAGATTGATTATTAGTCCGCAATAGAGTGATCTACGACAAGAACGAGGAAGAAGAAAACAGACTGAACACTAATTCTCAAGATTGATTATTAGTCCGCAATAGAGTGATCTACGACAAGAACGAGGAAGAATACAGCAGACTGAACACTAGTTCTCAAGATTGATTATTAGTCCACAATAGAGTGATCTACGACAAGAACGAGGAAGAAAGCAGATTGAACACTAGTTCTCAAGATTGATTATTAGTCCGCAATAGAGTGATCTACGACAAGAACGAGGAAGAAGAAAACAGACTGAACACTAGTTCTCAAGATTGATTATTAGTCCGCAATAGAGTGATCTACGACAAGAACGAGGAAGAAGAAAGCAGATTGAACACTAGTTCTCAAGATTGATTATTAGTCCGCAATACAGTGATCTACGACAAGAACGAGTAAGAAGAAAACAGAATGAACACTAGTTCTCAAGATTGATTATTAGTCGGCAATAGAGTGATCTACGACCAAAAAGAGGAAGAAGAAAACAGAATGAACACTAGTTCTCAAGATTGATTATTAATCCCCAATAAAGTGATCTACGACAAGAACGAGGAAGAAGAAAACAAACTGAACACTAGTTCTCAAGATTGATTATTAGTCCGCAATAGAGTGATCTACGACAAGAACAAGGAAGAAGAAAGCAGATTGAACACTAGTTCTCAAGATTGATTATTAGTCCGCAATAGAGTGATCTACAACAGGAACGAGGAAGAAGAAAACAGACTGAACACTAGTTCTCAAGATTGATTATTAGTCCGCAATAGAGTGATCTACGACAAGAACGAGGAACAAGAAAACAGACTGAACACTAGTTCTCAAGATTGATTATTAGTCGGCAATAGAGTGATATACGACAAGAACGAGGAAGAAGAAAACAGAATGAACACTAGTTCTCAAGATTGATTATTAGTCGGCAATAGAGTGATCTACGACAAGAACGAGGAAGAAGAAAACAGACTGAACACTAGTTCTCAAGATTGATTATTAGTCCGCAATACAGTGATCTACGATAAGGACGAGGAAGAAGAAAACAGACTGAACACTAGTTCTCAAGATTGATTATTAGTCCGCAATAGAGTGATCTACGACAAGAACGAGGAAGAAGAAAACAGACTGAACACTAGTTCTCAAGATTGATTATTAGTCCGCAATAGAGTGATCTACGAGAAGAACGAGGAAGAATACAGCAGACTGAACACTAGTTCTCAAGATTGATTATTAGTCCACAATAGAGTGATCTACGACAAGAACGAGGAAGAAAGCAGATTGAACACTAGTTCTCAAGATTGATTATTAGTCCGCAATAGAGTGATCTACGACAAGAACGAGGAAGAAGAAAACAGACTGAACACTAGTTCTCAAGATTGATTATTAGTCCGCAATAGAGTGATCTACGACAAGAACGAGGAAGAATACAGCAGATTGAACACTAGTTCTCAAGATTGATTATTAGTTCGCAATAGAGTGATCTACGACAAGAACGAGGAAGAAGAAAACAGACTGAACAATAGTTCTCAAGATTGATTATTAATCCGCAATACAGTGATCTACGACAAGAACGAGTAAGAAGAAAACAGAATGAACACTAGTTCTCAAGATTGATTATTAGTCGGCAATAGAGTGATCTACGACCAGAAAGAGGAAGAAGAAAACAGAATGAACACTAGTTCTCAAGATTGATTATTAATCCCCAATAAAGTGATCTACGACAAGAACGAGGAAGAAGAAAACAAACTGAACACTAGTTCTCAAGATTGATTATTAGTCCGCAATAGAGTGATCTACGACAAGAATGAGGAAGAAGAAAACAGACTGAACACTAGTTCTCAAGATTGATTATTAGTCCGCAATAGAGTGATCTACGACAAGAACGAGGAAGAAGAAAACAGACTGAACACTAGTTCTCAAGATTGATTATTAGTCCGCAATAGAGTGATCTACAACAGGAACGAGGAAGAAGAAAACAGACTGAACACTAGTTCTCAAGATTGATTATTAGTCGGCAATAGAGTGATATACGACAAGAACGAGGAAGAAGAAAACAGACTGAGCACTAGTTCTCAAGATTGATTATTAATCCGCAATAGAGTGATCTACGACAAGAACGAGGAAGAAGAAAACAGACTGAACACTAGTTCTCAAGATTGATTATTAGTCGGCAATAGAGTGATATACGACAAGAACGAGGAAGAAGAAAACAGACTGAACACTAGTTCTCAAGATTGATTATTAGTCGGCAATAGAGTGATCTACGACAAGAACGAGGAAGAAGAAAACAGACTGAACACTAGTTCTCAAGATTGATTATTAGTCCGCAATACAGTGATCTACGATAAGTACGAGGAAGAAGAAAACAGACTGAACACTAGTTCTCAAGATTGATTATTAGTCCGCAATACAGTGATCTACGATAAGGACGAGGAAGAAGAAAACAGACTGAACACTAGTTCTCAAGATTGATTATTAGTCCGCAATAGAGTGATCTACGACAAGAACGAGGAAGAAGAAAACAGACTGAACACTAGTTCTCAAGATTGATTATTAATCCCCAATAAAGTGATCTACGACAAGAACGAGGAAGAAGAAAACAAACTGAACACTAGTTCTCAAGATTGATTATTAGTCCGCAATAGAGTGATCTACGACAAGAACGAGGAAGAAGAAAGAAGATTGAACACTAGTTCTCAAGATTGATTATTAGTCCGCAATAGAGTGATCTACAACAGGAACGAGGAAGAAGAAAACAGACTGAACACTAGTTCTCAAGATTGATTATTAGTCCGCAATAGAGTGATCTACGACAAGAACGAGGAACAAGAAAACAGACTGAACACTAGTTCTCAAGATTGATTATTAGTCGGCAATAGAGTGATATACGACAAGAACGAGGAAGAAGAAAACAGACTGAACACTAGTTCTCAAGATTGATTATTAGTCGGCAATAGAGTGATCTACGACAAGAACGAGGAAGAAGAAAACAGACTGAACACTAGTTCTCAAGATTGATTATTATTCCGCAATACAGTGATCTACGATAAGGACGAGGAAGAAGAAAACAGACTGAACACTAGTTCTCAAGATTGATTATTAGTCCGCAATAGAGTGATCTACGACAAGAACGAGGAAGAAGAAAACAGACTGAACACTAGTTCTCAAGATTGATTATTAGTCCGCAATAGAGTGATCTACGACAAGAACGAGGAAGAATACAGCAGACTGAACACTAGTTCTCAAGATTGATTATTAGTCCACAATAGAGTGATCTACGACAAGAACGAGGAAGAAAGCAGATTGAACACTAGTTCTCAAGATTGATTATTAGTCCGCAATAGAGTGATCTACGACAAGAACGAGGAAGAAGAAAACAGACTGAACACTAGTTCTCAAGATTGATTATTAGTCCGCAATACAGTGATCTACGATAAGGACGAGGAAGAAGAAAACAGACTGAACACTAGTTCTCAAGATTGATTATTAGTCCGCAATAGAGTGATCTACGACAAGAACGAGGAAGAAGAAAACAGACTGAACACTAGTTCTCAAGATTGATTATTAATCCCCAATAAAGTGATCTACGACAAGAACGAGGAAGAAGAAAACAAACTGAACACTAGTTCTCAAGATTGATTATTAGTCCGCAATAGAGTGATCTACGACAAGAACGAGGAAGAAGAAAGAAGATTGAACACTAGTTCTCAAGATTGATTATTAGTCCGCAATAGAGTGATCTACAACAGGAACGAGGAAGAAGAAAACAGACTGAACACTAGTTCTCAAGATTGATTATTAGTCCGCAATAGAGTGATCTACGACAAGAACGAGGAACAAGAAAACAGACTGAACACTAGTTCTCAAGATTGATTATTAGTGCGTAATAGAGTGATCTACGACAAGAACGAGGAAGAAGAAAACAGACTGAACACTAGTTCTCAAGATTGATTATTAGTCCGCAATACAGTGATCTACGACAAGAACGAGGAAGAAGAAAGCAGACTGAACACTAGTTCTCAAGATTGATTATTAGTCCGCAATAGAGTGATCTACGACAAGAACGAGGAAGAAGAAAACAGACTGAACACTTGTTCTCAATATTGATTATTAATCCGCAATAGAGTGATCTACGTCAAGAACGAGGAAGAAGAAAACAGACTGAACACTAGTTCTCAAGATTGATTATTAGTCCACAATAGAGTGATCTACGACAAGAACGAGGAAGAAGAAAACAGACTGAACACTAGTTCTCAAGATTGATTATTAGTCCGCAATAGAGTGATCTACGACAAGAACGAGGAAGAATACAGCAGACTGAACACTAGTTCTCAAGATTGATTATTAGTCCACAATAGAGTGATCTACGACAAGAACGAGGAAGAAAGCAGATTGAACACTAGTTCTGAAGATTGATTATTAGTCCGCAATAGAGTGATCTACGACAAGAACGAGGAAGAAGAAAACAGACTGAACACTAGTTCTCAAGATTGATTATTAGTCCGCAATACAGTGATCTACGATAAGGACGAGGAAGAAGAAAACAGACTGAACACTAGTTCTCAAGATTGATTATTAGTCCGCAATAGAGTGATCTACGACAAGAACGAGGAAGAAGAAAACAGACTGAACACTAGTTCTCAAGATTGATTATTAATCCCCAATAAAGTGATCTACGACAAGAACGAGGAAGAAGAAAACAAACTGAACACTAGTTCTCAAGATTGATTATTAGTCCGCAATAGAGTGATCTACGACAAGAACGAGGAAGAAGAAAGAAGATTGAACACTAGTTCTCAAGATTGATTATTAGTCCGCAATAGAGTGATCTACAACAGGAACGAGGAAGAAGAAAACAGACTGAACACTAGTTCTCAAGATTGATTATTAGTCCGCAATAGAGTGATCTACGACAAGAACGAGGAACAAGAAAACAGACTGAACACTAGTTCTCAAGATTGATTATTAGTGCGTAATAGAGTGATCTACGACAAGAACGAGGAAGAAGAAAACAGACTGAACACTAGTTCTCAAGATTGATTATTAGTCCGCAATACAGTGATCTACGACAAGAACGAGGAAGAAGAAAGCAGACTGAACACTAGTTCTCAAGATTGATTATTAGTCCGCAATAGAGTGATCTACGACAAGAACGAGGAAGAAGAAAACAGACTGAACACTTGTTCTCAATATTGATTATTAATCCGCAATAGAGTGATCTACGTCAAGAACGAGGAAGAAGAAAACAGACTGAACACTAGTTCTCAAGATTGATTATTAGTCCGCAATAGAGTGACCTACGACAAGAACGAGTAAGAAGAAAACAGAATGAACACTAGTTCTCAAGATTGATTATTAGTCGGCAATAGAGTGATCTACGACAAGAACGAGGAAGAAGAAAACAGACTGAACACTAATTCTTAAGATTGATTATTAGTTCGCAATAGAGTGATCTACGACAAGAACGAGGAAGAAGAAAACAGACTGAACACTAGTTCTCAAGATTGATTATTAGTCCGCAATACAGTGATCTACGACAAGAACGAGGAAGAAGAAAACAGACTGAACACTAGTTCTCAAGATTGATTATTAATCCGCAATAGAGTGATCTACAACCAGAACGAGGAAGAAGAAAACAGAATGAACACTAGTTCTCAAGATTGATTATTAATCCCCAATAAAGTGATCTACGACAAGAACGAGGAAGAAGAAAACAGACTGAACACTAGTTCTCAAGATTGATTATTAGTTCGCAATAGAGTGATCTACGACAAGAACGAGGAAGAAGAAAACAGACTGAACACTAGTTCTCAAGATTGATTATTAGTCGGCAATAGAGTGATCTATGACAAGAACGAGGAAGAAGAAAGCAGATTGAACACTAGTTCTCAAGATTGATTATTAGTCCGCAATAGAGTGATCTACGACAAGAACGAGGAAGAAGAAAACAGACTGAACACTAGTTCTCAAGATTGATTATTAGTCCGCAATAGAGTGATCTACGACAAGAACGAGGAAAAAGAAAACAGACTGAACACTAGTTCTCAAGATTGATTATTAGTCGGCAATAGAGTGATCTACGACAAGAACGAGGAAGAAGAACACAGACTGAACACTAGTTCTCAAGATTGATTATTAGTCGGCAATAGAGTGATCTACGACAAGAGCGAGGAAGAAGAAAACAGAATGAACACTAGTTCTCAAGATTGATTATTAGTCCGCAATAGAGTGATCTACGACAAGAACGAGGAAGAAGAAAACAGACTGAACACTAGTTCTCAAGATTGATTATTAGTTCGCAATAGAGTGAGCTACGACAAGAACGAGGAAGAAGAAAACAGACTGAACACTAGTTCTCAAGATTGATTATTAGTCCGCAATAGGGTGATCTACGACAAGAACGATTAAGAAGAAAACAGACTGAACACTAGTTCTCAAGATTGATTATTAGTCCGCAATACAGTGATCTACGACAAGAACGAGGAAGAAGAAAACAGACTGAACACTAGTTCTCAAGATTGATTATTAGTCCGCAATAGAGTGATCTACGACAAGAACGAGGAAGAAGAAAACAGACTGAACACTAGTTCTCAAGATTGATTATTAGTCCGCAATACAGTGATCTACGACAAGAACGAGTAAGAAGAAAACAGAATGAACACTAGTTCTCAAGATTGATTATTAATCCCCAATAAAGTGATCTACGACAAGAACGAGGAAGAAGAAAACAAACTGAACACTAGTTCTCAAGATTGATTATTAGTCCGCAATAGAGTGATCTACGACAAGAATGAGGAAGAAGAAAACAGACTGAACACTAGTTCTCAAGATTGATTATTAGTCCGCAATAGAGTGACCTACGACAAGAACGAGTAAGAAGAAAACAGAATGAACACTAGTTCTCAAGATTGATTATTAGTCGGCAATAGAGTGATCTACGACAAGAACGAGGAAGAAGAAAACAGACTGAACACTAATTCTTAAGATTGATTATTAGTTCGCAATAGAGTGATCTACGACAAGAACGAGGAAGAAGAAAACAGACTGAACACTAGTTCTCAAGATTGATTATTAGTCCGCAATACAGTGATCTACGACAAGAACGAGGAAGAAGAAAACAGACTGAACACTAGTTCTCAAGATTGATTATTAATCCGCAATAGAGTGATCTACAACCAGAACGAGGAAGAAGAAAACAGAATGAACACTAGTTCTCAAGATTGATTATTAATCCCCAATAAAGTGATCTACGACAAGAACGAGGAAGAAGAAAACAGACTGAACACTAGTTCTCAAGATTGATTATTAGATCGCAATAGAGTGATCTACGACAAGAACGAGGAAGAAGAAAACAGACTGAACACTAGTTCTCAAGATTGATTATTAGTCCGCAATAGAGTGATCTACGACAAGAACGAGGAAGAAGAAAACAGACTGAACACTAGTTATCAAGATTGATTATTAGTCCGCAATAGAGTGAACTACGACAAGAACGAGGAAGAAGAAAACAGACTGAACACTAGTTCTCAAGATTGATTATTAGTCCGCAATACAGTGATCTACGACAAGAACGATGAAGAAGAAAACAGACTGAACACTAGTTCTCAAGATTGATTATTAGTCCGCAATAGAGTGATCTACGACAAGAACGAGGAAGAAGAAAACAGACTGAACACTAGTTCTCAAGATTGATTATTAGTCCGCAATACAGTGATCTACGAACAGAACGAGGAAGAAGAAAACAGACTGAACACTAGTTCTCAAGATTGATTATTAGTCGGCAATAGAGTGATCTATGACAAGAACGAGGAAGAAGAAAGCAGATTGAACACTAGTTCTCAAGATTGATTATTAGTCCGCAATAGAGTGATCTACGACAAGAACGAGGAAGAAGAAAACAGACTGAACACTAGTTCTCAAGATTGATTATTAGTCCGCAATACAGTGATCTACGACAAGAACAAGGAAGAAGTAAACAGACTGAACAGTAGTTCTCAAGATTGATTATTAGTCCGCAATAGAGTGATCTACGACAAGAACGAGGAAGAAGAAAACAGACTGAACACTAGTTCTCAAGATTGATTATTAGTCCGCAATAGAGTGATCTACGACAAGAACGAGGAAGAAGAAAACAGACTGAACACTAGTTCTCAAGATTGATTATTAGTCCGCAATACAGTGATCTACGACAAGAACGAGTAAGAAGAAAACAGAATGAACACTAGTTCTCAAGATTGATTATTAATCCCCAATAAAGTGATCTACGACAAGAACGAGGAAGAAGAAAACAAACTGAACACTAGTTCTCAAGATTGATTATTAGTCCGCAATAGAGTGATCTACGACAAGAATGAGGAAGAAGAAAACAGACTGAACACTAGTTCTCAAGATTGATTATTAGTCCGCAATAGAGTGACCTACGACAAGAACGAGTAAGAAGAAAACAGAATGAACACTAGTTCTCAAGATTGATTATTAGTCGGCAATAGAGTGATCTACGACAAGAACGAGGAAGAAGAAAACAGACTGAACACTAATTCTTAAGATTGATTATTAGTTCGCAATAGAGTGATCTACGACAAGAACGAGGAAGAAGAAAACAGACTGAACACTAGTTCTCAAGATTGATTATTAGTCCGCAATACAGTGATCTACGACAAGAACGAGGAAGAAGAAAACAGACTGAACACTAGTTCTCAAGATTGATTATTAATCCGCAATAGAGTGATCTACAACCAGAACGAGGAAGAAGAAAACAGAATGAACACTAGTTCTCAAGATTGATTATTAATCCCCAATAAAGTGATCTACGACAAGAACGAGGAAGAAGAAAACAGACTGAACACTAGTTCTCAAGATTGATTATTAGATCGCAATAGAGTGATCTACGACAAGAACGAGGAAGAAGAAAACAGACTGAACACTAGTTCTCAAGATTGATTATTAGTCCGCAATAGAGTGATCTACGACAAGAACGAGGAAGAAGAAAACAGACTGAACACTAGTTCTCAAGATTGATTATTAGTCCGCAATAGAGTGATCTACGACAAGAACGAGGAAGAAGAAAACAGACTGAACACTAGTTCTCAAGATTGATTATTAATCCGCAATAGAGTGATCTACAACCAGAACGAGGAAGAAGAAAACAGAATGAACACTAGTTCTCAAGATTGATTATTAATCCCCAATAAAGTGATCTACGACAAGAACGAGGAAGAAGAAAACAGACTGAACACTAGTTCTCAAGATTGATTATTAGATCGCAATAGAGTGATCTACGACAAGAACGAGGAAGAAGAAAACAGACTGAACACTAGTTCTCAAGATTGATTATTAGTCCGCAATAGAGTGATCTACGACAAGAACGAGGAAGAAGAAAACAGACTGAACACTAGTTATCAAGATTGATTATTAGTCCGCAATAGAGTGAACTACGACAAGAACGAGGAAGAAGAAAACAGACTGAACACTAGTTCTCAAGATTGATTATTAGTCCGCAATACAGTGATCTACGACAAGAACGATGAAGAAGAAAACAGACTGAACACTAGTTCTCAAGATTGATTATTAGTCCGCAATAGAGTGATCTACGACAAGAACGAGGAAGAAGAAAACAGACTGAACACTAGTTCTCAAGATTGATTATTAGTCCGCAATACAGTGATCTACGAACAGAACGAGGAAGAAGAAAACAGACTGAACACTAGTTCTCAAGATTGATTATTAGTCGGCAATAGAGTGATCTATGACAAGAACGAGGAAGAAGAAAGCAGATTGAACACTAGTTCTCAAGATTGATTATTAGTCCGCAATAGAGTGATCTACGACAAGAACGAGGAAGAAGAAAACAGACTGAACACTAGTTCTCAAGATTGATTATTAGTCCGCAATACAGTGATCTACGACAAGAACAAGGAAGAAGTAAACAGACTGAACAGTAGTTCTCAAGATTGATTATTAGTCCGCAATAGAGTGATCTACGACAAGAACGAGGAAGAAGAAAACAGACTGAACACTAGTTCTCAAGATTGATTATTAGTCCGCAATAGAGTGATCTACGACAAGAACGAGGAAAAAGAAAACAGACTGAACACTAGTTCTCAAGATTGATTATTAGTCCGCAATAGAGTGATCTACGACAAGAACGAGGAAGAAGAAAACAGACTGAACACTAGTTCTCAAGATTGATTATTAGTCCGCAATACAGTGATCTACGACAAGAACGAGTAAGAAGAAAACAGAATGAACACTAGTTCTCAAGATTGATTATTAATCCCCAATAAAGTGATCTACGACAAGAACGAGGAAGAAGAAAACAAACTGAACACTAGTTCTCAAGATTGATTATTAGTCCGCAATAGAGTGATCTACGACAAGAATGAGGAAGAAGAAAACAGACTGAACACTAGTTCTCAAGATTGATTATTAGTCCGCAATAGAGTGACCTACGACAAGAACGAGTAAGAAGAAAACAGAATGAACACTAGTTCTCAAGATTGATTATTAGTCGGCAATAGAGTGATCTACGACAAGAACGAGGAAGAAGAAAACAGACTGAACACTAATTCTTAAGATTGATTATTAGTTCGCAATAGAGTGATCTACGACAAGAACGAGGAAGAAGAAAACAGACTGAACACTAGTTCTCAAGATTGATTATTAGTCCGCAATACAGTGATCTACGACAAGAACGAGGAAGAAGAAAACAGACTGAACACTAGTTCTCAAGATTGATTATTAATCCGCAATAGAGTGATCTACAACCAGAACGAGGAAGAAGAAAACAGAATGAACACTAGTTCTCAAGATTGATTATTAATCCCCAATAAAGTGATCTACGACAAGAACGAGGAAGAAGAAAACAGACTGAACACTAGTTCTCAAGATTGATTATTAGATCGCAATAGAGTGATCTACGACAAGAACGAGGAAGAAGAAAACAGACTGAACACTAGTTCTCAAGATTGATTATTAGTCCGCAATAGAGTGATCTACGACAAGAACGAGGAAGAAGAAAACAGACTGAACACTAGTTATCAAGATTGATTATTAGTCCGCAATAGAGTGAACTACGACAAGAACGAGGAAGAAGAAAACAGACTGAACACTAGTTCTCAAGATTGATTATTAGTCCGCAATACAGTGATCTACGACAAGAACGAGGAAGAAGAAAACAGACTGAACACTAGTTCTCAAGATTGATTATTAGTCCGCAATAGAGTGATCTACGACAAAAACGAGGAAGAAGAAAACAGACTGAACACTAGTTCTCAAGATTGATTATTAGTCCGCAATACAGTGATCTACGAACAGAACGAGGAAGAAGAAAACAGACTGAACACTAGTTCTCAAGATTGATTATTAGTCGGCAATAGAGTGATCTATGACAAGAACGAGGAAGAAGAAAGCAGATTGAACACTAGTTCTCAAGATTGATTATTAGTCCGCAATAGAGTGATCTACGACAAGAACGAGGAAGAAGAAAACAGACTGAACACTAGTTCTCAAGATTGATTATTAGTCCGCAATAGAGTGATCTACGACAAGAACGAGGAAGAAGAAAACAGACTGAACACTAGTTCTCAAGATTGATTATTAGTCGGCAATAGAGTGATCTACGACAAGAGCGAGGAAGAAGAAAACAGAATGAACACTAGTTCTCAAGATTGATTATTAGTCCGCAATAGAGTGATCTACGACAAGAACGATTAAGAAGAAAACAGACTGAACACTAGTTCTCAAGATTGATTATTAGTCGCAATACAGTGATCTACGACAAGAACAAGGAAGAAGTAAACAGACTGAACACTAGTTCTCAATATTGATTATTAGTCGGCAATAGAGTGATCTACGACAAGAACGAGGAAGAAGAAAACAGAATGAACACTAGTTCTCAAGATTGATTATTAGTCCGCAATAGAGTGATCTACGACAAGAACGAGGAAAAAGAAAACAAACTGAACACTAGTTCTCAAGATTGATTATTAGTCCGCAATACAGTGATCTACGACAAGAACGAGGAAGAAGAAAACAGACTGAACACTAGTTCTCAAGATTGATTATTAGTCCGCAATAGAGTGATCTACGACAAGAACGAGGAAGAAGAAAACAGACTGAACACTAGTACTCAAGATTGATTATTAGTCCGCAATACAGTGATCTACGACAAGAACGAGTAAGAAGAAAACAGAATGAACACTAGTTCTCAAGATTGATTATTAATCCCCAATAAAGTGATCTACGACAAGAACGAGGAAGAAGAAAACAAACTGAACACTAGTTCTCAAGATTGATTATTAATCCCCAATAAAGTGATCTACGACAAGAACGAGGAAGAAGAAAACAGACTGAACACTAGTTCTCAAGATTGATTATTAGATCGCAATAGAGTGATCTACGACAAGAACGAGGAAGAAGAAAACAGACTGAACACTAGTTCTCAAGATTGATTATTAGTCCGCAATAGAGTGATCTACGACAAGAACGAGGAAGAAGAAAACAGACTGAACACTAGTTATCAAGATTGATTATTAGTCCGCAATAGAGTGAACTACGACAAGAACGAGGAAGAAGAAAACAGACTGAACACTAGTTCTCAAGATTGATTATTAGTCCGCAATACAGTGATCTACGACAAGAACGATGAAGAAGAAAACAGACTGAACACTAGTTCTCAAGATTGATTATTAGTCCGCAATAGAGTGATCTACGACAAGAACGAGGAAGAAGAAAACAGACTGAACACTAGTTCTCAAGATTGATTATTAGTCCGCAATACAGTGATCTACGAACAGAACGAGGAAGAAGAAAACAGACTGAACACTAGTTCTCAAGATTGATTATTAGTCGGCAATAGAGTGATCTATGACAAGAACGAGGAAGAAGAAAGCAGATTGAACACTAGTTCTCAAGATTGATTATTAGTCCGCAATAGAGTGATCTACGACAAGAACGAGGAAGAAGAAAACAGACTGAACACTAGTTCTCAAGATTGATTATTAGTCCGCAATACAGTGATCTACGACAAGAACAAGGAAGAAGTAAACAGACTGAACAGTAGTTCTCAAGATTGATTATTAGTCCGCAATAGAGTGATCTACGACAAGAACGAGGAAGAAGAAAACAGACTGAACACTAGTTCTCAAGATTGATTATTAGTCCGCAATAGAGTGATCTACGACAAGAACGAGGAAAAAGAAAACAGACTGAACACTAGTTCTCAAGATTGATTATTAGTCCGCAATAGAGTGATCTACGACAAGAACGAGGAAGAAGAAAACAGACTGAACACTAGTTCTCAAGATTGATTATTAGTCCGCAATACAGTGATCTACGACAAGAACGAGTAAGAAGAAAACAGAATGAACACTAGTTCTCAAGATTGATTATTAATCCCCAATAAAGTGATCTACGACAAGAACGAGGAAGAAGAAAACAAACTGAACACTAGTTCTCAAGATTGATTATTAGTCCGCAATAGAGTGATCTACGACAAGAATGAGGAAGAAGAAAACAGACTGAACACTAGTTCTCAAGATTGATTATTAGTCCGCAATAGAGTGACCTACGACAAGAACGAGTAAGAAGAAAACAGAATGAACACTAGTTCTCAAGATTGATTATTAGTCGGCAATAGAGTGATCTACGACAAGAACGAGGAAGAAGAAAACAGACTGAACACTAATTCTTAAGATTGATTATTAGTTCGCAATAGAGTGATCTACGACAAGAACGAGGAAGAAGAAAACAGACTGAACACTAGTTCTCAAGATTGATTATTAGTCCGCAATACAGTGATCTACGACAAGAACGAGGAAGAAGAAAACAGACTGAACACTAGTTCTCAAGATTGATTATTAATCCGCAATAGAGTGATCTACAACCAGAACGAGGAAGAAGAAAACAGAATGAACACTAGTTCTCAAGATTGATTATTAATCCCCAATAAAGTGATCTACGACAAGAACGAGGAAGAAGAAAACAGACTGAACACTAGTTCTCAAGATTGATTATTAGATCGCAATAGAGTGATCTACGACAAGAACGAGGAAGAAGAAAACAGACTGAACACTAGTTCTCAAGATTGATTATTAGTCCGCAATAGAGTGATCTACGACAAGAACGAGGAAGAAGAAAACAGACTGAACACTAGTTATCAAGATTGATTATTAGTCCGCAATAGAGTGAACTACGACAAGAACGAGGAAGAAGAAAACAGACTGAACACTAGTTCTCAAGATTGATTATTAGTCCGCAATACAGTGATCTACGACAAGAACGAGGAAGAAGAAAACAGACTGAACACTAGTTCTCAAGATTGATTATTAGTCCGCAATAGAGTGATCTACGACAAAAACGAGGAAGAAGAAAACAGACTGAACACTAGTTCTCAAGATTGATTATTAGTCCGCAATACAGTGATCTACGAACAGAACGAGGAAGAAGAAAACAGACTGAACACTAGTTCTCAAGATTGATTATTAGTCGGCAATAGAGTGATCTATGACAAGAACGAGGAAGAAGAAAGCAGATTGAACACTAGTTCTCAAGATTGATTATTAGTCCGCAATAGAGTGATCTACGACAAGAACGAGGAAGAAGAAAACAGACTGAACACTAGTTCTCAAGATTGATTATTAGTCCGCAATAGAGTGATCTACGACAAGAACGAGGAAGAAGAAAACAGACTGAACACTAGTTCTCAAGATTGATTATTAGTCGGCAATAGAGTGATCTACGACAAGAGCGAGGAAGAAGAAAACAGAATGAACACTAGTTCTCAAGATTGATTATTAGTCCGCAATAGAGTGATCTACGACAAGAACGATTAAGAAGAAAACAGACTGAACACTAGTTCTCAAGATTGATTATTAGTCGCAATACAGTGATCTACGACAAGAACAAGGAAGAAGTAAACAGACTGAACACTAGTTCTCAATATTGATTATTAGTCGGCAATAGAGTGATCTACGACAAGAACGAGGAAGAAGAAAACAGAATGAACACTAGTTCTCAAGATTGATTATTAGTCCGCAATAGAGTGATCTACGACAAGAACGAGGAAAAAGAAAACAAACTGAACACTAGTTCTCAAGATTGATTATTAGTCCGCAATACAGTGATCTACGACAAGAACGAGGAAGAAGAAAACAGACTGAACACTAGTTCTCAAGATTGATTATTAGTCCGCAATAGAGTGATCTACGACAAGAACGAGGAAGAAGAAAACAGACTGAACACTAGTACTCAAGATTGATTATTAGTCCGCAATACAGTGATCTACGACAAGAACGAGTAAGAAGAAAACAGAATGAACACTAGTTCTCAAGATTGATTATTAATCCCCAATAAAGTGATCTACGACAAGAACGAGGAAGAAGAAAACAAACTGAACACTAGTTCTCAAGATTGATTATTAATCGGCAATAGAGTGATCTACGACAAGAACGAGGAAGAAGAAAACAGACTGAACACTAGTTCTCAAGATTGATTATTAGTCGGCAATAGAGTGATCTACGACAAGAGCGAGGAAGAAGAAAACAGAATGAACATTAGTTCTCAAGATTGATTATTAGTCCGCAATAGAGTGATCTACGACAAGAACGATTAAGAAGAAAACAGACTGAACACTAGTTCTCAAGATTGATTATTAGTCGCAATACAGTGATCTACGACAAGAACGAGGAAGAAGAAAACAGACTGAACACTAATTCTCAAGATTGATTATTAGTGCGTAATAGAGTGATCTACTACAAGAACGAGGAAGAAGAAAACAGACTGAACACTAGTTCTCAAGATTGATTATTAGTCCGCAATACAGTGATCTACGACAAGAACGAGGAAGAAGAAAGCAGACTGAACACTAGTTCTCAAGATTGATTATTAGTCGGCAATAGAGTGATCTACGACAAGAACGAGGAAGAAGAAAACAGACTGAACACTTGTTCTCAAGATTGATTATTAGTCCGCAATAGAGTGATCTACGTCAAGAACGAGGAAGAAGAAAACAGACTGAACACTAGTTCTCAAGATTGATTATTAGTCCGCAA
Source organism: Bathymodiolus septemdierum (assembly GCA_963383655.1). Classification (NCBI taxonomy): domain Eukaryota; kingdom Metazoa; phylum Mollusca; class Bivalvia; order Mytilida; family Modiolidae; genus Bathymodiolus; species Bathymodiolus septemdierum. Next base: position 63,057,205 of record OY726530.1, read on the forward strand.
TAGAGTGACCTACGACAAGAACGAGTAAGAAGAAAACAGAATGAACACTAGTTCTCAAGATTGAGTATTAGTCCGCAATACAGTGATCTACGACAAGAACGAGGAAGAAGAAAACAGACTGAACACTAGTTCTCAAGATTGATTATTAATCCGCAATAGAGTGATCTACAACCAGAACGAGGAAGAAGAAAACAGAATGAACACTAGTTCTCAAGATTGATTATTAATCCCCAATAAAGTGATCTACGACAAGAACGAGGAAGAAGAAAACAGACTTAACACTAGTTCTCAAGATTGATTATTAGTTCGCAATAGAGTGATCTACGACAAGAACGAGGAAGAAGAAAACAGACTGAACACTAGTTCTCAAGATTGATTATTAGTCCGCAATACAGTGATCTACGACAAGAACGAGTAAGAAGAAAACAGAATGAACACTAGTTCTCAAGATTGATTATTAATCCCCAATAAAGTGATCTACGACAAGAACGAGGAAGAAGAAAACAAACTGAACACTAGTTCTCAGGATTGATTATTAGTCCGCAATAGAGTGATCTACGACAAGAATGAGGAAGAAGAAAACAGACTGAACACTAGTTCTCAAGATTGATTATTAATCCCCAATACAGTGATCTACGACAAGAATGAGGAAGAAGAAAACAGACTGAACACTAGTTCTCAAGATTGATTATTAGTCGGCAATAGAGTGATATACGACAAGAACGAGGAAGAAGAAAACAGACTGAACACTAGTTCTCAAGATTGATTATTAGTCGGCAATAGAGTGATCTACGACAAGAACGAGGAAGAAGAAAACAGACTGAACACTAGTTCTCAAGATTGATTATTAGTCCGCAATACAGTGATCTACGATAAGTACGAGGAAGAAGAAAACAGACTGAACACTAGTTCTCAAGATTGATTATTAGTCCGCAATACAGTGATCTACGATAAGGACGAGGAAGAAGAAAACAGACTGAACACTAGTTCTCAAGATTGATTATTAGTCCGCAATAGAGTGATCTACGACAAGAACGAGGAAGAAGAAAACAGACTGAACACTAGTTCTCAAGATTGATTATTAATCCCCAATAAAGTGATCTACGACAAGAACGAGGAAGAAGAAAACAAACTGAACACTAGTTCTCAAGATTGATTATTAGTCCGCAATAGAGTGATCTACGACAAGAACGAGGAAGAAGAAAGAAGATTGAACACTAGTTCTCAAGATTGATTATTAGTCCGCAATAGAGTGATCTACAACAGGAACGAGGAAGAAGAAAACAGACTGAACACTAGTTCTCAAGATTGATTATTAGTCCGCAATAGAGTGATCTACGACAAGAACGAGGAACAAGAAAACAGACTGAACACTAGTTCTCAAGATTGATTATTAGTCGGCAATAGAGTGATATACGACAAGAACGAGGAAGAAGAAAACAGACTGAACACTAGTTCTCAAGATTGATTATTAGTCGGCAATAGAGTGATCTACGACAAGAACGAGGAAGAAGAAAACAGACTGAACACTAGTTCTCAAGATTGATTATTATTCCGCAATACAGTGATCTACGATAAGGACGAGGAAGAAGAAAACAGACTGAACACTAGTTCTCAAGATTGATTATTAGTCCGCAATAGAGTGATCTACGACAAGAACGAGGAAGAAGAAAACAGACTGAACACTAGTTCTCAAGATTGATTATTAGTCCGCAATAGAGTGATCTACGACAAGAACGAGGAAGAATACAGCAGACTGAACACTAGTTCTCAAGATTGATTATTAGTCCACAATAGAGTGATCTACGACAACAACGAGGAAGAAAGCAGATTGAACACTAGTTCTCAAGATTGATTATTAGTCCGCAATAGAGTGATCTACGACAAGAACGAGGAAGAAGAAAACAGACTGAACACTAGTTCTCAAGATTGATTATTAGTCCGCAATACAGTGATCTACGATAAGGACGAGGAAGAAGAAAACAGACTGAACACTAGTTCTCAAGATTGATTATTAGTCCGCAATAGAGTGATCTACGACAAGAACGAGGAAGAAGAAAACAGACTGAACACTAGTTCTCAAGATTGATTATTAATCCCCAATAAAGTGATCTACGACAAGAACGAGGAAGAAGAAAACAAACTGAACACTAGTTCTCAAGATTGATTATTAGTCCGCAATAGAGTGATCTACGACAAGAACGAGGAAGAAGAAAGAAGATTGAACACTAGTTCTCAAGATTGATTATTAGTCCGCAATAGAGTGATCTACGACAAGAACGAGGAAGAAGAAAACAGACTGAACACTAGTTCTCAAGATTGATTATTAGTCCGCAATACAGTGATCTACGATAAGGACGAGGAAGAAGAAAACAGACTGAACACTAGTTCTCAAGATTGATTATTAGTCCGCAATAGAGTGATCTACGACAAGAACGAGGAAGAAGAAAACAGACTGAACACTAGTTCTCAAGATTGATTATTAATCCCCAATAAAGTGATCTACGACAAGAACGAGGAAGAAGAAAACAAACTGAACACTAGTTCTCAAGATTGATTATTAGTCCGCAATAGAGTGATCTACGACAAGAACGAGGAAGAAGAAAGAAGATTGAACACTAGTTCTCAAGATTGATTATTAGTCCGCAATAGAGTGATCTACAACAGGAACGAGGAAGAAGAAAACAGACTGAACACTAGTTCTCAAGATTGATTATTAGTCCGCAATAGAGTGATCTACGACAAGAACGAGGAACAAGAAAACAGACTGAACACTAGTTCTCAAGATTGATTATTAGTGCGTAATAGAGTGATCTACGACAAGAACGAGGAAGAAGAAAACAGACTGAACACTAGTTCTCAAGATTGATTATTAGTCCGCAATACAGTGATCTACGACAAGAACGAGGAAGAAGAAAGCAGACTGAACACTAGTTCTCAAGATTGATTATTAGTCCGCAATAGAGTGATCTACGACAAGAACGAGGAAGAAGAAAACAGACTGAACACTTGTTCTCAATATTGATTATTAATCCGCAATAGAGTGATCTACGTCAAGAACGAGGAAGAAGAAAACAGACTGAACACTAGTTCTCAAGATTGATTATTAGTCCGCAATAGAGTGACCTACGACAAGAACGAGTAAGAAGAAAACAGAATGAACACTAGTTCTCAAGATTGATTATTAGTCGGCAATAGAGTGATCTACGACAAGAACGAGGAAGAAGAAAACAGACTGAACACTAATTCTTAAGATTGATTATTAGTTCGCAATAGAGTGATCTACGACAAGAACGAGGAAGAAGAAAACAGACTGAACACTAGTTCTCAAGATTGATTATTAGTCCGCAATACAGTGATCTACGACAAGAACGAGGAAGAAGAAAACAGACTGAACACTAGTTCTCAAGATTGATTATTAATCCGCAATAGAGTGATCTACAACCAGAACGAGGAAGAAGAAAACAGAATGAACACTAGTTCTCAAGATTGATTATTAATCCCCAATAAAGTGATCTACGACAAGAACGAGGAAGAAGAAAACAGACTGAACACTAGTTCTCAAGATTGATTATTAGTTCGCAATAGAGTGATCTACGACAAGAACGAGGAAGAAGAAAACAGACTGAACACTAGTTCTCAAGATTGATTATTAGTCCGCAATAGAGTGATCTATGACAAGAACGAGGAAGAAGAAAGCAGATTGAACACTAGTTCTCAAGATTGATTATTAGTCCGCAATAGAGTGATCTACGACAAGAACGAGGAAGAAGAAAACAGACTGAACACTAGTTCTCAAGATTGATTATTAGTCCGCAATACAGTGATCTACGACAAGAACAAGGAAGAAGTAAACAGACTGAACAGTAGTTCTCAAGATTGATTATTAGTCCGCAATAGAGTGATCTACGACAAGAACGAGGAAGAAGAAAACAGACTGAACACTAGTTCTCAAGATTGATTATTAGTCCGCAATAGAGTGATCTACGACAAGAACGAGGAAAAAGAAAACAGACTGAACACTAGTTCTCAAGATTGATTATTAGTCGGCAATAGAGTGATCTACGACAAGAACGAGGAAGAAGAACACAGACTGAACACTAGTTCTCAAGATTGATTATTAGTCGGCAATAGAGTGATCTACGACAAGAGCGAGGAAGAAGAAAACAGAATGAACACTAGTTCTCAAGATTGATTATTAGTCCGCAATAGAGTGATCTACGACAAGAACGAGGAAGAAGAAAACAGACTGAACACTAGTTCTCAAGATTGATTATTAGTTCGCAATAGAGTGAGCTACGACAAGAACGAGGAAGAAGAAAACAGACTGAACACTAGTTCTCAAGATTGATTATTAGTCCGCAATAGGGTGATCTACGACAAGAACGATTAAGAAGAAAACAGACTGAACACTAGTTCTCAAGATTGATTATTAGTCCGCAATACAGTGATCTACGACAAGAACGAGGAAGAAGAAAACAGACTGAACACTAGTTCTCAAGATTGATTATTAGTCCGCAATAGAGTGATCTACGACAAGAACGAGGAAGAAGAAAACAGACTGAACACTAGTTCTCAAGATTGATTATTAGTCCGCAATACAGTGATCTACGACAAGAACGAGTAAGAAGAAAACAGAATGAACACTAGTTCTCAAGATTGATTATTAATCCCCAATAAAGTGATCTACGACAAGAACGAGGAAGAAGAAAACAAACTGAACACTAGTTCTCAAGATTGATTATTAGTCGGCAATAGAGTGATCTACGACAAGAATGAGGAAGAAGAAAACAGACTGAACACTAGTTCTCAAGATTGATTATTAGTCCGCAATAGAGTGACCTACGACAAGAACGAGTAAGAAGAAAACAGAATGAACACTAGTTCTCAAGATTGATTATTAGTCGGCAATAGAGTGATCTACGACAAGAACGAGGAAGAAGAAAACAGACTGAACACTAATTCTTAAGATTGATTATTAGTTCGCAATAGAGTGATCTACGACAAGAACGAGGAAGAAGAAAACAGACTGAACACTAGTTCTCAAGATTGATTATTAGTCCGCAATACAGTGATCTACGACAAGAACGAGGAAGAAGAAAACAGACTGAACACTAGTTCTCAAGATTGATTATTAATCCGCAATAGAGTGATCTACAACCAGAACGAGGAAGAAGAAAACAGAATGAACACTAGTTCTCAAGATTGATTATTAATCCCCAATAAAGTGATCTACGACAAGAACGAGGAAGAAGAAAACAGACTGAACACTAGTTCTCAAGATTGATTATTAGATCGCAATAGAGTGATCTACGACAAGAATGAGGAAGAAGAAAACAGACTGAACACTAGTTCTCAAGATTGATTATTAATCCCCAATACAGTGATCTACGACAAGAATGAGGAAGAAGAAAACAGACTGAACACTAGTTCTCAAGATTGATTATTAGTCGCCAATAGAGTGATATACGACAAGAACGAGGAAGAAGAAAACAGACTGAACACTAGTTCTCAAGATTGATTATTAGTCGGCAATAGAGTGATCTACGACAAGAACGAGAAAGAAGAAAACAGACTGAACACTAGTTCTCAAGATTGATTATTAGTCCGCAATACAGTGATCTACGATAAGTACGAGGAAGAAGAAAACAGACTGAACACTAGTTCTCAAGATTGATTATTAGTCCGCAATACAGTGATCTACGATAAGGACGAGGAAGAAGAAAACAGACTGAACACTAGTTCTCAAGATTGATTATTAGTCCGCAATAGAGTGATCTACGACAAGAACGAGGAAGAAGAAAACAGACTGAACACTAGTTCTCAAGATTGATTATTAATCCCCAATAAAGTGATCTACGACAAGAACGAGGAAGAAGAAAACAAACTGAACACTAGTTCTCAAGATTGATTATTAGTCCGCAATAGAGTGATCTACGACAAGAACGAGGAAGAAGAAAGAAGATTGAACACTAGTTCTCAAGATTGATTATTAGTCCGCAATAGAGTGATCTACAACAGGAACGAGGAAGAAGAAAACAGACTGAACACTAGTTCTCAAGATTGATTATTAGTCCGCAATAGAGTGATCTACGACAAGAACGAGGAAGAAGAAAACAGACTGAACACTAGTTCTCAAGATTGATTATTAGTCGGCAATAGAGTGATATACGACAAGAACGAGGAAGAAGAAAACAGACTGAACACTAGTTCTCAAGATTGATTATTAGTCGGCAATAGAGTGATCTACGACAAGAACGAGGAAGAAGAAAACAGACTGAACACTAGTTCTCAAGATTGATTTTTATTCCGCAATACAGTGATCTACGATAAGGACGAGGAAGAAGAAAACAGACTGAACACTAGTTCTCAAGATTGATTATTAGTCCGCAATAGAGTGATCTACGACAAGAACGAGGAAGAAGAAAACAGACTGAACACTAGTTCTCAAGATTGATTATTAGTCCGCAATAGAGTGATCTACGACAAGAACGAGGAAGAATACAGCAGACTGAACACTAGTTCTCAAGATTGATTATTAGTCCACAATAGAGTGATCTACGACAACAACGAGGAAGAAAGCAGATTGAACACTAGTTCTCAAGATTGATTATTAGTCCGCAATAGAGTGATCTACGACAAGAACGAGGAAGAAGAAAACAGACTGAACACTAGTTCTCAAGATTGATTATTAGTCCGCAATACAGTGATCTACGATAAGGACGAGGAAGAAGAAAACAGACTGAACACTAGTTCTCAAGATTGATTATTAGTCCGCAATAGAGTGATCTACGACAAGAACGAGGAAGAAGAAAACAGACTGAACACTAGTTCTCAAGATTGATTATTAATCCCCAATAAAGTGATCTACGACAAGAACGAGGAAGAAGAAAACAAACTGAACACTAGTTCTCAAGATTGATTATTAGTCCGCAATAGAGTGATCTACGACAAGAACGAGGAAGAAGAAAGAAGATTGAACACTAGTTCTCAAGATTGATTATTAGTCCGCAATAGAGTGATCTACGACAAGAACGAGGAAGAAGAAAACAGACTGAACACTAGTTCTCAAGATTGATTATTAGTCCGCAATACAGTGATCTACGATAAGGACGAGGAAGAAGAAAACAGACTGAACACTAGTTCTCAAGATTGATTATTAGTCCGCAATAGAGTGATCTACGACAAGAACGAGGAAGAAGAAAACAGACTGAACACTAGTTCTCAAGATTGATTATTAATCCCCAATAAAGTGATCTACGACAAGAACGAGGAAGAAGAAAACAAACTGAACACTAGTTCTCAAGATTGATTATTAGTCCGCAATAGAGTGATCTACGACAAGAACGAGGAAGAAGAAAGAAGATTGAACACTAGTTCTCAAGATTGATTATTAGTCCGCAATAGAGTGATCTACAACAGGAACGAGGAAGAAGAAAACAGACTGAACACTAGTTCTCAAGATTGATTATTAGTCCGCAATAGAGTGATCTACGACAAGAACGAGGAACAAGAAAACAGACTGAACACTAGTTCTCAAGATTGATTATTAGTGCGTAATAGAGTGATCTACGACAAGAACGAGGAAGAAGAAAACAGACTGAACACTAGTTCTCAAGATTGATTATTAGTCCGCAATACAGTGATCTACGACAAGAACGAGGAAGAAGAAAGCAGACTGAACACTAGTTCTCAAGATTGATTATTAGTCCGCAATAGAGTGATCTACGACAAGAACGAGGAAGAAGAAAACAGACTGAACACTTGTTCTCAATATTGATTATTAATCCGCAATAGAGTGATCTACGTCAAGAACGAGGAAGAAGAAAACAGACTGAACACTAGTTCTCAAGATTGATTATTAGTCCGCAATAGAGTGACCTACGACAAGAACGAGTAAGAAGAAAACAGAATGAACACTAGTTCTCAAGATTGATTATTAGTCGGCAATAGAGTGATCTACGACAAGAACGAGGAAGAAGAAAACAGACTGAACACTAATTCTTAAGATTGATTATTAGTTCGCAATAGAGTGATCTACGACAAGAACGAGGAAGAAGAAAACAGAATGAACACTAGTTCTCAAGATTGATTATTAGTCCGCAATACAGTGATCTACGACAAGAACGAGGAAGAAGAAAACAGACTGAACACTAGTTCTCAAGATTGATTATTAATCCGCAATAGAGTGATCTACAACCAGAACGAGGAAGAAGAAAACAGAATGAACACTAGTTCTCAAGATTGATTATTAATCCCCAATAAAGTGATCTACGACAAGAACGAGGAAGAAGAAAACAGACTGAACACTAGTTCTCAAGATTGATTATTAGTTCGCAATAGAGTGATCTACGACAAGAACGAGGAAGAAGAAAACAGACTGAACACTAGTTCTCAAGATTGATTATTAGTCCGCAATAGAGTGATCTATGACAAGAACGAGGAAGAAGAAAGCAGATTGAACACTAGTTCTCAAGATTGATTATTAGTCCGCAATAGAGTGATCTACGACAAGAACGAGGAAGAAGAAAACAGACTGAACACTAGTTCTCAAGATTGATTATTAGTCCGCAATACAGTGATCTACGACAAGAACAAGGAAGAAGTAAACAGACTGAACAGTAGTTCTCAAGATTGATTATTAGTCCGCAATAGAGTGATCTACGACAAGAACGAGGAAGAAGAAAACAGACTGAACACTAGTTCTCAAGATTGATTATTAGTCCGCAATAGAGTGATCTACGACAAGAACGAGGAAAAAGAAAACAGACTGAACACTAGTTCTCAAGATTGATTATTAGTCGGCAATAGAGTGATCTACGACAAGAACGAGGAAGAAGAACACAGACTGAACACTAGTTCTCAAGATTGATAATTAGTCGGCAATAGAGTGATCTACGACAAGAGCGAGGAAGAAGAAAACAGAATGAACACTAGTTCTCAAGATTGATTATTAGTCCGCAATAGAGTGATCTACGACAAGAACGAGGAAGAAGAAAACAGACTGAACACTAGTTCTCAAGATTGATTATTAGTCCGCAATACAGTGATCTACGATAAGGACGAGGAAGAAGAAAACAGACTGAACACTAGTTCTCAAGATTGATTATTAGTCCGCAATAGAGTGATCTACGACAAGAACGAGGAAGAAGAAAACAGACTGAACACTAGTTCTCAAGATTGATTATTAATCCCCAATAAAGTGATCTACGACAAGAACGAGGAAGAAGAAAACAAACTGAACACTAGTTCTCAAGATTGATTATTAGTCCGCAATAGAGTGATCTACGACAAGAACGAGGAAGAAGAAAGAAGATTGAACACTAGTTCTCAAGATTGATTATTAGTCCGCAATAGAGTGATCTACAACAGGAACGAGGAAGAAGAAAACAGACTGAACACTAGTTCTCAAGATTGATTATTAGTCCGCAATAGAGTGATCTACGACAAGAACGAGGAACAAGAAAACAGACTGAACACTAGTTCTCAAGATTGATTATTAGTGCGTAATAGAGTGATCTACGACAAGAACGAGGAAGAAGAAAACAGACTGAACACTAGTTCTCAAGATTGATTATTAGTCCGCAATACAGTGATCTACGACAAGAACGAGGAAGAAGAAAGCAGACTGAACACTAGTTCTCAAGATTGATTATTAGTCCGCAATAGAGTGATCTACGACAAGAACGAGGAAGAAGAAAACAGACTGAACACTTGTTCTCAATATTGATTATTAATCCGCAATAGAGTGATCTACGTCAAGAACGAGGAAGAAGAAAACAGACTGAACACTAGTTCTCAAGATTGATTATTAGTCCGCAATAGAGTGACCTACGACAAGAACGAGTAAGAAGAAAACAGAATGAACACTAGTTCTCAAGATTGATTATTAGTCGGCAATAGAGTGATCTACGACAAGAACGAGGAAGAAGAAAACAGACTGAACACTAATTCTTAAGATTGATTATTAGTTCGCAATAGAGTGATCTACGACAAGAACGAGGAAGAAGAAAACAGACTGAACACTAGTTCTCAAGATTGATTATTAGTCCGCAATACAGTGATCTACGACAAGAACGAGGAAGAAGAAAACAGACTGAACACTAGTTCTCAAGATTGATTATTAATCCGCAATAGAGTGATCTACAACCAGAACGAGGAAGAAGAAAACAGAATGAACACTAGTTCTCAAGATTGATTATTAATCCCCAATAAAGTGATCTACGACAAGAACGAGGAAGAAGAAAACAGACTGAACACTAGTTCTCAAGATTGATTATTAGTTCGCAATAGAGTGATCTACGACAAGAACGAGGAAGAAGAAAACAGACTGAACACTAGTTCTCAAGATTGATTATTAGTCCGCAATAGAGTGATCTATGACAAGAACGAGGAAGAAGAAAGCAGATTGAACACTAGTTCTCAAGATTGATTATTAGTCCGCAATAGAGTGATCTACGACAAGAACGAGGAAGAAGAAAACAGACTGAACACTAGTTCTCAAGATTGATTATTAGTCCGCAATACAGTGATCTACGACAAGAACAAGGAAGAAGTAAACAGACTGAACAGTAGTTCTCAAGATTGATTATTAGTCCGCAATAGAGTGATCTACGACAAGAACGAGGAAGAAGAAAACAGACTGAACACTAGTTCTCAAGATTGATTATTAGTCCGCAATAGAGTGATCTACGACAAGAACGAGGAAAAAGAAAACAGACTGAACACTAGTTCTCAAGATTGATTATTAGTCGGCAATAGAGTGATCTACGACAAGAACGAGGAAGAAGAACACAGACTGAACACTAGTTCTCAAGATTGATAATTAGTCGGCAATAGAGTGATCTACGACAAGAGCGAGGAAGAAGAAAACAGAATGAACACTAGTTCTCAAGATTGATTATTAGTCCGCAATAGAGTGATCTACGACAAGAACGAGGAAGAAGAAAACAGACTGAACACTAGTTCTCAAGATTGATTATTAGTTCGCAATAGAGTGAGCTACGACAAGAACGAGGAAGAAGAAAACAGACTGAACACTAGTTCTCAAGATTGATTATTAGTCCGCAATAGGGTGATCTACGACAAGAACGATTAAGAAGAAAACAGACTGAACACTAGTTCTCAAGATTGATTATTAGTCCGCAATACAGTGATCTACGACAAGAACGAGGAAGAAGAAAACAGACTGAACACTAGTTCTCAAGATTGATTATTAGTCCGCAATAGAGTGATCTACGACAAGAACGAGGAAGAAGAAAACAGACTGAACACTAGTTCTCAAGATTGATTATTAGTCCGCAATACAGTGATCTACGACAAGAACGAGTAAGAAGAAAACAGAATGAACACTAGTTCTCAAGATTGATTATTAATCCCCAATAAAGTGATCTACGACAAGAACGAGGAAGAAGAAAACAAACTGAACACTAGTTCTCAAGATTGATTATTAGTCGGCAATAGAGTGATCTACGACAAGAATGAGGAAGAAGAAAACAGACTGAACACTAATTCTTAAGATTGATTATTAGTTCGCAATAGAGTGATCTACGACAAGAACGAGGAAGAAGAAAACAGACTGAACACTAGTTCTCAAGATTGATTATTAGTCCGCAATACAGTGATCTACGACAAGAACGAGGAAGAAGAAAACAGACTGAACACTAGTTCTCAAGATTGATTATTAATCCGCAATAGAGTGATCTACAACCAGAACGAGGAAGAAGAAAACAGAATGAACACTAGTTCTCAAGATTGATTATTAATCCCCAATAAAGTGATCTACGACAAGAACGAGGAAGAAGAAAACAGACTGAACACTAGTTCTCAAGATTGATTATTAGATCGCAATAGAGTGATCTACGACAAGAACGAGGAAGAAGAAAACAGACTGAACACTAGTTCTCAAGATTGATTATTAGTCCGCAATAGAGTGATCTACGACAAGAACGAGGAAGAAGAAAACAGACTGAACACTAGTTATCAAGATTGATTATTAGTCCGCAATAGAGTGAACTACGACAAGAACGAGGAAGAAGAAAACAGACTGAACACTAGTTCTCAAGATTGATTATTAGTCCGCAATACAGTGATCTACGACAAGAACGATGAAGAAGAAAACAGACTGAACACTAGTTCTCAAGATTGATTATTAGTCCGCAATAGAGTGATCTACGACAAGAACGAGGAAGAAGAAAACAGACTGAACACTAGTTCTCAAGATTGATTATTAGTCCGCAATACAGTGATCTACGAACAGAACGAGGAAGAAGAAAACAGACTGAACACTAGTTCTCAAGATTGATTATTAGTCGGCAATAGAGTGATCTATGACAAGAACGAGGAAGAAGAAAGCAGATTGAACACTAGTTCTCAAGATTGATTATTAGTCCGCAATAGAGTGATCTACGACAAGAACGAGGAAGAAGAAAACAGACTGAACACTAGTTCTCAAGATTGATTATTAGTCCGCAATACAGTGATCTACGACAAGAACAAGGAAGAAGTAAACAGACTGAACAGTAGTTCTCAAGATTGATTATTAGTCCGCAATAGAGTGATCTACGACAAGAACGAGGAAGAAGAAAACAGACTGAACACTAGTTCTCAAGATTGATTATTAGTCCGCAATAGAGTGATCTACGACAAGAACGAGGAAAAAGAAAACAGACTGAACACTAGTTCTCAAGATTGATTATTAGTCCGCAATAGAGTGATCTACGACAAGAACGAGGAAGAAGAAAACAGACTGAACACTAGTTCTCAAGATTGATTATTAGTCCGCAATACAGTGATCTACGACAAGAACGAGTAAGAAGAAAACAGAATGAACACTAGTTCTCAAGATTGATTATTAATCCCCAATAAAGTGATCTACGACAAGAACGAGGAAGAAGAAAACAAACTGAACACTAGTTCTCAAGATTGATTATTAGTCCGCAATAGAGTGATCTACGACAAGAATGAGGAAGAAGAAAACAGACTGAACACTAGTTCTCAAGATTGATTATTAGTCCGCAATAGAGTGATCTACGACAAGAACGAGTAAGAAGAAAACAGAATGAACACTAGTTCTCAAGATTGATTATTAGTCCGCAATAGAGTGATCTACGACAAGAACGAGGAAGAAGAAAACAGACTGAACACTAATTCTTAAGATTGATTATTAGTTCGCAATAGAGTGATCTACGACAAGAACGAGGAAGAAGAAAACAGACTGAACACTAGTTCTCAAGATTGATTATTAGTCCGCAATACAGTGATCTACGACAAGAACGAGGAAGAAGAAAACAGACTGAACACTAGTTCTCAAGATTGATTATTAATCCGCAATAGAGTGATCTACAACCAGAACGAGGAAGAAGAAAACAGAATGAACACTAGTTCTCAAGATTGATTATTAATCCCCAATAAAGTGATCTACGACAAGAACGAGGAAGAAGAAAACAGACTGAACACTAGTTCTCAAGATTGATTATTAGATCGCAATAGAGTGATCTACGACAAGAACGAGGAAGAAGAAAACAGACTGAACACTAGTTCTCAAGATTGATTATTAGTCCGCAATAGAGTGATCTACGACAAGAACGAGGAAGAAGAAAACAGACTGAACACTAGTTCTCAAGATTGATTATTAGTCCGCAATACAGTGATCTACGACAAGAACGAGGAAGAAGAAAACAGACTGAACACTAGTTCTCAAGATTGATTATTAATCCGCAATAGAGTGATCTACAACCAGAACGAGGAAGAAGAAAACAGAATGAACACTAGTTCTCAAGATTGATTATTAATCCCCAATAAAGTGATCTACGACAAGAACGAGGAAGAAGAAAACAGACTGAACACTAGTTCTCAAGATTGATTATTAGATCGCAATAGAGTGATCTACGACAAGAACGAGGAAGAAGAAAACAGACTGAACACTAGTTCTCAAGATTGATTATTAGTCCGCAATAGAGTGATCTACGACAAGAACGAGGAAGAAGAAAACAGACTGAACACTAGTTATCAAGATTGATTATTAGTCCGCAATAGAGTGAACTACGACAAGAACGAGGAAGAAGAAAACAGACTGAACACTAGTTCTCAAGATTGATTATTAGTCCGCAATACAGTGATCTACGACAAGAACGATGAAGAAGAAAACAGACTGAACACTAGTTCTCAAGATTGATTATTAGTCGCAATAGAGTGATCTACGACAAGAACGAGGAAGAAGAAAACAGACTGAACACTAGTTCTCAAGATTGATTATTAGTCCGCAATACAGTGATCTACGAACAGAACGAGGAAGAAGAAAACAGACTGAACACTAGTTCTCAAGATTGATTATTAGTCGGCAATAGAGTGATCTATGACAAGAACGAGGAAGAAGAAAGCAGATTGAACACTAGTTCTCAAGATTGATTATTAGTCCGCAATAGAGTGATCTACGACAAGAACGAGGAAGAAGAAAACAGACTGAACACTAGTTCTCAAGATTGATTATTAGTCCGCAATACAGTGATCTACGACAAGAACAAGGAAGAAGTAAACAGACTGAACAGTAGTTCTCAAGATTGATTATTAGTCCGCAATAGAGTGATCTACGACAAGAACGAGGAAGAAGAAAACAGACTGAACACTAGTTCTCAAGATTGATTATTAGTCCGCAATAGAGTGATCTACGACAAGAACGAGGAAAAAGAAAACAGACTGAACACTAGTTCTCAAGATTGATTATTAGTCCGCAATAGAGTGATCTACGACAAGAACGAGGAAGAAGAAAACAGACTGAACACTAGTTCTCAAGATTGATTATTAGTCCGCAATAGAGTGATCTACGACAAGAACGAGTAAGAAGAAAACAGAATGAACACTAGTTCTCAAGATTGATTATTAATCCCCAATAAAGTGATCTACGACAAGAACGAGGAAGAAGAAAACAAACTGAACACTAGTTCTCAAGATTGATTATTAGTCCGCAATAGAGTGATCTACGACAAGAATGAGGAAGAAGAAAACAGACTGAACACTAGTTCTCAAGATTGATTATTAGTCCGCAATAGAGTGACCTACGACAAGAACGAGTAAGAAGAAAACAGAATGAACACTAGTTCTCAAGATTGATTATTAGTCGGCAATAGAGTGATCTACGACAAGAACGAGGAAGAAGAAAACAGACTGAACACTAATTCTTAAGATTGATTATTAGTTCGCAATAGAGTGATCTACGACAAGAACGAGGAAGAAGAAAACAGACTGAACACTAGTTCTCAAGATTGATTATTAGTCCGCAATACAGTGATCTACGACAAGAACGAGGAAGAAGAAAACAGACTGAACACTAGTTCTCAAGATTGATTATTAATCCGCAATAGAGTGATCTACGACCAGAACGAGGAAGAAGAAAACAGAATGAACACTAGTTCTCAAGATTGATTATTAATCCCCAATAAAGTGATCTACGACAAGAACGAGGAAGAAGAAAACAGACTGAACACTAGTTCTCAAGATTGATTATTAGATCGCAATAGAGTGATCTACGACAAGAACGAGGAAGAAGAAAACAGACTGAACACTAGTTCTCAAGATTGATTATTAGTCCGCAATAGAGTGATCTACGACAAGAACGAGGAAGAAGAAAACAGACTGAACACTAGTTATCAAGATTGATTATTAGTCCGCAATAGAGTGAACTACGACAAGAACGAGGAAGAAGAAAACAGACTGAACACTAGTTCTCAAGATTGATTATTAGTCCGCAATACAGTGATCTACGACAAGAACGAGGAAGAAGAAAACAGACTGAACACTAGTTCTCAAGATTGATTATTAGTCCGCAATAGAGTGATCTACGACAAAAACGAGGAAGAAGAAAACAGACTGAACACTAGTTCTCAAGATTGATTATTAGTCCGCAATACAGTGATCTACGAACAGAACGAGGAAGAAGAAAACAGACTGAACACTAGTTCTCAAGATTGATTATTAGTCGGCAATAGAGTGATCTATGACAAGAACGAGGAAGAAGAAAGCAGATTGAACACTAGTTCTCAAGATTGATTATTAGTCCGCAATAGAGTGATCTACGACAAGAACGAGGAAGAAGAAAACAGACTGAACACTAGTTCTCAAGATTGATTATTAGTCCGCAATAGAGTGATCTACGACAAGAACGAGGAAGAAGAAAACAGACTGAACACTAGTTCTCAAGATTGATTATTAGTCGGCAATAGAGTGATCTACGACAAGAGCGAGGAAGAAGAAAACAGAATGAACACTAGTTCTCAAGATTGATTATTAGTCCGCAATAGAGTGATCTACGACAAGAACGATTAAGAAGAAAACAGACTGAACACTAGTTCTCAAGATTGATTATTAGTCCGCAATACAGTGATCTACGACAAGAACAAGGAAGAAGTAAACAGACTGAACACTAGTTCTCAATATTGATTATTAGTCGGCAATAGAGTGATCTACGACAAGAACGAGGAAGAAGAAAACAGAATGAACACTAGTTCTCAAGATTGATTATTAGTCCGCAATAGAGTGATCTACGACAAGAACGAGGAAAAAGAAAACAAACTGAACACTAGTTCTCAAGATTGATTATTAGTCCGCAATACAGTGATCTACGACAAGAACGAGGAAGAAGAAAACAGACTGAACACTAGTTCTCAAGATTGATTATTAGTCCGCAATAGAGTGATCTACGACAAGAACGAGGAAGAAGAAAACAGACTGAACACTAGTACTCAAGATTGATTATTAGTCCGCAATACAGTGATCTACGACAAGAACGAGTAAGAAGAAAACAGAATGAACACTAGTTCTCAAGATTGATTATTAATCCCCAATAAAGTGATCTACGACAAGAACGAGGAAGAAGAAAACAAACTGAACACTAGTTCTCAAGATTGATTATTAATCGGCAATAGAGTGATCTACGACAAGAACGAGGAAGAAGAAAACAGACTGAACACTAGTTCTCAAGATTGATTATTAGTCGGCAATAGAGTGATCTACGACAAGAGCGAGGAAGAAGAAAACAGAATGAACATTAGTTCTCAAGATTGATTATTAGTCCGCAATAGAGTGATCTACGACAAGAACGATTAAGAAGAAAACAGACTGAACACTAGTTCTCAAGATTGATTATTAGTCGCAATACAGTGATCTACGACAAGAACGAGGAAGAAGAAAACAGACTGAACACTAATTCTCAAGATTGATTATTAGTGCGTAATAGAGTGATCTACTACAAGAACGAGGAAGAAGAAAACAGACTGAACACTAGTTCTCAAGATTGATTATTAGTCCGCAATACAGTGATCTACGACAAGACCGAGGAAGAAGAAAGCAGACTGAACACTAGTTCTCAAGATTGATTATTAGTCGGCAATAGAGTGATCTACGACAAGAACGAGGAAGAAGAAAACAGACTGAACACTTGTTCTCAAGATTGATTATTAGTCCGCAATAGAGTGATCTACGTCAAGAACGAGGAAGAAGAAAACAGACTGAACACTAGTTCTCAAGATTGATTATTAGTCCGCAATAGAGTGACCTACGACAAGAACGAGTAAGAAGAAAACAGAATGAACACTAGTTCTCAAGATTGAGTATTAGTCCGCAATACAGTGATCTACGACAAGAACGAGGAAGAAGAAAACAGACTGAACACTAGTTCTCAAGATTGATTATTAATCCGCAATAGAGTGATCTACAACCAGAACGAGGAAGAAGAAAACAGAATGAACACTAGTTCTCAAGATTGATTATTAATCCCCAATAAAGTGATCTACGACAAGAACGAGGAAGAAGAAAACAGACTTAACACTAGTTCTCAAGATTGATTATTAGTTCGCAATAGAGTGATCTACGACAAGAACGAGGAAGAAGAAAACAGACTGAACACTAGTTCTCAAGATTGATTATTAGTCCGCAATACAGTGATCTACGACAAGAACGAGTAAGAAGAAAACAGAATGAACACTAGTTCTCAAGATTGATTATTAATCCCCAATAAAGTGATCTACGACAAGAACGAGGAAGAAGAAAACAAACTGAACACTAGTTCTCAGGATTGATTATTAGTCGGCAATAGAGTGATCTACGACAAGAACGAGGAAGAAGAAAACAGACTGAACACTAATTCTTAAGATTGATTATTAGTTCGCAATAGAGTGATCTACGACAAGAACGAGGAAGAAGAAAACAGATTGAACACTAGTTCTCAAGATTGATTATTAGTCCGCAATACATTGATCTACGACAAGAACGAGGAAGAAGAAAACAGACTGAACACTAGTTCTCAAGATTGATTATTAATCCGCAATAGAGTGATCTACAACCAGAACGAGGAAGAAGAAAACAGAATGAACACTAGTTCTCAAGATTGATTATTAATCCCCAATAAAGTGATCTACGACAAGAACGAGGAAGAAGAAAACAGACTGAACACTAGTTCTCAAGATTGATTATTAGATCGCAATAGAGTGATCTACGACAAGAACGAGGAAGAAGAAAACAGACTGAACACTAGTTCTCAAGATTGATTATTAGTCCGCAATAGAGTGATCTACGACAAGAACGAGGAAGAAGAAAACAGACTGAACACTAGTTATCAAGATTGATTATTAGTCCGCAATAGAGTGAACTACGACAAGAACGAGGAAGAAGAAAACAGACTGAACACTAGTTCTCAAGATTGATTATTAGTCCGCAATACAGTGATCTACGACAAGAACGAGGAAGAAGAAAACAGACTGAACACTAGTTCTCAAGATTGATTATTAGTCCGCAATAGAGTGATCTACGACAAGAACGAGGAAGAAGAAAACAGACTGAACACTAGTTCTCAAGATTGATTATTAGTCCGCAATACAGTGATCTACGAACAGAACGAGGAAGAAGAAAACAGACTGAACACTAGTTCTCAAGATTGATTATTAATCGGCAATAGAGTGATCTATGACAAGAACGAGGAAGAAGAAAGCAGATTGAACACTAGTTCTCAAGATTGATTATTAGTCCGCAATAGAGTGATCTACGACAAGAACGAGGAAGAAGAAAACAGACTGAACACTAGTTCTCAAGATTGAGTATTAGTCCGCAATACAGTGATCTACGACAAGAACGAGGAAGAAGAAAACAGACTGAACACTAGTTCTCAAGATTGATTATTAATCCGCAATAGAGTGATCTACAACCAGAACGAGGAAGAAGAAAAGAGAATGAACACTAGTTCTCAAGATTGATTATTAATCCCCAATAAAGTGATCTACGACAAGAACGAGGAAGAAGAAAACAGACTTAACACTAGTTCTCAAGATTGATTATTAGTTCGCAATAGAGTGATCTACGACAAGAACGAGGAAGAAGAAAACAGACTGAACACTAGTTCTCAAGATTGATTATTAGTCCGCAATACAGTGATCTACGACAAGAACGAGTAAGAAGAAAACAGAATGAACACTAGTTCTCAAGATTGATTATTAATCCCCAATAAAGTGATCTACGACAAGAACGAGGAAGAAGAAAACAAACTGAACACTAGTTCTCAGGATTGATTATTAGTCCGCAATAGAGTGATCTACGACAAGAATGAGGAAGAAGAAAACAGACTGAACACTAGTTCTCAAGATTGATTATTAGTCCGCAATAGAGTGACCTACGACAAGAACGAGTAAGAAGAAAACAGAATGAACACTAGTTCTCAAGATTGATTATTAGTCGGCAATAGAGTGATCTACGACAAGAACGAGGAAGAAGAAAACAGACTGAACACTAATTCTTAAGATTGATTATTAGTTCGCAATAGAGTGATCTACGACAAGAACGAGGAAGAAGAAAACAGATTGAACACTAGTTCTCAAGATTGATTATTAGTCCGCAATACATTGATCTACGACAAGAACGAGGAAGAAGAAAACAGACTGAACACTAGTTCTCAAGATTGATTATTAATCCGCAATAGAGTGATCTACAACAGAACGAGGAAGAAGAAAACAGAATGAACACTAGTTCTCAAGATTGATTATTAATCCCCAATAAAGTGATCTACGACAAGAACGAGGAAGAAGAAAACAGACTGAACACTAGTTCTCAAGATTGATTATTAGATCGCAATAGAGTGATCTACGACAAGAACGAGGAAGAAGAAAACAGACTGAACACTAGTTCTCAAGATTGATTATTAGTCCGCAATAGAGTGATCTACGACAAGAACGAGGAAGAAGAAAACAGACTGAACACTAGTTCTCAAGATTGATTATTAGTCCGCAATACAGTGATCTACGACAAGAACGAGGAAGAAGAAAACAGACTGAACACTAGTTCTCAAGATTGATTATTAGTCCGCAATAGAGTGATCTACGACAAGAACGAGGAAGAAGAAAACAGACTGAACACTAGTTCTCAAGATTGATTATTAGTCCGCAATACAGTGATCTACGAACAGAACGAGGAAGAAGAAAACAGACTGAACACTAGTTCTCAAGATTGATTATTAATCGGCAATAGAGTTATCTATGACAAGAACGAGGAAGAAGAAAGCAGATTGAACACTAGTTCTCAAGATTGATTATTAGTCCGCAATAGAGTGATCTACGACAAGAACGAGGAAGAAGAAAACAGACTGAACACTAGTTCTCAAGATTGATTATTAGTCCGCAATACAGTGATCTACGACAAGAACAAGGAAGAAGTAAACAGACTGAACAGTAGTTCTCAAGATTTATTATTAGTCCGCAATAGAGTGATCTACGACAAGAACGAGGAAGAAGAAAACAGACTGAACACTAGTTCTCAAGATTGATTATTAGTCCGCAATAGAGTGATCTACGACAAGAACGAGGAAAAAGAAAACAGACTGAACACTAGTTCTCAAGATTGATTATTAGTCGGCAATAGAGTGGTCTACGACAAGAACGAGGAAGAAGAAAACAGACTGAACACTAGTTCTCAAGATTGATTATTAGTCGGCAATAGAGTGATCTACGACAAGAGCGAGGAAGAAGAAAACAGAATGAACACTAGTTCTCAAGATTGATTATTAGTCCGCAATAGAGTGATCTACGACAAGAACGATTAAGAAGAAAACAGACTGAACACTAGTTCTCAAGATTGATTATTAGTCGCAATACAGTGATCTACGACAAGAACAAGGAAGAAGTAAACAGACTGAACACTAGTTCTCAATATTGATTATTAGTCGGCAATAGAGTGATCTACGACAAGAACGAGGAAGAAGAAAACAGAATGAACACTAGTTCTCAAGATTGATTATTAGTCCGCAATAGAGTGATCTACGACAAGAACGAGGAAAAAGAAAACAAACTGAACACTAGTTCTCAAGATTGATTATTAGTCCGCAATACAGTGTTCTACGACAAGAACGAGGAAGAAGAAAACAGACTGAACACTAGTTCTCAAGATTGATTATTAGTCCGCAATAGAGTGATCTACGACAAGAACGAGGAAGAAGAAAACAGACTGA
Source organism: Bathymodiolus septemdierum (assembly GCA_963383655.1). Lineage (NCBI taxonomy): Eukaryota > Metazoa > Mollusca > Bivalvia > Mytilida > Modiolidae > Bathymodiolus > Bathymodiolus septemdierum. The sequence goes on from OY726530.1 coordinate 63,078,689, forward strand.
ACACTAGTACTCAAGATTGATTATTAGTCCGCAATACAGTGATCTACGACAAGAACGAGTAAGAAGAAAACAGAATGAACACTAGTTCTCAAGATTGATTATTAATCCCCAATAAAGTGATCTACGACAAGAACGAGGAAGAAGAAAACAAACTGAACACTAGTTCTCAAGATTGATTATTAGTCGGCAATAGAGTGATCTACGACAAGAACGAGGAAGAAGAAAACAGACTGAACACTAGTTCTCAAGATTGATTATTAGTCCGCAATACAGTGATCTACGATAAGTACGAGGAAGAAGAAAACAGACTGAACACTAGTTCTCAAGATTGATTATTAGTCCGCAATACAGTGATCTACGATAAGGACGAGGAAGAAGAAAACAGACTGAACACTAGTTCTCAAGATTGATTATTAGTCCGCAATAGAGTGATCTACGACAAGAACGAGGAAGAAGAAAACAGACTGAACACTAGTTCTCAAGATTGATTATTAATCCCCAATAAAGTGATCTACGACAAGAACGAGGAAGAAGAAAACAAACTGAACACTAGTTCTCAAGATTGATTATTAGTCCGCAATAGAGTGATCTACGACAAGAACGAGGAAGAAGAAAGAAGATTGAACACTAGTTCTCAAGATTGATTATTAGTCCGCAATAGAGTGATCTACAACAGGAACGAGGAAGAAGAAAACAGACTGAACACTAGTTCTCAAGATTGATTATTAGTCCGCAATAGAGTGATCTACGACAAGAACGAGGAACAAGAAAACAGACTGAACACTAGTTCTCAAGATTGATTATTAGTCCGCAATAGAGTGACCTACGACAAGAACGAGTAAGAAGAAAACAGAATGAACACTAGTTCTCAAGATTGAGTATTATTCGGCAATAGAGTGATCTACGACAAGAACGAGGAAGAAGAAAACAGACTGAACACTAATTCTCAAGATTGATTATTAGTTCGCAATAGAGTGATCTACGACAAGAACGAGGAAGAAGAAAACAGACTGAACACTAGTTCTCAAGATTGATTATTAGTCCGCAATACAGTGATCTACGACAAGAACGAGGAAGAAGAAAACAGACTGAACACTAGTTCTCAAGATTGATTATTAATCCGCAATAGAGTGATCTACAACCAGAACGAGGAAGAAGAAAACAGAATGAACACTAGTTCTCAAGATTGATTATTAATCCCCAATAAAGTGATCTACGACAAGAACGAGGAAGAAGAAAACAGACTGAACACTAGTTCTCAAGATTGATTATTAGTCCGCAATAGAGTGATCTACGACAAGAACGAGGAAGAAGAAAACAGACTGAACACTAGTTATCAAGATTGATTATTAGTCCGCAATAGAGTGAACTACGACAAGAACGAGGAAGAAGAAAACAGACTGAACACTAGTTCTCAAGATTGATTATTAGTCCGCAATACAGTGATCTACGACAAGAACGAGGAAGAAGAAAACAGACTGAACACTAGTTCTCAAGATTGATTATTAGTCCGCAATAGAGTGATCTACGACAAGAACGAGGAAGAAGAAAACAGACTGAACACTAGTTCTCAAGATTGATTATTAGTCCGCAATACAGTGATCTACGAACAGAACGAGGAAGAAGAAAACAGACTGAACACTAGTTCTCAAGATTGATTATTAGTCGGCAATAGAGTGATCTATGACAAGAACGAGGAAGAAGAAAGCAGATTGAACACTAGTTCTCAAGATTGATTATTAGTCCGCAATAGAGTGATCTACGACAAGAACGAGGAAGAAGAAAACAGACTGAACACTAGTTCTCAAGATTGATTATTAGTCCGCAATACAGTGATCTACGACAAGAACAAGGAAGAAGTAAACAGACTGAACAGTAGTTCTCAAGATTGATTATTAGTCCGCAATAGAGTGATCTACGACAAGAACGAGGAAGAAGAAAACAGACTGAACACTAGTTCTCAAGATTGATTATTAGTCCGCAATAGAGTGATCTACGACAAGAACGAGGAAAAAGAAAACAGACTGAACACTAGTTCTCAAGATTGATTATTAGTCGGCAATAGAGTGATCTACGACAAGAACGAGGAAGAAGAAAACAGACTGAACACTAGTTCTCAAGATTGATTATTAGTCGGCAATATAGTGATCTACGACAAGAGCGAGGAAGAAGAAAACAGAATGAACACTAGTTCTCAAGATTGATTATTAGTCCGCAATAGAGTGATCTACGACAAGAACGAGGAAGAAGAAAACAGACTGAACACTAGTTCTCAAGATTGATTATTAGTTCGCAATAGAGTGAGCTACGACAAGAACGAGGAAGAAGAAAACAGACTGAACACTAGTTCTCAAGATTGATTATTAATCCGCAATAGGGTGATCTACGACAAGAACGATTAAGAAGAAAACAGACTGAACACTAGTTCTCAAGATTGATTATTAGTCCGCAATACAGTGATCTACGACAAGAACAAGGAAGAAGTAAACAGACTGAACACTAGTTCTCAATATTGATTATTAGTCGGCAATAGAGTGATCTACGACAAGAACGAGGAAGAAGAAAACAGAATGAACACTAGTTCTCAAGATTGATTATTAGTCCGCAATAGAGTGATCTACAACAAGAACGAGGAAAAAGAAAACAAACTGAACACTAGTTCTCAAGATTGATTATTAGTCCGCAATACAGTGATCTACGACAAGAACGAGGAAGAAGAAAACAGACTGAACACTAGTTCTCAAGATTGATTATTAGTCCGCAATAGAGTGATCTACGACAAGAACGAGGAAGAAGAAAACAGACTGAACACTAGTTCTCAAGATTGATTATTAGTCCGCAATACAGTGATCTACGACAAGAACGAGTAAGAAGAAAACAGAATGAACACTAGTTCTCAAGATTGATTATTAATCCCCAATAAAGTGATCTACGACAAGAACGAGGAAGAAGAAAACAAACTGAACACTAGTTCTCAAGATTGATTATTAGTCCGCAATAGAGTGATCTACGACAAGAATGAGGAAGAAGAAAACAGACTGAACACTAGTTCTCAAGATTGATTATTAGTCCGCAATAGAGTGATCTACGACAAGAACGAGGAAGAAGAAAACAGACTGAACACTAGTTCTCAAGATTGATTATTAGTCCGCAATAGAGTGATCTACGACAAGAACGAGGAAGAAGAAAACAGATTGAACACTTGTTCTCAAGATTGATTATTAGTCCGCAATAGAGTGATCTACGTCAAGAACGAGGAAGAAGAAAACAGACTGAACATTAGTTCTCAAGATTGATTATTAGTCCGCAATAGAGTGACCTACGACAAGAACGAGTAAGAAGAAAACAGAATGAACACTAGTTCTCAAGATTGATTATTAGTCGCAATAGAGTGATCTACGACAAGAACGAGGAAGAAGAAAACAGACTGAACACTAATTCTCAAGATTGATTATTAGTCCGCAATAGAGTGATCTACGACAAGAACGAGGAAGAAGAAAACAGACTGAACACTAGTTCTCAAGGTTGATTATTAGTCCGCAATACAGTGATCTACGACAAGAACGAGGAAGAAGAAAACAGACTGAACACTAGTTCTCAAGATTGATTATTAGTCCGCAATAGAGTGATCTACGACAAGAGCGAGGAAGAAGAAAACAGACTGAACACTTGTTCTCAAGATTGATTATTAGTCCGCAATAAAGTGATCTACGTCAAGAACGAGGAAGAAGAAAACAGACTGAACACTAGTTCTCAAGATTGATTATTAGTCCGCAATAGAGTGACCTACGACAAGAACGAGTAAGAAGAAAACAGACTGAACACTAGTTCTCAAGATTGATTATTAGTCGGCAATAGAGTGATCTACGACAAGAACGAGGAAGAAGAAAACAGACTGAACACTAATTCTCAAGATTGATTATTAGTCCGCAATAAAGTGATCTACGACAAGAACGAGGAAGAAGAAAACAGACTGAACACTAGTTCTCAAGATTGATTATTAATCCGCAATAGAGTGATCTACAACCAAAACGAGGAAGAAGAAAACAGAATGAACACTAGTTCTCAAGATTGATTATTAATCCCCAATAAAGTGATCTACGACAAGAACGAGGAAGAAGAAAACAGACTGAACACTAGTTCTCAAGATTGATTATTAGTCCGCAATAGAGTGATCTACGACAAGAACGAGGAAGAAGAAAACAGACTGAACACTAGTTCTCAAGATTGATTATTAGTCCGCAATAGAGTGATCTACGACAAGAACGAGGAAGAAGAAAACAGACTGAACACTAGTTATCAAGATTGATTATTAGTCCGCAATAGAGTGAACTACGACAAGAACGAGGAAGAAGAAAACAGACTGAACACTAGTTCTAAAGATTGATTATTAGTCCGCAATACAGTGATCTACGACAAGAACGAGGAAGAAGAAAACAGAATGAACACTAGTTCTCAAGATTGATTATTAGTCCGCAATAGAGTGATCTACGACAAGAACGAGGAAGAAGAAAACAGACTGAACACTAGTTCTCAAGATTGATTATTAGTCCGCAATACAGTGATCTACGACAAGAACGAGGAAGAAGAAAACAGACTGAACACTAGTTCTCAAGATTGATTATTAGTCGGCAATATAGTGATCTACGACAAGAGCGAGGAAGAAGAAAACAGAATGAACACTAGTTCTCAAGATTGATTATTAGTCCGCAATAGAGTGATCTACGACAAGAACGAGGAAGAAGAAAACAGACTGAACACTAGCTCTCAAGATTGATTATTAGTTCGCAATAGAGTGAGCTACGACAAGAACGAGGAAGAAGAAAACAGACTGAACACTAGTTCTCAAGATTGATTATTAGTCCGCAATAGGGTGATCTACGACAAGAACGATTAAGAAGAAAACAGACTGAACACTAGTTCTCAAGATTGATTATTAGTCGCAATACAGTGATCTACGACAAGAACAAGGAAGAAGTAAACAGACTGAACACTAGTTCTCAATATTGATTATTAGTCGGCAATAGAGTGATCTACGACAAGAACGAGGAAGAAGAAAACAGAATGAACACTAGTTCTCAAGATTGATTATTAGTCCGCAATAGAGTGATCTACGACAAGAACGAGGAAAAAGAAAACAAACTGAACACTAGTTCTCAAGATTGATTATTAGTCCGCAATACAGTGATCTACGACAAGAACGAGGAAGAAGAAAACAGACTGAACACTAGTTCTCAAGATTGATTATTAGTCCGCAATAGAGTGATCTACGACAAGAACGAGGAAGAAGAAAACAGACTGAACACTAGTTCTCAAGATTGATTATTAGTCCGCAATACAGTGATCTACGACAAGAACGAGTAAGAAAAAAACAGAATGAACACTAGTTCTCAAGATTGATTATTAATCCCCAATAAAGTGATCTACGACAAGAACGAGGAAGAAGAAAACAAACTGAACACTAGTTCTCAAGATTGATTATTAGTCCGCAATAGAGTGATCTACGACAAGAATCAGGAAGAAGAAAACAGACTGAACACTAGTTCTCAAGATTGATTATTAGTCCACAATAGAGTGATCTACGACAAGAACGAGGAAGAAGAAAACAGACTGAACACTAGTTCTCAAGATTGATTATTAGTCCGCAATAGAGTGATCTACGACAAGAACGAGGAAGAAGAAAACAGACTGAACACTTGTTCTCAAGATTGATTATTAGTCCGCAATAAAGTGATCTACGTCAAGAACGAAGAAGAAGAAAACAGACTGAACACTAGTTCTCAAGATTGATTATTAGTCCGCAATAGAGTGACCTACGACAAGAACGAGTAAGAAGAAAACAGACTGAACACTAGTTCTCAAGATTGATTATTAGTCGGCAATAGAGTGATCTACGACAAGAACGAGGAAGAAGAAAACAGACTGAACACTAGTTCTCAAGATTGATTATTAGTCCGCAATAAAGTGATCTACGACAAGAACGAGGAAGAAGAAAACAGACTGAACACTAGTTCTCAAGATTGATTATTAATCCGCAATAGAGTGATCTACAACCAGAACGAGGAAGAAGAAAACAGAATGAACACTAGTTCTCAAGATTGATTATTAATCCCCAATAAAGTGATCTACGACAAGAACGAGGAAGAAGAAAACCGACTGAACACTAGTTCTCAAGATTGATTATTAGTCCGCAATAGAGTGATCTACGACAAGAACGAGGAAGAAGAAAACAGACTGAACACTAGTTCTCAAGATTGATTATTAGTCGGCAATAGAGTGATCTACGACAAGAACGAGGAAGAAGAAAACAGACTGAACACTAGTTATCAAGATTGATTATTAGTCCGCAATAGAGTGAACTACGACAAGAACGAGGAAGAAGAAAACAGACTGAACACTAGTTCTAAAGATTGATTATTAGTCCGCAATACAGTGATCTACGACAAGAACGAGGAAGAAGAAAACAGACTGAACACTAGTTCTCAAGATTGATTATTAGTCCGCAATAGAGTGATCTACGACAAGAACGAGGAAGAAGAAAACAGACTGAACACTAGTTCTCAAGATTGATTATTAGTCCGCAATACAGTGATCTACGACAAGAACGAGGAAGAAGAAAACAGACTGAACACTAGTTCTCAAGATTGATTATTAGTCCGCAATAGAGTGATCTATGACAAGAACGAGGAAGAAGAAAGCAGAATAAACACTAGTTCTCAAGATTGATTATTAGTCCGCAATAGAGTCATCTACGACAAGAACGAGGAAGAAGAAAACAGACTGAACACTTGTTCTCAAGATTGATTATTAGTCCGCAATACAGTGATCTACGACAAGAACAAGGAAGAAGTAAACAGACTGAACAGTAGTTCTCAAGATTGATTATTAGTCCGCAATAGAGTGATCTACGACAAGAACGAGGAAGAAGAAAAAAGACTGAACACTAGTTCTCAAGATTGATTATTAGTCCGCAATAGAGTGATCTACGACAAGAACGAGGAAGAAGAAAACAGACTTAACACTAGTTCTCAAGATTGATTATTAGTCGGCAATAGAGTGATCTACGACAAGAACGAGGAAGAAGAAAACAGACTGAACACTAGTTCTCAAGATTGATTATTAGTCCGCAATAGAGTGATCTACGACAAGAACGAGGAAGAAGAAAACAGACTGAACACTTGTTCTCAAGATTGATTATTAGTCCGCAATACAGTGATCTACGACAAGAACGAGGAAGAATAAAACAGACTGAACACTAGTTCTCAAGATTGATTATTAGTTCGCAATAGAGTGATCTACGACAAGAACGAGGAAGAAGAAAACAGACTGAACACTAGTTCTCAAGATTGATTATTAGTCCGCAATAGGGTGACCTACGACAAGAACGAGGAAGAAGAAAACAGACTGAACACTAGTTCTCAAGATTGATTATTAGTCGCAATAGAGTGATCTACGACAAGAACGAGGAAGAAGAAAACAGACTAAACACTAGTTCTCAAGATTGATTATTAGTCCGCAATACAGTGATCTACGACAAGAACAAGGAAGAAGTAAACAGACTGAACACTAGTTCTCAATATTGATTATTAGTCGGCAATAGAGTGATCTACGACAAGAACGAGGAAGAAGAAAACAGACTGAACACTAGTTCTCAAGATTGATTATTAGTCCGCAATAGAGTGATCTACGACAAGAACGAGGAAGAAGAAAACAAACTGAACACTAGTTCTCAAGATTGATTATTAGTCCGCAATAGAGTGATCTACGACAAGAACGAGGAAGAAGAAAACAGACTGAACACTAGTTCTCAAGATTGATTATTAGTCCGCAATACAGTGATCTACGACAAGAACGAGGAAGAAGAAAACAGACGGAACATTAGTTCTCAAGATTGATTATTAGTCCGCAATAGAGTGATCTACGACAAGAACGAGGAAGAAGAAAACAGACTGAACACTATTTCTCAAGATTGATTATTAGTCCGCAATAGAGTGATCTAGGACATGAACGAGGAAGAAGAAAGCAGATTGAACACTAGTTCTCAAGATTGATTATTAGTCCGCAATACAGTGATCTACGACAAGAACGAGGAAGAAGAAAACAGATTGAACACTAGTTCTCAAGATTGATTATTAGTCCGCAATAGAGTGATCTACGACAAGAACGAGTAAGAAGAAAACAGACTGAACACTAGTTCTCAAGATTGATTATTAGTCCGCAATACAGTGATCTACGACAAGAACGAGGAAGAAAAAAACAGACTGAACACTAGTTCTCAAGATTGATTATTAGTCCGCAATAGAGTGATCTACGACAGGAACGAGGAAGAAGAAAACAGACTGAACACTAGTTCTCAAGATTGATTATTAGTCGGCAATAGAGTGATATACGACAAGAACGAGGAAGAAGAAAACAGACTGAACACTAGTTCTCAAGATTGATTATTAGTCCACAATAGAGTGATCTACGACAAGAACGAGGAAGAAGAAAACAGACTGAACACTAGTTCTCAAGATTGATTATTAATGGGCAATAGAGTGATCTACGACAAGAACGAGGAAGAAGAAAACAGACTGAACATTAGTTCTCAAGATTGATTATTAGTCCGCAATACAGTGATCTACGACAAGAACGAGGAAGAAGAAAGCAGACTGAACACTAGTTCTCAAGATTGATTATTAGTCGGCAATAGAGTGATCTACGACAAGAACGAGGAAGAAGAAAACAGACAGAACACTAGTTCTCAAGATTGATTATTAGTCCGCAATAGAGTGATCTACGACAAGAACAAGGAAGAAGTAAACAGACTGAACAGCAGTTCTCAAGATTGATTATTAGTCGGCAATAGAGTGATCTACGACAAGAACGAGGAAGAAGAAAACAGACTGAACACTAGTTCTCAAGATTGATTATTAATCCGCAATAGAGTGATCTACAACCAGAACGAGGAAGAAGAAAACAGAATGAACATTAGTTCTCAAGATTGATTATTAATCCCCAATAAAGTGATCTACGACAAGAACGAGGAAGAAGAAAACAGACTGAACACTAGTTCTCAAGATTGATTATTAGTCCGCAATAGAGTGATCTACGACAAGAACGAGGAAGAAGAAAACAGACTGAACACTAGTTCTCAAGATTGATTATTAGTCCGCAATAGAGTGATCTACGACAAGAACGAGGAAGAAGAAAACAGACAGAACACTAGTTATCAAGATTGATTATTAGTCCGCAATAGAGTGAACTACGACAAGAACGAGGAAGAAGAAAACAGACTGAACACTAGTTCTCAAGATTGATTATTAGTCCGCAATACAGTGATCTACGACAAGAACGAGGAAGAAGAAAACAGACTGAAAACTAGTTCTCAAGATTGATTATTAGTCCGCAATAGAGTGATCTACGACAAGAACGAAGAAGAAGAAAACAGACTGAACACTAGTTCTCAAGATTGATTATTAGTCCGCAATACAGTGATCTACGACAAGAACGAGGAAGAAGAAAACAGACTGAACACTAGTTCTCAAGATTGATTATTAGTCGGCAATAGAGTGATCTATGACAAGAACGAGGAAGAAGAAAGCAGATTGAACACTAGTTCTCAAGATTGATTATTAGTCCGCAATAGAGTGATCTACGACAAGAACGAGGAAGAAGAAAACAGACTGAACACTAGTTCTCAAGATTGATTATTAGTCGGCAATAGAGTGATCTACGACAAGAACAAGGAAGAAGTAAACAGACTGAACAGTAGTTCTCAAGATTGATTATTAGTCCGCAATAGAGTGATCTACGACCAGAACGAGGAAGAAGAAAACAGACTGAACACTAGTTCTCAAGATTGATTATTAGTCGGCAATAGAGTGATCTACGACAAGAACAAGGAAGAAGAAAACAGACTGAACACTAGTTCTCAAGATTGATTATTAGTCCGCAATAGAGTGATCTACGACAAGAACGAGGAAGAAGAAAACAGACTGAACACTTGTTCTCAAGATTGATTATTAGTCCGCAATACAGGGATCTACGACAAGAACGAGGAAGAATAAAACAGACTGAACACTAGTTCTCAAGATTGATTATTAGTTCGCAATAGAGTGATCTACGACAAGAACGAGGAAGAAGAAAACAGACTGAACACTAGTTCTCAAGATTGATTATTAGTCCGCAATAGGGTGATCTACGACAAGAACGAGGAAGAAGAAAACAGACTGAACACTAGTTCTCAAGATTGATTATTAGTCGCAATAGAGTGATCTACGACAAGAACGAGGAAGAAGAAAACAGACTGAACACTAGTTCTCAAGATTGATTATTAGTCCGCAATACAGTGATCTATGACAAGAACAAGGAAGAAGTAAACAGACTGAACACTAGTTCTCAATATTGATTATTAGTCGGCAATAGAGTGATCTACGACAAGAACGAGGAAGAAGAAAAAAAATGAACACTAGTTCTCAAGATTGATTATTAGTCCGCAATAGAGTGATCTACGACAAGAACGAGGAAGAAGAAAACAGACTGAACACTAGTTCTCAAGATTGATTATTAGTCCGCAATAGAGTGATCTACGACAAGAACGAGGAAGAAGAAAACAGACAGAACACTAGTTATCAAGATTGATTATTAGTCCGCAATAGAGTGAACTACGACAAGAACGAGGAAGAAGAAAACAGACTGAACACTAGTTCTCAAGATTGATTATTAGTCCGCAATACAGTGATCTACGACAAGAACGAGGAAGAAGAAAACAGACTGAAAACTAGTTCTCAAGATTGATTATTAGTCCGCAATAGAGTGATCTACGACAAGAACGAAGAAGAAGAAAACAGACTGAACACTAGTTCTCAAGATTGATTATTAGTCCGCAATACAGTGATCTACGACAAGAACGAGGAAGAAGAAAACAGACTGAACACTAGTTCTCAAGATTGATTATTAGTCGGCAATAGAGTGATCTATGACAAGAACGAGGAAGAAGAAAGCAGATTGAACACTAGTTCTCAAGATTGATTATTAGTCCGCAATAGAGTGATCTACGACAAGAACGAGGAAGAAGAAAACAGACTGAACACTAGTTCTCAAGATTGATTATTAGTCGGCAATAGAGTGATCTACGACAAGAACAAGGAAGAAGTAAACAGACTGAACAGTAGTTCTCAAGATTGATTATTAGTCCGCAATAGAGTGATCTACGACCAGAACGAGGAAGAAGAAAACAGACTGAACACTAGTTCTCAAGATTGATTATTAGTCGGCAATAGAGTGATCTACGACAAGAACAAGGAAGAAGAAAACAGACTGAACACTAGTTCTCAAGATTGATTATTAGTCCGCAATAGAGTGATCTACGACAAGAACGAGGAAGAAGAAAACAGACTGAACACTTGTTCTCAAGATTGATTATTAGTCCGCAATACAGGGATCTACGACAAGAACGAGGAAGAATAAAACAGACTGAACACTAGTTCTCAAGATTGATTATTAGTTCGCAATAGAGTGATCTACGACAAGAACGAGGAAGAAGAAAACAGACTGAACACTAGTTCTCAAGATTGATTATTAGTCCGCAATAGGGTGATCTACGACAAGAACGAGGAAGAAGAAAACAGACTGAACACTAGTTCTCAAGATTGATTATTAGTCGCAATAGAGTGATCTACGACAAGAACGAGGAAGAAGAAAACAGACTGAACACTAGTTCTCAAGATTGATTATTAGTCCGCAATACAGTGATCTATGACAAGAACAAGGAAGAAGTAAACAGACTGAACACTAGTTCTCAATATTGATTATTAGTCGGCAATAGAGTGATCTACGACAAGAACGAGGAAGAAGAAAAAAAATGAACACTAGTTCTCAAGATTGATTATTAGTCCGCAATAGAGTGATCTACGACAAGAACGAGGAAGAAGAAAACAAACTGAACACTAGTTCTCAAGATTGATTATTAGTCCGCAATAGAGTGATCTAGGACATGAACGAGGAAGAAGAAAGCAGATTGAACACTAGTTCTCAAGATTGATTATTAGTCCGCAATACAGTGATCTACGACAAGAACGAGGAAGAAGAAAACAGATTGAACACTAGTTCTCAAGATTGATTATTAGTCCGCAATAGAGTGATCTACGACAAGAACGAGTAAGAAGAAAACAAACTGAACACTAGTTCTCAAGATTGATTATTAGTCCGCAATACAGTGATCTACGTCAAGAACGAGGAAGAAAAAAACAGACTGAACACTAGTTCTCAAGATTGATTATTAGTCGGCAATAGAGTGATATACGACAAGATCGAGGAAGAAGAAAACAGACTGAACACTAGTTCTCAAGATTGATTATTAGTCGGGAATAGAGTGATCTACGACAAGAACGAGGAAGAAGAAAACAGAATGAACACTAGTTCTCAAGATTGATTATTAGTCCGCAATAGAGTGATCTACGACAAGAGCGAGGAAGAAGAAAACAGACTGAACACTAGTTCTCAAGATTGATTATTAGTCCGCAATACAGTGATCTACGACAAGAACGAGGAAGAAGAAAACAGACTGAACGCTAGTTCTCAAGATTGATTATTAGTCTGCAATAGAGTGATCTACGACAAGAACGAGGAAGAAGAAAGCAGATTGAACACTAGTTCTCAAGATTGATTATTAGTCCGCAATAGAGTGATCTACGACAGGAACGAGGAAGAAGAAAACAGACTGAACACTAATTCTCAAGATTGATTATTAGTCGGCAATAGAGTGATCTACGACAAGAACGAGGAAGAAGAAAACAGACTGAACACTAGTTCTCAAGATTGATTATTAGTCCGCAATAGAGTGATCTACGACCAGAACGAGGAAGAAGAAAACAGACTGAACACTAGTTCTCAAGATTGATTATTAGTCGGCAATAGAGTGATATACGACAAGAACAAGGAAGAAGAAAACAGACTGAACACTAGTTCTCAAGATTGATTATTAGTCCGCAATAGAGTGATCTACGACAAGAACGAGGAAGAAGAAAACAGACTGAACACTAGTTCTCAAGATTGATTATTAGTCCGCAATAGAGTGATCTACGACAAGAACGAGGAAGAAGAAAGCAGACTGAACACTAGTTCTCAAGATTGATTATTAGTCCGCAATAGAGTGATCTACGACAAGAACGAGGAAGAAGAAAACAGACTGAACACTAGTTCTCAAGATTGATTATTAGTCCGCAATAGAGTGATCTACGACAGGAACGAGGAAGAAGAAAACAGACTGAACACTAGTTCTCAAGATTGATTATTAGTCGGCAATAGAGTGATCTACGACAAGAACGAGGAAGAAGAAAACAGACTGAACACTAGTTCTCAAGATTGATTATTAGTCCGCAATAGAGTGATCTACGACAAGAACGAGGAAGAAGAAAACAGACTGAACACTATTTCTCAAGATTGATTATTAGTCCGCAATAGAGTGATATACGACAAGAACGAGGAAGAAGAAAACAGACTGAACACTAGTTCTCAAGATTGATTATTAATCGGCAATAGAGTGATCTACGACAAGAACGAGGAAGAAGAAAACAGACTGAACATTAGTTCTCAAGATTGATTATTAGTCCGCAATACAGTGATCTACGACAAGAACGAGGAAGAAGAAAGCAGACTGAACACTAGTTATCAAGATTGATTATTAGTCGGCAATAGAGTGATCTACGACAAGAACGAGGAAGAAGAAAACAGAATGAACACTAGTTCTCAAGATTGATTATTAGTCCGCAATAGAGTGATCTACGACAAGAAAAAGGAAGAAGTAAACAGACTGAACAGTAGTTCTCAAGATTGATTATTAGTCGGCAATAGAGTGATCTACGACAAGAACGAGGAAGAAGAAAGCAGACTGAACACTAGTTCTCAAGATTGATTATTAGTCCGCAATAGAGTGATCTACGACAAGAACGAGGAAGAAGAAAACAGACTGAACACTAGTTCTCAAGATTGATTATTAGTCCGCAATAGAGTGATCTACGACAAGAACGAGGAAGAAGAAAGCAGACTGAACACTAGTTCTCAAGATTGATTATTAGTCCGCAATAGAGTGATCTACGACAAGAACGAGGAAGAAGAAAACAGACTGAACACTAGTTCTCAAGATTGATTATTAGTCCGCAATACAGTGATCTACGACAAGAACGAGGAAGAAGAAAGCAGACTGAACACTAGTTCTCAAGATTGATTATTAGTCCGCAATAGAGTGATCTACGACAAGAACGAGGAAGAAGAAAACAGACTGAACACTAGTTCTCAAGATTGATTATTAGTCCGCAATAGAGTGATCTACGACAAGAACGAGGAAGAAGAAAGCAGACTGAACACTAGTTCTCAAGATTGATTATTAGTCCGCAATAGAGTGATCTACGACAAGAACGAGGAAGAAGAAAACAGACTGAACACTAGTTCTCAAGATTGATTATTAGTCCGCAATAGAGTGATCTACGACAAGAACGAGGAAGAAGAAAGCAGACTGAACACTAGTTCTCAAGATTGATTATTAGTCCGCAATAGAGTGATCTACGACAAGAACGAGGAAGAAGAAAACAGACTGAACACTAGTTCTCAAGATTGATTATTAGTCCGCAATAGAGTGATCTACGACAAGAACGAGGAAGAAGAAAGCAGACTGAACACTAGTTCTCAAGATTGATTATTAGTCCGCAATAGAGTGATCTACGACAAGAACGAGGAAGAAGAAAACAGACTGAACACTAGTTCTCAAGATTGATTATTAATCCGCAATAGAGTGATCTACGACAAGAACGAGGAAGAAGAAAACAGACTGAACACTAGTTCTCAAGATTGATTATTAGTCCGCAATAGAGTGATCTACGACAAGAACGAGGAAGAAGAAAGCAGACTGAACACTAGTTCTCAAGATTGATTATTAGTCCACAATAGAGTGATCTACGACAAGAACGAGGAAGAAAGCAGATTGAACACTAGTTTTCAAGATTGATTATTAGTCCGCAATAGAGTGATCTACGACAAGAACGAGGAAGAAGAAAGCAGATTGAACACTAGTTCTCAAGATTGATTATTAGTTCGCAATAGAGTGATCTACGACAAGAACGAGGAAGAAGAAAACAGACTGAACACTAGTTCTCAAGATTGATTATTAGTCCGCAATACAGTGATCTACGACAAGAACGAGGAAGAAGAAAACAGACAGAACACTAGTTCTCAAGATTAATTATTAGTCGGCAATAGAGTGATCTACGACAAGAACGAGGAAGAAGAAAACAGACTGAACACTAGTTCTCGAGATTGATTATTAGTCCGCAATAGAGTGATCTACGTCAAGAACGAGGAAGAAGAAAACAGACTGAACACTAGTTCTCAAGATTGATTATTAGTCCGCAATAGAGTGATCTACGACAAGAACGAGTAAGAAGAAAACAGAATGAACACTAGTTCTCAAGATTGATTATTAGTCGGCAATAGAATGATCTACGACAAGAACGAGGAAGAAAAAAACAGACTGAACACTAGTTCTCAAGATTGATTATTAGTCCGCAATAGAGTGATCTACGACAAGAACGAGGAAGAAGAAAACAGAATGAACACTAGTTCTCAAGATTGATTATTAATCCCCAATAAAGTGATCTACGACAAGAACGAGGAAGAAGAAAACAGACTGAACTCTAGTTCTCAAGATTGATTATTAGTCCGCAATAGAGTGATCTACGACAAGAACGAGGAAGAAGAAAACAGACTGAACACTAGTTCTCAAGATTGATTATTAGTCCGCAATAGAGTGATCTACGACAAGAACGAGGAAGAAGAAAACAGACTGAACACTAGTTCTCAAGATTGATTATTAGTCCGCAATAGAGTGATCTATGACAAGAACGAGGAAGAAGAAAACAGACTGAACACTAGTTCTCAAGATTGATTATTAGTCGGCAATAGAGTGATCTACGACAAGAACGAGGAAGAAGAAAACAGACTGAACACTAGTTCTCAAGATTGATTATTAGTCCGCAATAGAGTGATCTACGACAAGAACGAGGAAGAAGAAAACAGACTGAACACTAGTTCTCTAGATTGATTATTAGTCCGCAATACAGTGATCTACGACAAGAACGAGGAAGAAGAAAACAGACTGAACACTAGTTCTCAAGATTGATTATTAGTCCGCAATAGAGTGATCTACGACAAGAACGAGGAAGAAGAAAACAGAATGAACACTAGTTCTCAAGATTCATTATTAATCCGCAATAGAGTGATCTACGACAAGAACGAGGAAGAAGAAAACAGACTGAACACTAGTTCTCAAGATTGATTATTAGTCCGCAATACAGTGATCTACGACAAGAACGAGGAAGAAGAAAACAGACTGAACACTAGTTCTCAAGATTGATTATTAGTCCGCAATAGAGTGATCTACGACAAGAACGAGGAAAAAGAAAACAGACTGAACACTAGTTCTCAAGATTGATTATTAGTCTGCAATAGAGTGATCTACGACAAGAACGAGGAAGAAGAAAACAGACTGAGCACTAGTTCTCAAGATTGATTATTAGTCCGCAATAGAGTGATCTACGACAAGAACGAGGAAGAAGAAAACAGACTGAACACTAGTTCTCAAGATTGAATATTAGTCCGCAATAGAATGATCTACGACAAGAACGAGGAAGAAGAAAACAGACTGAACACTAGTTCTCAAGATTGATTATTAGTCCGCAATACAGTGATCTACGACAAGAACGAGGAAGAAGAAAACAGACTGAACACTAGTTCTCAAGATTGATTATTAGTCCGCAATAGAGTGATCTACGACAAGAACGAGGAAGAAGAAAACAGACTGAACACTAGTTCTCAAGATTGATTATTAGTCCGCAATAGAGTGATCTACGACAAGAACGAGGAAGAAGAAAACTTACTGAACACTAGTTCTCAAGATTGATTATTAGTCGGCAATAGAGTGATCTACGACAAGAACGAGGAAGAAGAAAACAGACTGAACACTAGTTCTCAAGATTGATTATTAGTCCGCAATAGAGTGATCTACGACAAGAACGAGGAAGAAGAAAACAGACTGAACACTAGTTCTCAAGATTGATTATTAGTCCGCAATACAGTGATCTACGACAAGAACGAGGAAGAATAAAACAGACTGAACACTGTTCTCAAGATTGATTATTAGTTCGCAATAGAGTGATCTATGACAAGAACGAGGAAGAAGAAAACAGACTGAACACTAGTTCTCAAGATTGATTATTAGTCCGCAATAGAGTGATCTACGACAAGAACGAGTAAGAAGAAAACAGACTGAACACTAGTTCTCAAGATTGATTATTAGTCCGCAATAGAGTGATCTACGACAAGAACGAGGAAGAAGAAAACAGACTGAACACTAGTTCTCAAGATTGATTATTAGTCCGCAATAGAGTGATCTACGTCAAGAACGAGAAAGAAGAAAACAGACTGAACACTAGTTCTCAAGATTGATTATTAGTCCGCAATACAGTGATCTACGACAAGAACGAGGAAGAAGAAAACAGACTGAACACTAGTTCTCAAGATTGATTATTAGTCCGCAATACAGTGATCTACGACAAGAACAAGGAAAAAGTAAACAGACTGAACACTAGTTCTCAATATTGATTATTAGTCGGCAATAGAGTGATCTACGACAAGAACGAGGAAGAAGAAAACAGACTGAACACTAGTTCTCAAGATTGATTATTAGTCCGCAATAGAGTGATCTACGACAAGAACGAGGAAGAAGAAAACAGACTGAACACTAGTTCCCAAGATTGATTATTAGTCCGCAATAGAGTGATCTACGACAAGAACGAGGAAGAAGAAAACAGACTGAACACTAGTTCTCAAGATTGATTATTAGTCCGCAATACAGTGATCTACGACAAGAACGAGGAAGAAGAAAACAGACTGAACATTAGTTCTCAAGATTGATTATTAGTCCGCAATAGAGTGATCTACGACAAGAACGAGGAAGAAGAAAACAGACTGAACACTAGTTCTCAAGATTGATTATTAGTCCGCAATAAAGTGATCTACGACAAGAACGAGGAAGAAGAAAACAAACTGAACACTAGTTCTCAAGATTGATTATTAGTCCGCAATAGAGTGATCTACGACAAGAACGAGGAAAAAGAAAACAGACTGAACACTAGTTCTCAAGATTGATTATTAGTCTGCAATAGAGTGATCTACGACAAGAACGAGGAAGAAGAAAACAGACTGAGCACTAGTTCTCAAGATTGATTATTAGTCCGCAATAGAGTGATCTACGACAAGAACGAGGAAGAAGAAAACAGACTGAACACTAGTTCTCAAGATTGAATATTAGTCCGCAATAGAATGATCTACGACAAGAACGAGGAAGAAGAAAACAGACTGAACACTAGTTCTCAAGATTGATTATTAGTCCGCAATACAGTGATCTACGACAAGAACGAGGAAGAAGAAAACAGACTGAACACTAGTTCTCAAGATTGATTATTAGTCCGCAATAGAGTGATCTACGACAAGAACGAGGAAGAAGAAAACAGACTGAACACTAGTTCTCAAGATTGATTATTAGTCCGCAATAGAGTGATCTACGACAAGAACGAGGAAGAAGAAAACTTACTGAACACTAGTTCTCAAGATTGATTATTAGTCGGCAATAGAGTGATCTACGACAAGAACGAGGAAGAAGAAAACAGACTGAACACTAGTTCTCAAGATTGATTATTAGTCCGCAATAGAGTGATCTACGACAAGAACGAGGAAGAAGAAAACAGACTGAACACTAGTTCTCAAGATTGATTATTAGTCCGCAATACAGTGATCTACGACAAGAACGAGGAAGAATAAAACAGACTGAACACTGTTCTCAAGATTGATTATTAGTTCGCAATAGAGTGATCTATGACAAGAACGAGGAAGAAGAAAACAGACTGAACACTAGTTCTCAAGATTGATTATTAGTCCGCAATAGAGTGATCTACGACAAGAACGAGTAAGAAGAAAACAGACTGAACACTAGTTCTCAAGATTGATTATTAGTCCGCAATAGAGTGATCTACGACAAGAACGAGGAAGAAGAAAACAGACTGAACACTAGTTCTCAAGATTGATTATTAGTCCGCAATAGAGTGATCTACGTCAAGAACGAGAAAGAAGAAAACAGACTGAACACTAGTTCTCAAGATTGATTATTAGTCCGCAATACAGTGATCTACGACAAGAACGAGGAAGAAGGAAACAGACTGAACACTAGTTCTCAAGATTGATTATTAGTCCGCAATACAGTGATCTACGACAAGAACAAGGAAAAAGTAAACAGACTGAACACTAGTTCTCAATATTGATTATTAGTCGGCAATAGAGTGATCTACGACAAGAACGAGGAAGAAGAAAACAGACTGAACACTAGTTCTCAAGATTGATTATTAGTCCGCAATAGAGTGATCTACGACAAGAACGAGGAAGAAGAAAACAGACTGAACACTAGTTCCCAAGATTGATTATTAGTCCGCAATAGAGTGATCTACGACAAGAACGAGGAAGAAGAAAACAGACTGAACACTAGTTCTCAAGATTGATTATTAGTCCGCAATACAGTGATCTACGACAAGAACGAGGAAGAAGAAAACAGACTGAACATTAGTTCTCAAGATTGATTATTAGTCCGCAATAGAGTGATCTACGACAAGAACGAGGAAGAAGAAAACAGACTGAACACTAGTTCTCAAGATTGATTATTAGTCCGCAATAGAGTGATCTAGGACAAGAACGAGGAAGAAGAAAGCAGATTGAACACTAGTTCTCAAGATTGATTATTAGTCCGCAATAAAGTGATCTACGACAAGAACGAGGAAGAAGAAAACAGACTGAACCCTCGACATATGGTCACATAGGGTAAGTGGTCGCTTAATACAGGTTTAATTGATATGAAATGCACTGTGGAGGGAAATAAAAATTTAAGTCACATAATACAAGTTATTGTTTCATAGAGGTGGTCACAAGTTATTGTTTAATAGAGGTGGTCACAAGTTATTGTTTAATAGAGGTGGTCACAAGTTATTGTGAAATAGAGGTGGGCACAAGTTATTGTTTAATAGAGGTGGTACCAAGTTATTGCTTAATAGAGGTGATCACAAGTTATTGTTTAATAGAAGTGGTCACAAGTTATTGTTTAATAGAGGTGGTCACAAGTTATTGTTTTAATAGAGGTGGTCAGAAGTTATTGTTTAATAGAGGTGGTCACAAGTTATTTCTTAATAGAGGTGGTCACAAGTTATTGTTTAATAGAGGTGGTCACATGTTATTGTTTAATAGAGGTGGTCACAAGTTATTGTTTAATAGAGGTGGTCACAAGTTATTGTTTAATAGAGGTGGTCACAAGTTATTGTTTAATAGAGGTGGTCACAAGTTATTGCTTAATAGAAGTGGTTACAAGTTATTGTTTAATAGAGGTGGTCACAAGTTATTGCTTAATAGAAGTGGTTACAAGTTATTGTTTAATAGAGGTGGTCACAAGTTATTGTTTAATAAAGGTGGTCACAAGTTATTGCTTAATAGAGGTGGTCACAAGTTATTGTTTAATAGAGGTGGTCACAAGTTATTGTTTAATAGAGGTGATCACAAGTTATTGTTTAATAGAGGTGGTCACACAGGTAGGTTTGTCTATACTAAAATATGGTAACAGGAAATAAATACCAAATAACCAACTTGATCAATGATAACCCGTGTCGATACTCAATCCAGTTAAACAGCAGACAAATGAGGTTAGGCTATGGTGTTTTAACGCCATTTTCAACAATATTTCAGTTGTCAAGTCACTGACAACAATTTTCACATAAAGCTGTATCGAGTACACCTCGCCATGTTATTTTACACGAGTTATCGTTCTTGATGGTATCTAAAACATTAACGTTTGTTTCAAGATGATGTCGTGGCCCCTTTCAAAGCATTTGAAATGTTAATAAAAATTAAAAATTAATTCCTTCAAAGTGTCCACAAAAATTACATTTTTCACCAAGTTCTGGCAATTTCTGAACATTTCTGTCTATCCGCCGAATGATTTGCTATAAAGATCCAATTCTAGTACAAAGCGGGCATCTTCTCATTGAAATGAACTTGTTCTTGCCATGATATACAAAAAACATAGCTGAAATATTGCTTATTTAATGTTAAATGACAATCACTCATATTTACTTAACTTGTTTGAGACGATAGTACAGTCAAACCTGTATATAAAGGTCACCCAATGGAGCCTGAACATGTGCCCTTAATTATATACAGGTTAAAATTAGATGCACCATTCATTAATGGGAAAAGTTAAATTTGTATGTTATAGACAGTGATTTGTTATAGAGGAGTTCCCTTTAAGACAGGTTTGAGTGTATAACGGTATTGTGTCTTGACCAAAGGTTAAGGAGAGCACCGCCTTCAATGTGCTCCAAATCACAACAAAATAGTAATAAAAACATCAACACAAACTACCCTGAAGATTCATCAAGTTATATGTCGCTTTACAATGTAAATAACTTGATCTAAATCGAATGGACAGTTATAGCAAATATCGAACATCATAGTTTAAAGGAGTCAGTCAGCCACACAAACTGATAAAGATTACAGCTATGGGCAAAATTTGTAGTTTTTATACTACACAGTTCATATTGTAAACAATAATATACTTGATCTAAATCGAATGGACAACTAGAGCAGATATAGAACATAATAGCGAAAACATAAAACATCATAGCGAAAATATAGAACATAATAGCAAAAATATAGAACATCATAGCGAAAATACAGAACATCATAGCAAAAATATAGAACATCATAGCGAAAATATAGAACATCATAGCGAAAATATAGAATATCATAGCGATAATATAGAACATCATAGCGATAATACCGCATCATCGGAATAGTTCGAAAATTTAACAGAAATTTTACAGTAGTTGTACTGCACGGTTGATAGTTGAACAATAATATACCTGA
The DNA here is from genome assembly GCA_963383655.1 of Bathymodiolus septemdierum. Classification (NCBI taxonomy): domain Eukaryota; kingdom Metazoa; phylum Mollusca; class Bivalvia; order Mytilida; family Modiolidae; genus Bathymodiolus; species Bathymodiolus septemdierum. Next base: position 63,100,682 of record OY726530.1, read on the forward strand.
TCTAAAAAGAATTGACAGTTATAGTAAATATAGACCATCATAGTTCAAAGGAGTCATCCATACACACAAACTGATAGAGATAGAGATCATAATTTAAAGGAGTCATCCATACACACACACTGATAGAGATAGAGATCATAGTTTAAAGGAGTCATTCATACACACAAACTGATAGAGATAGAGATCATAATTTAAAGGAGTCAGCCATACACACACACTGATAGAGATAGAGATCATAGTTTAAAGGAGTCATTCATACACACAAACTGATAGAGATAGAGCTCATAGTTTAAAGGAGTCAGCCATACACACAAACTGATAGAGATAGAGATCATAGTTTAAAGGAGTCAACCAGCCACACAAACTGATAGAGATAGAGATCATAGTTTAAAGGAGTCAGCCAGCCACACAAACTGATAGAGATAGAGATCATAGTTTAAAGGAGTCATCCATACACACAAACTGATACAGATAGAGATCATAGTTTAAAGGAGTCATTCATACACACAAACTGATAGAGATAGAGATCATAGTTTAAAGGAGTCAGCCATACACAAACTGATAGAGATAGAGATCATAGTTTAAAGGAGTCAGCCAGCCACACAAACTGTTAGAGATAGAGATCATAGTTTAAAGGAGTCAGTCATACACAAAAACTGATAGAGATCATAGTTTAAAGGAGTCAGCCAGCCACACAAACTGATAGAGATAGAGATCATAATTTAAAGGAGTCATCCAGCCACACAAACTGATAGAGATAGAGATCATAGTTTAAAAGAGTCAGCCATGCACAAACTGATAGAGATAGAGATCATAGTTTAAAGGAGTCAGTCATACACACGAACTGATAGAGATAGAGATCATAGTTTAAAGGAGTCATGCAGCCACACCAACTGATAGAGATAGAGATCATAGTTTAAAGGAGTCATCCAGCCACACAAACTGATAGAGATAGATATCATAGTTTAAAGGAGTCACCCAGCCATACAAACTGATAGAGATAGAGATCATAGTTTAAAGGAGTCATCCAGCCACACAAACTGATAGAGATAGAGATCATAGTTTAAAGGAGTCACCCAGCCACACAAACTGATAGAGATAGAGATCATAGTTTAAAGGAGTCATCCAGTCACACAAACTAATAGAGATAGAGATCATAGTTTAAAGGAGTCATCCATACACACAAACTGAGAGAGATAGAGATCATAGTTTAAAGGAGTCATCCAGCCATACAAACTGATAGAGATAGAGATCATAGTTTAAAGGAGTCATCCAGCCATACAAACTGATAGAGATAGAGATCATAGTTTAAAGGAGTCATCCATACACACAAACTGATAGAGATAGAGATCATAGTTTAAAGGAGTCATCCATACACACAAACTGATTGAGATAGAGATCATAGTTTAAAGGAGTCATCCAGCCATACAAACTGATAGAGATAGAGATCATAGTTTAAAGGAGTCATCCATACACACAAACTGATAGAGATAGAGATCATAGTTTAAAGGAGTCATCCATACACACAAACTGATTGAGATAGAGATCATAGTTTAAAGGAGTCATCCAGCCACACAAACTGATAGAGATAGAGATCATAGTTTAAAGGAGTCATCCAGCCACACAAACTGATAGAGATAGAGCTCATAGTTTAAAGTAATCAGCCATTCACACAAACTGATAGAGATAGAGATCATAGTTTAATGGAGTCAGTCATACACACAAACTGATAGAGATAGAGATCATAGCTTAAAGGAGTCATCCAGCCATACAAACTGATAGAGATAGAGATCATAGTTTAAAGTAATCAGCCATTCACACAAACTGATAGAGATAGAGATCATAGTTTAAAGGAGTCAGCCAGTCACACAAACTGATAGAGATAGTGATCATAGTTTAAAGGAGTCAGCCATACACACAAACTGATAGAGATAGAGATCATAGTTTAAAGTAGTCATCCATACACACGAACTGATAGAGATAGAGATCATAGTTTAAAGGCATCAGCCATACACACAAACTGATAGAGATAGAGATCATAGTTTAAAGGAGTCATCCATACAGACAAACTGATAGAGATAGAGATCATAGTTTAAAGGAGTCAGCCATACACACAAACTGATAGAGATAGAGATCATAGTTTAAAGGAGTCATCCAGCCATACAAACTGATAGAGATAGAGATCATAGTTTAAAGGAGTCAGCCATACACACAAACTGATAGAGATAGAGATCATAGTTTAAAGGAGTCAGCCATACACACAAACTGATAGAGATAGAGATCATAGTTTAAAGTAGTCATCCATACACACGAACTGATAGAGATAGAGATCATATGTTAAAGGCATCAGCCATACACACAAACTGATAGAGATAGAGATCATAGTTTAAAGGAGTCATCCATACACACAAACTGATAGAGATAGAGATCATAGTTTAAAGGAGTCAGCCATACACACAAACTGATAGAGATAGAGATCATAGTTTAAAGGAGTCAGCCATACACACAAACTGATAGAGATAGAGATCATAGTTTAAAGGAGTCAGCCAGCCACACAAACTGATAGAGATAGAGATAATAGTTTAAAGGAGTCAGCCATACACACAAACTGATAGAGATAGAGATCATAGTTTAAAGTAGTCATCCATACACACGAACTGATAGAGATAGAGATCATAGTTTAAAGGCATCAGCCATACACACAAACTGATAGAGATAGAGATCATAGTTTAAAGGAGTCATCCATACACACAAACTGATAGAGATAGAGATCATAGTTTAAAGGAGTCAGCCATACACACAAACTGATAGAGATAGAGATCATAGTTTAAAGGAGTCATCCAGCCACATAAACTGATAGAGATAGAAATCATAGTTTAAAAGAGTCAGCCATGCACAAACTGATAGAGATAGAGATCATAGATTAAAGGAGTCAGCCATACAAACAAACTGATAGAGGTAGAGATCATAGTTTAAAGGAGTCATGCAGCCACACAAACTGATAGAGATAGAGATCATAGTTTAAAGGAGTCATCCAGCCACACAAACTGATAGAGATAGATATCATAGTTTAAAGGAGTCACCCAGCCATACAAACTGATAGAGATAGAGATCATAGTTTAAAGGAGTCATCCAGCCACACAAACTGATAGAGATAGAGATCATAGTTTAAAGGAGTCACCCAGCCACACAAACTGATAGAGATAGAGATCATAGTTTAAAGGAGTCATCCAGTCACACAAACTGATAGAGATAGAGATCATAGTTTAAAGGAGTCACCCAGCCACACAAACTGATAGAGATAGAGATCATAGTTTAAAGGAGTCATGCAGCCACACAAACTGATAGAGATAGAGATCATAGTTTAAAGGAGTCATCCAGCCACACAAACTGATAGAGATAGATATCATAGTTTAAAGGAGTCACCCAGCCATACAAACTGATAGAGATAGAGATCATAGTTTAAAGGAGTCATCCAGCCACACAAACTGATAGAGATAGAGATCATAGTTTAAAGGAGTCACCCAGCCACACAAACTGATAGAGATAGAGATCATAGTTTAAAGGAGTCATCCAGTCACACAAACTGATAGAGATAGAGATCATAGTTTAAAGGAGTCATCCATACACACAAACTGAGAGAGATAGAGATCATAGTTTAAAGGAGTCATCCAGCCATACAAACTGATAGAGATAGAGATCATAATTTAAAGGAGTCAGCCAGCCACACAAACTGATAGAGATAGAGATCATAGTTTAAAGGAGTCATCCAGCCATACAAACTGATAGAGATAGAGATCATAGTTTAAAGGAGTCATCCAGCCATACAAACTGATAGAGATAGAGATCATAATTTAAAGGAGTCAGCCAGCCACACAAACTGACAGAGATAGAGATCATAGTTTAAAGGAGTCAGCCATACACACAATCTGATAGAGATAGAGATCATAGATTAAAGGAGTCAGCCATACACACACACTGATAGAGATAGAAATCATAGTTTAAAGGAGCCATCCATACACACAAACTGATAGAGATAGAGATCACAGTTTAAAGGAGTCAGCCATACACACAAACTGATAGAGATAGAGATAGAGATCATAGTTTAAAGGAGTCAGCCATACACACAAATTGATAGAGATAGAGATCATAGTTTAAAGGGGTCATCCATACACACAAACTGATAGAGATAGAGATCATAGTTTAAAGGAGTCAGCCATACACACAAACTGATAGAGATAGAGATCATAGTTTAAAGGAGTCAGCCAGCAACACAAACTGATAGAGATAGAGATCATAGTTTAAAGGAGTCAGCCAGCCACACAAACTGATAGAGATAGAGATCATAGTTTAAAGGAGTCAGCCATTCACACAAACTGATAGAGATAGAGATCATAGTTTAAAGGAGTCATCCAGCCACACAAACTGATAGAGATAGAGATCATAGTTTAAAGGAGTCATCCATACACACAAACTGATAGAGATAGAGATCATAGTTTAAAGGAGTCATCCAGCCACACAAACCGATAGAGAAAGAGATCATAGTTTAAAGGAGTCAGCCTGCCACACAAACTGATAGAGATAGAGATCATAGTTTAAAGGAGTCATCCATACACACAAACTGATAGAGATAGAGATCATAGTTTAATGGAGTCATTCAGCCACACAAACTGATAGAGATAGAGATCATAGTTTAATGGAGTCATCCAGCCACACAAACTGATAGAGATAGAGATCATAGTTTAAAGGAGTCAGCCAGTCACACAAACTGATAGAGAAAGAGATCATAGTTTAAAGGAGTCATCCATACACACAAACTGATAGAGATAGAGATCATAGTTTAATGGAGTCAACCATACACACAAACTGATAGAGATAGAGATCATAGTTTAAAGGAGTCAGCCATACACACAAACTGATAGAGATAGAGATAGAGATCATAGTTTAAAGGAGTCATCCAGCCACACAAACTGATAGAGATAGAGATCATAGTTTAAAGGAGTCATCCATACACACAAACTGATAGAGATAGAGATCATAGTTTAAAGGAGTCAGCCATACACACAAACTGATAGAGATAGAGATCATAGTTTAATGGAGTCATCCAGCCACACAAACTGATAGAGATAGAGATCATAGTTTAAAGGAGTCAGCCAGCCACACAAACTGATAGAGAAAGAGATCATAGTTTAAAGGAGTCATCCATACACACAAACTGATAGAGATAGAGATAATAGTTTAAAGGAGTCATCCAGCCACACAAACTGATAGAGAAAGAGATCATAGTTTAAAGGAGTCAGCCTGCCACACAAACTGATAGAGATAGAGATCATAGTTTAAAGGAGTCATCCATACACACAAACTGATAGAGATAGAGATCATAGCTTAAAGGAGTCATCCATACACACAAACTGATTGAGATAGAGATCATAGTTTAAAGGAGTCATCCAGCCACACAAACTGATAGAGAAAGAGATCATAGTTTAAATGATTCAGCCAGCCACACAAACTGATAGAGATAGAGATCATAGTTTAAAGGAGTCATCCATACACACAAACTGATAGAGATAGTGATCATAGTTTAAAGGAGTCAGTCATACACACAAACTGATAGAGATAGAGATCATAGTTTAATGGAGTCAGCCATACACACAAACTGATAGAGATAGAGATCATAGTTTAAAGGAGTCAGCCATACACACAAACTGATAGAGATAGAGATCATAGTTTAAAGGAGTGAGCCATACACACAAACTGATAGAGATAGAGATCATAGTTTAAAGGAGTCAGCCATACACACAAACTGATAGAGATAGAGATAATAGTTTAAAGGAGTCAGCCATACACACAAACTGATAGAGATAGAGATCATAGTTTAAAGGAGTCATCAAGCCACACAAACTGATAGAGATAGAGATCATAGTTTAAAGGAGTCATCCAGCCACACAAACTGATAGAGATAGAGATCATAGTTTAAAGGAGTCATCCAGCCACACAAACTGATAGAGATAGAGATCATAGTTTAAAGGAGTCATCCAGCCACACAAACTGATAGAGATAGAGATCATAGTTTAAAGTAGTCATCCATACACACGAACTGATAGAGATAGAGATCATAGTTTAAAAGCATCAGCCATACACACAAACTGATAGAGATAGAGATCATAGTTTAAAGGAGTCATCCATACACACAAACTGATAGAGATAGAGATCATAGTTTAAAGGAGTGAGCCATACACACAAACTGATAGAGATAGAGATCATAGTTTAAAGGAGTCAGCCATACACACGAACTGATAGAGATAGAGATCATAGTTTAAAAGAGTCAGCCATGCACAAACTGATAGAGATAGAGATAGAGATCATAGTTTAAAGGAGTCATCCAGCCACACAAACTGATAGAGATAGAGATCATAGTTTAAAGGAGTCAGCCATACACACAAACTGATAGAGATAGAGATAGAGATCATAGTTTAAAGGAGTCATCCAGCCACACAAACTGATAGAGATAGAGATCATAGTTTAAAGGAGTCAGCCATACACACAAACTGATAGAGATAGAGATCATAGTTTAATGGAGTCATCCAGCCACACAAACTGATAGAGATAGAGATCATAGTTTAAAGGAGTCAGCCAGCCACACAAACTGATAGAGAAAGAGATCATAGTTTAAAGGAGTCATCCATACACACAAACTGATAGAGATAGAGATAATAGTTTAAAGGAGTCATCCAGCCACACAAACTGATAGAGAAAGAGATCATAGTTTAAAGGAGTCAGCCTGCCACACAAACTGATAGAGATAGAGATCATAGTTTAAAGGAGTCATCCATACACACAAACTGATAGAGATAGAGATCATAGCTTAAAGGAGTCATCCATACACACAAACTGATTGAGATAGAGATCATAGTTTAAAGGAGTCATCCAGCCACACAAACTGATAGAGAAAGAGATCATAGTTTAAAGGAGTCAGCCAGCCACACAAACTGATAGAGATAGAGATCATAGTTTAAAGGAGTCATCCATACACACAAACTGATAGAGATAGTGATCATAGTTTAAAGGAGTCAGTCATACACACAAACTGATAGAGATAGAGATCATAGTTTAATGGAGTCAGTCATACACACAAACTGATAGAGATAGAGATCATAGTTTAATGGAGTCAGCCATACACACAAACTGATAGAGATAGAGATCATAGTTTAAAGGAGTCAGCCATACACACAAACTGATAGAGATAGAGATAATAGTTTAAAGGAGTCAGCCATACACACAAACTGATAGAGATAGAGATCATAGTTTAAAGGAGTCATCCAGCCACACAAACTGATAGAGATAGAGATCATAGTTTAAAGGAGTCATCCAGCCACACAAACTGATAGAGATAGAGATCATAGTTTAAAGGAGTCATCCAGCCACACAAACTGATAGAGATAGAGATCATAGGTTAAAGGAGTCATCCAGCCACACAAACTGATCGAGATAGAGATCATAGTTTAATGGAGTCAGTCATACACACACACTGATAGAGATAGAGATCATAGTTTAAAGGGGTCAGCCAGCAACACAAACTGATAGAGATAGTGATCATAGTTTAAAGGAGTCAGCCATACACACAAACTGATTGAGATAGAGATAATAGTTTAAAGTAGTCAGCCATACACACAAACTGATAGAGATAGAGATCATAGTTTAAAGTAGTCATCCATACACACGAACTGATAGAGATAGAGATCATAGTTTAAAGGCATCAGCCATACACACAAACTGATAGAGATAGAGATCATAGTTTAAAGGAGTCATCCATACACACAAACTGATAGAGATAGAGATCATAGTTTAAAGGAGTGAGCCATACACACAAACTGATAGAGATAGAGATCATAGTTTAATGGGGTCAGCCATACACACGAACTGATAGAGATAGAGATCATAGTTTAAAAGAGTCAGCCATACACACAAACTGATAGAGATAGAGATCATAGTTTAAAGGAGTCAGCCATACACACGAACTGATAGAGATAGAGACCATAGTTTAAAGGAGTCATCCAGCCACACAAACTGATAGAGATAGAGATCATAGTTTAAAGGAGTCATCCATACACACAAACTGATAGAGATAGAGATCATAGTTTAAAGGAGTCATCCAGCCATACAAACTGATAGAGATAGAGATCATAGTTTAAAGGAGTCATCCAGCCATACAAACTGATAGAGATAGAGATCATAATTTAAAGGAGTCAGCCAGCCACACAAACTGATAGAGATAGAGATCATATTTTAAAGGAGTTAGCCAGCCACACAAACTGATAGAGATAGAGATCATAGTTTAAAGGAGTCATCCAGCCACACAAACTGATAAAGATAGAGATCATAATTTAAAGGAGTCAACCAGTCACACAAACTGACAGAGATAGAGATCATAGTTTAAAGGAGTCAGCCATACACACAATCTGATAGAGATAGAGATCATAGTTTAAAGGAGGCAGCCATACACACAAACTGCTATAGATAGAGATCATAGTTTAAAGGAGTCAGCCATACACACAAACTGATAGAGATAGAGATAGAAATCATAGTTTAAAGGAGTCATCCATACACACAAACTGATAGAGATAGAGATCATAGCTTAAAGGAGTCATCCATACACACAAACTGATTGAGATAGAGATCATAGTTTAAAGGAGTCATCCAGCCACACAAACTGATAGAGAAAGAGATCATAGTTTAAATGAGTCAGCCAGCCACACAAACTGATAGAGATAGAGATCATAGTTTAAAGGAGTCATCAATACACACAAACTGATAGAGATAGAGATCATAGTTTAAAGTAGTCATCCATACACACGAACTGAGAGAGATAGAGATCATAGTTTAAAGGAGTCATCCAGCCACACAAACTGATAGAGATAGAGATCATAGCTTAAAGGAGTCATCCAGCCACACAAACTGATAGAGATAGAGCTCATAGTTTAAAGGAATCAGCCAGCCACACAAACTGATAGAGATAGAGATCATAGTTTAAAGGAGTCATCCATACACACAAACTGATAGAGATAGAGATCATAGTTTAATGGAGTCAGTCATACACACAAACTGATAGAGATAGAGATCATAGTTTAAAGGAGTCAGCCATACACACAAACTGATAGAGATAGAGATCATAGCTTAAAGGAGTCATCAAGCCACACAAACTGATAGAGATAGAGATCATAGTTTAAAGGAGTCATCCAGCCACACAAACTGATAGAGATAGAGCTCATAGTTTAAAGGAATCAGCCATTCACACAAACTGATAGAGATAGAGATCATAGCTTAAAGGAGTCATCCATACACACAAACTGATTGAGATAGAGATCATAGTTTAAAGGAGTCATCCATACACACAAACTGATAGAGATAGAGATCATAGTTTAAAGGAGTGAGCCATACACACAAACTGATAGAGATAGAGATCATAGTTTAAAGGAGTCAGCCAGCCACACAAACTGATAGAGATAGAGATCATAGTTTAAAGGAGTCATCCAGCCATACAAACTGATAGAGATAGAGATCATAGTTTAAAGGAGTCAGCCAGCCACACAAACTGATAGAGATAGAGATCATAGTTTAAAGGAGTCATCCAGCCATACAAACTGATAGAGATAGAGATCATAGTTTAAAGGAGTCATCCAACCACCCAAACTGATAGAGATAGAGATCATAGTTTAAAGTAGTCATCCATACACACAAACTGATAGAGATAGAGATCATAGTTTAAAGGAGTGAGCCATACACACAAACTGATAGAGATAGAGATCATAGTTTAAAGGAGTCATCCAGCCATACAAACTGATAGAGATACAGATCATAGTTTAAAGGAGTCAGCCATACACACAAACTGATAGAGATAGAGATCATAGTTTAAAGTAGTCATCCATACACACAAACTGATAGAGATAGAGATCATAGTTTAAAGGAGTCATCCATACACACAAACTGATAGAGATAGAGATCATAGTTTAAAGGAGTGAGCCATACACACAAACTGATAGAGATAGAGATCATAGTTTAAAGGAGTCATCCAGCCATACAAACTGATAGAGATAGAGATCATAGTTTAAAGGAGTCAGCCATACACACAAACTGATAGAGATAGAGATCATAGTTTAAAGGAGTCATCCAGCCATACAAACTGATTGAGATAGAGATAATAGTTTAAAGGAGTCAGCCATACACACAAACTGATAGAGATAGAGATCATAGTTTAAAGGAGTCATCCATACACACAAACTGATAGAGATAGAGATCATAGTTTAAAGGAGTCAGTCATACACACAAACTGATAGAGATAGAGATCATAGTTTAAAGGAGTCAGTGATACACACAAACTGATAGAGATAGAGATCATAGTTTAAAGGAGTCATCCATACACACAAACTGATAGAGATAGAGATCATAGTTTAAAGGAGTCAGTCATACACACAAACTGATAGAGATAGACATCATAGTTTAAAGGAGTCATCCAGCCACACAAACTGATAGAGATAGAGATCATAGTTTAAAGGAGTCAACCATACACACAAACTGATAGAGATAGAGATCATAGTTTAAAGGAGTCATCCATACACACAAACTGATAGAGATAGAGATCATAGTTTAAAGGAGTCAGTCATACACACAAACTGATAGAGATAGACATCATAGTTTAAAGGAGTCATCCAGCCACACAAACTGATAGAGATAGAGATCATAGTTTAAAGGAGTCAACCATACACACAAACTGATAGAGATAGAGATCATAGTTTAAAGGAGTCAGTCATACACACGAACTGATAGAGATAGAGATCATAGTTTAAAGGAGTCAACCATACACACAAACTGATAGAGATAGAGATCATAGTTTAAAGGAGTCAACCATACACACAAACTGATAGAGATAGAGATCATAGTTTAAAGGAGTCAGCCATACACACAGACTGATAGAGATAGAGATCATAGTTTAAAGGAGTCATCCAGCCATACAAACTGACTGAGATAGAGATCATAGTTTAAATGAGTCAGTCATACACACAAACTGATAGAGATAGAGATCATAGTTTAAAGTAGTCATCCATACACACGAACTGATAGAGATAGAGATCATAGTTTAAAGGCATCAGCCATACACACAAACTGATAGAGATAGAGATCATAGTTTAAAGTAGTCATCCATACACACGACTTGATAGAGATAGAGATCATAGTTTAAAGGAGTCAGCCATACACACAAACTGATAGAGATAGAGATCATAGTTTAAAGGAGTCAGCCATACACACAAACTGATAGAGATAGAGATCATAGTTTAAAGGAGTCATCCAGCCATACAAACTGATTGAGATAGAGATAATAGTTTAAAGGAGTCAGCCATACACACAAACTGATAGAGATAGAGATCATAGTTTAAAGGAGTCATCCATACACACAAACTGATAGAGATAGAGATCATAGTTTAAAGGAGTCAGTCATACACACAAACTGATAGAGATAGAGATCATAGTTTAAAGGAGTCAGTGATACACACAAACTGATAGAGATAGAGATCATAGTTTAAAGGAGTCATCCATACACACAAACTGATAGAGATAGAGATCATAGTTTAAAGGAGTCAGTCATACACACAAACTGATAGAGATAGACATCATAGTTTAAAGGAGTCATCCAGCCACACAAACTGATAGAGATAGAGATCATAGTTTAAAGGAGTCAACCATACACACAAACTGATAGAGATAGAGATCATAGTTTAAAGGAGTCATCCATACACACAAACTGATAGAGATAGAGATCATAGTTTAAAGGAGTCAGTCATACACACAAACTGATAGAGATAGAGATAATAGTTTAAAGGAGTCATCCATACACACAAACTGATAGAGATAGAGATCATAGTTTAAAGGAGTCATCCATACACACAAACTGATAGAGATAGAGATCATAGTTTAAAGGAGTCATCCATACACACAAACTGATAGAGATAGAGATCATAGTTTAAAGGAGTCAGTCATACACACAAACTGATAGAGATAGAGATCATAGTTTAAAGGAGTCATCCATACACACAAACTGATAGAGATAGAGATCATAGTTTAAAGGAGTCATCCATACACACAAACTGATAGAGATAGAGATCATAGTTTAAAGGAGTCAGCCATACACACAAACTGATAGAGATAGACATCATAGTTTAAAGGAGTCATCCAGCCACACAAACTGATAGAGATAGAGATCATAGTTTAAAGGAGTCAACCATACACACAAACTGATAGAGATAGAGATCATAGTTTAAAGGAGTCAGTCATACACACGAACTGATAGAGATAGAGATCATAGTTTAAAGGAGTCAACCATACACACAAACTGATAGAGATAGAGATCATAGTTTAAAGGAGTCAACCATACACACAAACTGATAGAGATAGAGATCATAGTTTAAAGGAGTCAGCCATACACACAGACTGATAGAGATAGAGATCATAGTTTAAAGGAGTCATCCAGCCATACAAACTGACTGAGATAGAGATCATAGTTTAAATGAGTCAGTCATACACACAAACTGATAGAGATAGAGATCATAGTTTAAAGTAGTCATCCATACACACGAACTGATAGAGATAGAGATCATAGTTTAAAGGCATCAGCCATACACACAAACTGATAGAGATAGAGATCATAGTTTAAAGTAGTCATCCATACACACGACTTGATAGAGATAGAGATCATAGTTTAAAGGAGTCAGCCATACACACAAACTGATAGAGATAGAGATCATAGTTTAAAGTAGTCATCCATACACACGAACTGATAGAGATAGAGATCATAGTTTAAAGGCATCAGCCATACACACAAACTGATAGAGATAGAGATCATAGTTTAAAGTAGTCATCCATACACACGACTTGATAGAGATAGAGATCATAGTTTAAAGGAGTCAGCCATACACACAAACTGATAGAGATAGAGATCATAGTTTAAAGTAGTCATCCATACACACGAACTGATAGAGATAGAGATCATAGTTTAAAGGCATCAGCCATACACACAAACTGATAGAGATAGAGATCATAGTTTAAAGGAGTCATCCATACACACAAACTGATAGAGATAGAGATCATAGTTTAAAGGAGTCATCCAGCCATACAAACTGATTGAGATAGAGATCATAGTTTAAAGGAGTCAACCATACACACAAACTGATAGAGATAGAGATCATAGTTTAAAGGAGTCAGCCATACACACAAACTGATAGAGATAGAGATCATAGTTTAAAGTAGTCATCCATACACACAAACTGATAGAGATAGAGATCATAGTTTGAAGGAGTGAGCCATACACACAAACTGATAGAGATAGAGATCATAATTTAAAGTAGTCATCCATACACACGAACTGATAGAGATAGAGATCATAGTTTAAAGTAGTCATCCATACACACGAACTGATAGAGATAGAGATCATAGTTTAAAGGAGTCATCCAGCCATACAAACTGATTGAGATAGAGATCATAGTTTAAAGGAGTCAACCATACACACAAACTGATAGAGATAGAGATCATAGTTTAAAGGAGTCAGCCATACACACAAACTGATAGAGATAGAGATCATAGTTTAAAGTAGTCATCCATACACACAAACTGATAGAGATAGAGATCATAGTTTGAAGGAGTGAGCCATACACACAAACTGATAGAGATAGAGATCATAATTTAAAGTAGTCATCCATACACACGAACTGATAGAGATAGAGATCATAGTTTAAAGTAGTCATCCATACACACGAACTGATAGAGATAGAGATCATAGTTTAAAGGAGTCATCCATACACACAAACTGATAGAGATAGAGATCATAGTTTAAAGGAGTCATCCAGCCATACAAACTGATAGAGATAGAGATCATAGTTTAAAGGAGTCAGCCATACACACGAACTGATAGAGATAGAGATCATAGTTTAAAAGAGTCAGCCATGCACAAACTGATAGAGACAGAGATCATAGATTAAAGGAGTCAGCCATACACACAAACTGATAGAGATAGAGATCATAGTTTAAAGGAGTCATCCATACACACAAACTGATAGAGATAGAGATCATAGTTTAAAGGAGTCAGCCATACACACAAACTGATAGAGATAGAAATCATAGTTTAAAGGAGTCAGCCATACACACGAACTGATAGAGATAGAGATCATAGTTTAAAGGAGTCATGCAGCCACACAAACTGATAGAGATAGAGATCATAGTTTAAAGGAGTCAGCCATACACACAAACTGATAGAGATAGAAATCATAGTTTAAAGGAGTCAGCCATACACACGAACTGATAGAGATAGAGATCATAGTTTAAAGGAGTCATGCAGCCACACAAACTGATAGAGATAGAGATCATAGTTTAAAGGAGTCATCCAGCCACACAAACTGATAGAGATAGAGATCATAGTTTAAAGGAGTCATCCAGCCACACAAACTGATAGAGATAGAAATCATAGTTTAAAGGAGTCATCCATACACACAAACTGATAGAGATAGAGATCATAGTTTAAAGGAGTCATCCAGCCATACAGACTGATAGAGATAGAGATCATAGTTTAAAGGAGTCATCCAGCCATACAAACTGATAGAGATAGAGATCATAATTTAAAGGAGTCAGCCAGCCACACAAACTGATAGAGATAGAGATCATATTTTAAAGGAGTCAGCCAGCCACACAAACTGATAGAGATAGAGATCATAGTTTAAAGGAGTCATCCAGCCACACAAACTGATAGAGATAGAGATCATAGTTTAAAGGAGTCATCCATACACACAAACTGATAGAGATAGAGATCATAGTTTAATGGTGTCAGCCATACACACAAACTGATAGAGATAGAGATCATAGCTTAAAGGAGTCTTCCAGCCACACACACTGATAGAGATAGAGATCATAATTTAAAGTAGTCATCCATACACACGAACTGATAGAGATAGAGATCATAGTTTAAAGTAGTCATCCATACACACGAACTGATAGAGATAGAGATCATAGTTTAAAGGAGTCATCCATACACACAAACTGATAGAGATAGAGATCATAGTTTAAAGGAGTCATCCAGCCATACAAACTGATAGAGATAGAGATCATAGTTTAAAGGAGTCAGCCATACACACAAACTGATAGAGATAGAGATCATAGTTTAAAAGAGTCAGCCATGCACAAACTGATAGAGACAGAGATCATAGATTAAAGGGGTCAGCCATACACACAAACTGATAGAGATAGAGATCATAGTTTAAAGGAGTCAGCCATACACACAAACTGATAGAGATAGAGATCATAGTTTAAAGGAGTCAGCCATACACACGAACTGATAGAGATAGAGATCATAGTTTAAAGGAGTCATGCAGCCACACAAACTGATAGAGATAGAGATCATAGTTTAAAGGAGTCATCCAGCCACACAAACTGATAGAGATAGAGATCATAGTTTAAAGGAGTCATCCAGCCACACAAACTGATAGAGATAGAGATCATAGTTTAAAGGAGTCATCCATACACACAAACTGATAGAGATAGAGATCATAGTTTAAAGGAGTCATCCAGCCATACAAACTGATAGAGATAGAGATCATAGTTTAAAGGAGTCATCCAGCCATACAAACTGATAGAGATAGAGATCATATTTTAAAGGAGTCAGCCAGCCACACAAACTGATAGAGATAGAGATCATAGTTTAAAGGAGTCAGCCATACACACAAACTGATAGAGATAGAGATCATAGTTTAAAGGAGTCAGCCAGCAACTTAAACTGATAGAGATAGAGATCATAGTTTAAAGGAGTCAGCCAGCCACACAAACTGAGAGAGATAGAGATCATAGATTAAAGGAGTCAGCCATACACACAAACTGATAGAGATAGAGATCATAGTTTAAAGGAGTCAGCCAGCAACACAAACTGATAGAGATAGAGATCATAGTTTAAAGGAGTCAGCCATACATACAAACTGATAGAGATAGAGCTCATAGTTTAAAGGAGTCAGCCAGCAACACAAACTGATAGAGATAGAGATCATAGTTTAAAGGAGTCAGCCAGCAACACAAACTGATAGAGATAGAGATCATAGTTTAAAGGAGTCAGCCAGCAACACAAACTGATAGAGATAGAGATCATAGATTAAAGGAGTCAGCCATACACACAAACTGATAGAGATAGAGATCATAGATTAAAGGAGTCAGCCATACACACAAACTGATAGAGATAGAGATCATAGATTAAAGGAGTCAGCCATACACACACACTGATAGAGATAGAGATCATAGTTTAAAGGAGTCATCCATACATACAAACTGATAGAGATAGAGCTCATAGTTTAAAGGAGTCATCCATCCACACAAACTGATAGAGATAGAGATCATAGTTTAAAGGAGTCAGCCATACATACAAACTGATAGAGATAGAGCCCATAGTTTAAAGGAGTCATCCATCCACACAAACTGATAGAGATAGAGATCATAGTTTAAAGGAGTCAGCCATACATACAAACTGATAGAGATAGAGATCATGGTTTAAAGGAGTCATCCATACACACAAACTGATAGAGATAGAGATCATAGTTTAATGGAGTCAGCCATACACACAAACTGATAGAGATAGAGATCATAGCTTAAAGGAGTCTTCCAGCCACACACACTGATAGAGATAGAGATAATAGTTTAAAGGGGTCAGCCAGCCACACAAACTGATAGAGATAGTGATGATAGTTTAAAGGAGTCAGCCATACACACAAACTGATAGAGATAGAGATCATAGTTTAAAGGAGTCAGCCATACACACAAACTGATAGAGATAGAGATCATAGTTTAAAGTAGTCATCCATACAAACGAACTGATAGAAATAGAGATCATAGTTTAAAGGCGTCAGCCATACACACAAACTGATAGAGATAGAGATCATAGTTTAAAGGAGTCATCCATACACACAAACTGATAGAGATAGAGATCATAGTTTAAAGGAGTGAGCCATACACACAAACTGATAGAGATAGAGATCATAGTTTAAAGGAGTCATCCAACCACCCAAACTGATAGAGTTAGAGGTCATAGTTTAAAGGAGTCATCCATTCACACAAACTGATAGAGATAGAGATCATAGTTTAAAGGAGTCATCCAGCCACACAAACTGATAGAGATAGAGATCATAGTTTAAAGGAGTCATCCAGCCACACAAACTGATAGAGATAGAGATCATAGTTTAAAGGATTGAGCCAGCCACACAAACTGATAGAGATAGAGATCATAGTTTAAAGGAGTCATCCATTCACACAAACTGATAGAGATAGAGATCATAGTTTAAAGGAGTCATCCAGCCACACAAACTGATAGAGATAGAGATCATAGTTTAAAGGAGTCATCCAGCCACACAAACTGATAGAGATAGAGATCATAGTTTAAAGGAGTGAGCCAGCCACACAAACTGATAGAGATAGAGATCATAGTTTAAAGGAGTCATCCAGCCACACAAACTGATAGAGATAGAGATCATAGATTAAAGGAGTCATCCAGCCATACAAACTGATAGAGATAGAGATCATAGTTTAAAGGAGTCAGCCATACACACGAACTGATAGAGATAGAGATCATAGTTTAAAGGAGTCATCCAGCCACACAAACTGATAGAGATAGAGATCATAGTTTAAAGGATTCAGCCAGCCACACAAACTGATACAGATAGAGATCATAGTTTAAAGGAGTCATCCAGCCACACAAACTGATAGAGATAGAGATCATAGTTTAAAGGAGTCATCCATACACACAAACTGAAAGAGATAGAGATCATAGTTTAAAGGAGTCAGCCAGCCACACAAACTGATAGAGATAGAGATCATAGTTTAAAGGAGTCAGCCATACACACAAACTGATAGAGAAAGAGATCATAGTTTAAAGGAGTCATCCAGCCACACAAACTGATAGAGATAGAGATCATAGTTTAAAGGAGTCATCCAGCCACACAGACTGATAGAGATAGAGATCATAGTTTAGAGGAATCAGCCAGCCACAAACTGATAGAGATAGAGATCATAGTTTAAAGGAGTCAGCCATACACACAAACTGATAGAGATAGAGATCATAGTTTATAGGAGTCAGCCATACACACAAACTGATAGAGATAGAGATCATAGTTTAAAGGAGTCATCCATACACACAAACTGATAGAGATAGAGATAATAGTTTAAAGGAGTCAGTCAGCCACACAAACTGATAGAGATAGAGATCATAGTTTAAAGGAGTCAGCCATACATACAAACTGATAGAGATAGAGATCATAGTTTAAAGGAGTCATCCAGCTACACAAACTGATAGAGATAGAGATCATAGTTTAAAGGAGTCATCCATACACACAAACTGATAGAGATAGAGATCATAGTTTAAAGGAGTCAGCCATACACACAAACTGATAGAGATAGAGATCATAGTTGATAGGAGTCATCCATTCACACAAACTGATTGAGATAGAGATCATAGTTTAAAGGAGTCATCCAGCCACAAAAACTGATAGAGAAAGAGATCGTAGTTTAAAGGAGTCAGCCAGCCACACAAACTGATAGAGATAGAGATCATAGTTTAAAGGAGTCAGCCAGCCACACAAACTGATAGAGATAGAGATCATAGTTTAAAGGAGTCATCCATACACACAAACTGATAGAGATAGAGATCATAGTTTAAAGGAGTCATCCATACACACAAACTGATAGAGATAGAGATCATAGTTTAAAGGAGTCATCCAGCCACACAAATTGATAGAGAAAGAGATCATAGTTTAAAGGAGTCAGCCAGCCCCACAAACTGATACAGATAGAGATCATAGTTTAAAGGAGTCATCCAGTCACACAAACTGATAGAGATAGAGATCATAGTTTAAAGGAGTCATCCATACACACAAACTGATAGAGATAGAGATCATAGTTTAATGGAGTCAGCCATGCACACAAACTGATAGAGATAGAGATCATAGCTTAAAGGAGTCTTCCAGCCACACAAACTGATAGAGATAGAGATCATAGTTTAAAGGAATCAGCCAGCCACACACACTGATAGAGATAGTGATCATAGTTTAAAGGAATCAGCCATACACACAAACTGATAGAGATAGAGATAATAGTTTAAAGGAGTCAGCCATACACACAAACTGATAGAGATAGAGATCATAGTTTAAAGGAGTCATCCATACACACGAACTGATAGAGATAGAGATCATAGTTTAAAGGCGTCAGCCATACACACAAACTGATAGAGATAGAGATCATAGTTTAAAGGAGTCATCCATACACACGAACTGATAGAGATAGAGATCATAGTTTAAAGGCGTCAGCCATACACACAAACTGATAGAGATAGAGATCATAGTTTAAAGGAGTCATCCATACACACAAACTGATAGAGATAGAGATCATAGTTTAAAGGAGTCATCCATACACACAAACTGATAGAGATAGAGATCATAGTTTAAAGGAGTCATCCAGCCACACAAATTGATAGAGAAAGAGATCATAGTTTAAAGGAGTCAGCCAGCCACACAAACTGATACAGATAGAGATCATAGTTTAAAGGAGTCATCCAGTCACACAAACTGATAGAGATAGAGATCATAGCTTAAAGGAGTCTTCCATCCACACAAACTGATAGAGATAGAGATCATAGTTTAAAGGAATCAGCCAGCCACACACACTGATAGAGATAGTGATCATAGTTTAAAGGAATCAGCCATACACACAAACTGATAGAGATAGAGATAATAGTTTAAAGGAGTCAGCCATACACACAAACTGATAGAGATAGAGATCATAGTTTAAAGGAGTCATCCATACACACGAACTGATAGAGATAGAGATCATAGTTTAAAGGCGTCAGCCATACACACAAACTGATAGAGATAGAGATCATAGTTTAAAGG
Source organism: Bathymodiolus septemdierum (assembly GCA_963383655.1). NCBI lineage: Eukaryota > Metazoa > Mollusca > Bivalvia > Mytilida > Modiolidae > Bathymodiolus > Bathymodiolus septemdierum. Next base: position 63,120,637 of record OY726530.1, read on the forward strand.
AGTCAGCCATACACAAAAACTGATAGAGATAGAGATCATAGTTTAAAGGAGTCATCCAGCCATACAAACTGATAGAGATAGAGATCATAGTTTAAAGGAGTCACCCATACACACAAACTGATAGAGATAGAGATCATAGTTTAAAGGAGTCAACCATACATAAACTGATAGAGATAGAGATCATAGTTTAAAGGAGTCATCCATACACACAAACTGATAGAGATAGAGATCATAGTTTAAAGGAGTCAGCCAGCCACACAAACTGAGAGAGATAGAGATCATAGTTTAAAAGAGTGATCCATACACACAAACTGATAGAGATAGAGATCATAGTTTAAAGGAGTGAGCCATACACACAAACTGATAGAGATAGAGATCATAGTTTAAAGGAGTCATCCAGCCATACAAACTGATAGAGATAGAGATCATAGTTTAAAGGAGTCATCCAGCCACACAAACTGATAGAGATAGAGATCATAGTTTAAAGGAGTCATCCAGCCATACAAACTGATAGAGATAGAGATCATATTTTAAAGGAGTCAGCCATACACACAAACTGATAGAGATAGAGATCATAGTTTAAAGGAATCAGCCATACATACAAACTGATAGAGATAGATATCATAGTTTAAAGGAGTCATCCATACACACAAACTGATAGAGATAGAGATCATAGTTTAAAGGAGTCAGCCATACGCACAAACTGATAGAGATAGAGATCATAGTTTAATGGAGTCATCCAGCCACACAAACTGATAGAGATAGATATCATAGTTTAAAGGAGTCATCCATACACACAAACTGATAGAGATAGAGATCATAGCTTAAAGGAGTCAGCCATACATACAAACTGATAGAGATAGAGATCATAGTTTAAAGGAGTCATCCATACACACAAACTGATAGAGATAGAGATCATAGTTTAAAGGAGTCATCCAGCCACACAAACTGATAGAGAAAGAGATCATAGTTTAAAGGAGTCAGCCAGCCACACAAACTGATAGAGAAAGAGATCATAGTTTAAAGGAGTCAGCCTGCCACACAAACTGATAGAGATAGAGATCATAGTTTAAAGGAGTCATCCATCCACACAAACTGATAGAGATAGAGATCATAGTTTAAAGGAGTCAGCCATACATACAAACTGATAGAGATAGAGATCATAGTTTAAAGGAGTCATCCAGCCACACAAACTGATAGAGAAAGAGATCATAGTTTAAAGGAGTCAGCCAGCCACACAAACTGATAGAGATAGAGATCATAGTTTAAAGGAGTCAGCCTGCCACACAAACTGATAGAGATAGAGATCATAGTTTAAAGGAGTCATCCATACACACAAACTGATAGAGATAGAGATCATAGCTTAAAGGAGTCATCCATACACACAAACTGATAGAGATAGAGATCATAGTTTAAAGGAGTCATCCAGCCACACAAACTGATACAGAAAGAGATCATAGTTTAAAGGAGTCAGCCAGCCACACAAACTGATAGAGATAGAGATCATAGTTTAAAGGAGTCATCCAGCCACACAAACTGATAGAGATAGAGATCATAGTTTAAAGGAGTCATCCAGCCATACAAACTGATAGAGATAGAGATCATATTTTAAAGGAGTCAGCCATACACACAAACTGATAGAGATAGAGATCATAGTTTAAAGGAGTCAGCCATACATACAAACTGATAGAGATAGAGATCATAGTTTAAAGGAGTCATCCATACACACAAACTGATAGAGATAGAGATCATAGTTTAAAGGAGTCAGCCATACGCACAAACTGATAGAGATAGAGATCATAGTTTAATGGAGTCATCCAGCCACACAAATTGATAGAGATAGATATCATAGTTTAAATGAGTCATCCATACACACAAACTGATAGAGATAGAGATCATAGTTTAAAGGAGTCAGCCATACATACAAACTGATAGAGATAGAGATCATAGTTTAAAGGAGTCATCCATACACACAAACTGATAGAGATAGAGATCATAGTTTAAAGGAGTCATCCAGCCACACAAACTGATATAGAAAGAGATCATAGTTTAAAGGAGTCAGCCAGCCACACAAACTGATAGAGATAGAGATCATAGTTTAAAGGAGTCAGCCTGCCACACAAACTGATAGAGATAGAGATCATAGTTTAAAGGAGTCAGCCAGCCACACAAACTGATAGAGATAGAGATCATAGTTTAAAAGAGTCATCCATACACACAAACTGATAGAGATAGAGATCATAGCTTAAAGGAGTCTTCCAGCCACACAAACTGATAGAGATAGAGATCATAGTTTAAAGGAATCAGCCAGCCACACACACTGATAGAGATAGTGATCATAGTTTAAAGGAATCAGCCATACACACAAACTGATAGATATAGAGATAATAGTTTAAAGGAGTCAGCCATACACACAAACTGATAGAGATAGAGATCATAGTTTAAAGGAGTCATCCATACACACGAACTGATAGAGATAGAGATCATAGTTTAAAGGCGTCAGCCATGCACACAAACTGATAGAGATAGAGATCATAGTTTAAAGGAGTCATCCATACACACGAACTGATAGAGATAGAGATCATAGTTTAAAGGCGTCAGCCATACACACAAACTGATAGAGATAGAGATCATAGTTTAAAGGAGTCATCCATACACACAAACTGATAGAGATAGAGATCATAGTTTAAAGGAGTCATCCATACACACAAACTGATAGAGATAGAGATCATAGTTTAAAGGAGTCATCCAGCCACACAAATTGATAGAGAAAGAGATCATAGTTTAAAGGAGTCAGCCAGCCACACAAACTGATACAGATAGAGATCATAGTTTAAAGGAGTCATCCAGTCACACAAACTGATAGAGATAGAGATCATAGCTTAAAGGAGTCTTCCAGCCACACAAACTGATAGAGATAGAGATCATAGTTTAAAGGAATCAGCCAGCCACACACACTGATAGAGATAGTGATCATAGTTTAAAGGAATCAGCCATACACACAAACTGATAGAGATAGAGATAATAGTTTAAAGGAGTCAGCCATACACACAAACTGATAGAGATAGAGATCATAGTTTAAAGGAGTCATCCATACACACGAACTGATAGAGATAGAGATCATAGTTTAAAGGCGTCAGCCATACACACAAACTGATAGAGATAGAGATCATAGTTTAAAGGAGTCAGCCATACACACAAACTGATAGAGATAGAGATCATAGTTTAAAGGAGTCATCCAGCCATACAAACTGATAGAGATAGAGATCATAGTTTAAAGGAGTCACCCATACACACAAACTGATAGAGATAGAGATAATAGTTTAAAGGAGTCAACCATACATAAACTGATAGAGATAGAGATCATAGTTTAAAGGAGTCATCCATACACACAAACTGATAGAGATAGAGATCATAGTTTAAAGGAGTCAGCCAGCCACACAAACTGAGAGAGATAGAGATCATAGTTTAAAAGAGTGATCCATACACACAAACTGATAGAGATAGAGATCATAGTTTAAAGGAGTGAGCCATACACACAAACTGATAGAGATAGAGATCATAGTTTAAAGGAGTCATCCAGCCATACAAACTGATAGAGATAGAGATCATAGTTTAAAGGAGTCATCCAGCCACACAAACTGATAGAGATAGAGATCATAGTTTAAAGGAGTCATCCAGCCATACAAACTGATAGAGATAGAGATCATATTTTAAAGGAGTCAGCCATACACACAAACTGATAGAGATAGAGATCATACTTTAAAGGAATCAGCCATACATACAAACTGATAGAGATAGATATCATAGTTTAAAGGAGTCATCCATACACACAAACTGATAGAGATAGAGATCATAGTTTAAAGGAGTCAGCCATACGCACAAACTGATAGAGATAGAGATCATAGTTTAATGGAGTCATCCAGCCACACAAACTGATAGAGATAGATATCATAGTTTAAAGGAGTCATCCATACACACAAACTGATAGAGATAGAGATCATAGCTTAAAGGAGTCAGCCATACATACAAACTGATAGAGATAGAGATCATAGTTTAAAGGAGTCATCCATACACACAAACTGATAGAGATAGAGATCATAGTTTAAAGGAGTCATCCAGCCACACAAACTGATAGAGATAGAGATCATAGTTTAAAGGAATCAGCCAGCCACACACACTGATAGAGATAGTGATCATAGTTTAAAGGAATCAGCCATACACACAAACTGATAGAGATAGAGATAATAGTTTAAAGGAGTCAGCCATACACACAAACTGATAGAGATAGAGATCATAGTTTAAAGGAGTCATCCATACACACGAACTGATAGAGATAGAGATCATAGTTTAAAGGCGTCAGCCATACACACAAACTGATAGAGATAGAGATCATAGTTTAAAGGAGTCAGCCATACACACAAACTGATAGAGATAGAGATCATAGTTTAAAGGAGTCATCCAGCCATACAAACTGATAGAGATAGAGATCATAGTTTAAAGGAGTCACCCATACACACAAACTGATAGAGATAGAGATCATAGATTAAAGGAGTCAACCATACATAAACTGATAGAGATAGAGATCATAGTTTAAAGGAGTCATCCATACACACAAACTGATAGAGATAGAGATCATAGTTTAAAGGAGTCAGCCAGCCACACAAACTGAGAGAGATAGAGATCATAGTTTAAAAGAGTGATCCATACACACAAACTGATAGAGATAGAGATCATAGTTTAAAGGAGTGAGCCATACACACAAACTGATAGAGATAGAAATCATAGTTTAAAGGAGTCATCCAGCCTTACAAACTGATAGAGATAGAGATCATAGTTTAAAGGAGTCATCCAGCCACACAAACTGATAGAGATAGAGATCATAGTTTAAAGGAGTCATCCAGCCATACAAACTGATAGAGATAGAGATCATATTTTAAAGGAGTCAGCCATACACACAAACTGATAGAGATAGAGATCACAGTTTAAAGGAATCAGCCATACATACAAACTGATAGAGATAGATATCATAGTTTAAAGGAGTCATCCATACACACAAACTGATAGAGATAGAGATCATAGTTTAAAGGAGTCAGCCATACGCACAAACTGATAGAGATAGAGATCATAGTTTAATGGAGTCATCCAGCCACACAAACTGATAGAGATAGATATCATAGTTTAAAGGAGTCATCCATACACACAAACTGATAGAGATAGAGATCATAGCTTAAAGGAGTCAGCCATACATACAAACTGATAGAGATAGAGATCATAGTTTAAAGGAGTCATCCATACACACAAACTGATAGAGATAGAGATCATAGTTTAAAGGAGTCATCCAGCCACACAAACTGATAGAGAAAGAGATCATAGTTTAAAGGAGTCAGCCAGCCACACAAACTGATAGAGATAGAGATCATAGTTTAAAGGAGTCAGCCTGCCACACAAACTGATAGAGATAGAGATCATAGTTTAAAGGAGTCATCCATCCACACAAACTGATAGAGATAGAGATCATAGTTTAAAGGAGTCAGCCATACATACAAACTGATAGAGATAGAGATCATAGTTTAAAGGAGTCATCCAGCCACACAAACTGATAGAGAAAGAGATCATAGTTTAAAGGAGTCAGCCAGCCACACAAACTGATAGAGATAGAGATCATAGTTTAAAGGAGTCAGCCTGCCACACAAACTGATAGAGATAGAGATCATAGTTTAAAGGAGTCATCCATACACACAAACTGATAGAGATAGAGATCATAGCTTAAAGGAGTCATCCATACACACAAACTGATAGAGATAGAGATCATAGTTTAAAGGAGTCATCCAGCCACACAAACTGATAGAGAAAGAGATCATAGTTTAAAGGAGTCAGCCAGCCACACAAACTGATAGAGATAGAGATCATAGTTTAAAGGAGTCATCCAGCCATACAGACTGATAGAGATAGAGATCATAGTTTAAAGGAGTCATCCAGCCATACAAACTGATAGAGATAGAGATCATAATTTAAAGGAGTCAGCCAGCCACACAAACTGATAGAGATAGAGATCATATTTTAAAGGAGTCAGCCAGCCACACAAACTGATAGAGATAGAGATCATAGTTTAAAGGAGTCATCCAGCCACACAAACTGATAGAGATAGAGATCATAATTTAAAGGAGTCAGCCAGCCACACAAACTGACAGAGATAGAGATCATAGTTTAAAGGAGTCAGCCATACACACAATCTGATAGAGATAGAGATCATAGTTTAAAGGAGGCAGCCATACACACAAACTGATAGAGATAGAAATCATAGTTTAAAGGAGTCAGCCATACACACAAACTGATAGAGATAGAGATCATAGTTTAAAGGGGTCATCCATACACACAAACTGATAGAGATAGAGATCATAGCTTAAAGGAGTCAGCCAGCAACACAAATTGATAGAGATAGAGATCATAGTTTAAAGGAGTCAGCCAGCCACACAAACTGATAGAGATAGAGATCATAGTTTAAAGGAGTCAGCCAGCAACACAAACTGATAGAGATAGAGATCATAGTTTAAAGGAGTCAGCCAGCCACACAAACTGATAGAGATAGAGATCATAGTTTATAGGAGTCATCCATACACACAAACTGATAGAGATAGAGATCATAGTTTAATGGAGTAAGCCATACACACAAACTGATAGAGATAGAGATCATAGTTTAAAGGAGTCTTCCAGCCACACACACTGATAGAGATAGAGATCATAATTTAAAGTAGTCATCCATACACACGAACTGATAGAGATAGAGATCATAGTTTAAAGTAGTCATCCATACACACAAACTGATAGAGATAGAGATAATAGTTTAAAGGAGTCGTCCATACACACAAACTGATAGAGATAGAGATCATAGTTTAAAGGAGTCATCCAGCCATACAAACTGATAGAGATAGAGATCATAGCTTAAAGGAGTCAGCCATACACACAAACTGATAGAGATAGAGATCATAGTTTAAAAGAGTCAGCCATGCACAAACTGATAGAGACAGAGATCATAGATTAAAGGGGTCAGCCATACACACAAACTGATAGAGATAGAGATCATAGTTTAAAGGAGTCAGCCATACACACAAACTGATAGAGATAGAGATCATAGTTTAAAGGAGTCAGCCATACACACGAACTGATAGAGATAGAGATCATAGTTTAAAGGAGTCATGCAGCCACACAAACTGATAGAGATAGAGATCATAGTTTAAAGGAGTCATCCAGCCACACAAACTGATAGAGATAGAGATCATAGTTTAAAGGAGTCATCCAGCCACACAAACTGATAGAGATAGAGATCATAGTTTAAAGGAGTCATCCATACACACAAACTGATAGAGATAGAGATCATAGTTTAAAGGAGTCATCCAGCCATACAAACTGATAGAGATAGAGATCATAGTTTAAAGGAGTCATCCAGCCATACAAACTGATAGAGATAGAGATCATAATTTAAAGGAGTCAGCCAGCCACACAAACTGATAGAGATAGAGATCATATTTTAAAGGAGTCAGCCAGCCACACAAACTGATAGAGATAGAGATCATAGTTTAAAGGAGTCATCCAGCCACACAATCTGATAGAGATAGAGATCATAATTTAAAGGAATCAGCCAGCCACACAAACTGACAGAGATAGAGATCATAGTTTAAAGGAGTCAGCCAGCCACACAAACTGATAGAGATAGAGATCATAGTTTAAAGGAGTCATCCAGCTACACAAACTGATAGAGATAGAGATCATAATTTAAAGGAATCAGCCAGCCACACAAACTGACAGAGATAGAGATCATAGATTAAAGGAGTCATCCATACACACAATCTGATAGAGATAGAGATCATAGTTTAAAGGAGGCAGCCATACACACAAACTGATAGAGATAGAGATCATAGTTTAAAGGGGTCATCCATACACACAAACTGATAGAGATAGAGATCATAGTTTAAAGGAGTCAGCCATACACACAAACTGATAGAGATAGAAATCATAGTTTAAAGGAGTCTTCCAGCCACACAAACTGAGAGAGATAGAGATCATAGTTTAAAGGGGTCATCCATACACACAAACTGATAGAGATAGAGATCATAGTTTAAAGGAGTCAGCCATACACACAAACTGATAGAGATAGAGATCATAGTTTAAAGGAGTCAGCCAGCAACACAAACTGATAGAGATAGAGATCATAGTTTAAAGGAGTCAGCCAGCCACACAAACTGATAGAGATAGAGATCATAGTTTAAAGGAGTCAGCCAGCAACACAAACTGATAGAGATAGAGATCATAGTTTAAAGGAGTCAGCCATACATACAAACTGATAGAGATAGAGCTCATAGTTTAAAGGAGTCAGCCAGCAACACAAACTGATAGAGATAGAGATCATAGATTAAAGGAGTCAGCCATACACACAAACTGATAGAGATAGAGATCATAGATTAAAGGAGTCAGCCATACACACAAACTGATAGAGATAGAGATCATAGATTAAAGGAGTCAGCCATACACACACACTGATAGAGATAGAGATCATAGTTTAAAGGAGTCATCCATACATACAAACTGATAGAGATAGAGCTCATTGTTTAAAGGAGTCATCCATCCACACAAACTGATAGAGATAGAGATCATAGTTTAAAGGAGTCAGCCATACATACAAACTGATAGAGATAGAGCTCATAGTTTAAAGGAGTCATCCATCCACACAAACTGATAGAGATAGAGATCATAGTTTAAAGGAGTCAGCCATACATACAAACTGATAGAGATAGAGATCATAGTTTAAAGGAGTCATCCATACACACAAACTGATAGAGATAGAGATCATAGTTTAATGGAGTCAGCCATACACACAAACTGATAGAGATAGAGATCATAGCTTAAAGGAGTCTTCCAGCCACACACACTGATAGAGATAGAGATCATAGTTTAAAGGGGTCAGCCAGCCACACAAACTGATAGAGATAGTGATGATAGTTTAAAGGAGTCAGCCATACACACAAACTGATAGAGATAGAGATCATAGTTTAAAGGAGTCAGCCATACACACAAACTGATAGAGATAGAGATCATAGTTTAAAGTAGTCATCCATACAAACGAACTGATAGAAATAGAGATCATAGTTTAAAGGCGTCAGCCATACACACAAACTGATAGAGATAGAGATCATAGTTTAAAGGAGTCATCCATACACACAAACTGATAGAGATAGAGATCATAGTTTAAAGGAGTGAGCCATACACACAAACTGATAGAGATAGAGATCATAGTTTAAAGGAGTCATCCAACCACCCAAACTGATAGAGTTAGAGGTCATAGTTTAAAGGAGTCATCCATTCACACAAACTGATAGAGATAGAGATCATAGTTTAAAGGAGTCATCCAGCCACACAAACTGATAGAGATAGAGATCATAGTTTAAAGGAGTCATCCAGCCACACAAACTGATAGAGATAGAGATCATAGTTTAAAGGAGTGAGCCAGCCACACAAACTGATAGAGATAGAGATCATAGTTTAAAGGAGTCATCCATTCACACAAACTGATAGAGATAGAGATCATAGTTTAAAGGAGTCATCCAGCCACACAAACTGATAGAGATAGAGATCATAGTTTAAAGGAGTCATCCAGCCACACAAACTGATAGAGATAGAGATCATAGTTTAAAGGAGTGAGCCAGCCACACAAACTGATAGAGATAGAGATCATAGTTTAAAGGAGTCATCCAGCCACACAAACTGATAGAGATAGAGATCATAGATTAAAGGAGTCATCCAGCCATACAAACTGATAGAGATAGAGATCATAGTTTAAAGGAGTCAGCCATACACATAAACTGATAGAGATAGAGATCATAGATTAAAGGAGTCATCCAGCCACACAAACTGATAGAGATAGAGATCATAGTTCAAAGGATTCAGCCAGCCACACAAACTGATACAGATAGAGATCATAGTTTAAAGGAGTCATCCAGCCACACAAACTGATAGAGATAGAGATCATAGTTTAAAGGAGTCATCCATACACACAAACTGAAAGAGATAGAGATCATAGTTTAAAGGAGTCAGCCAGCCACACAAACTGATAGAGATAGAGATCATAGTTTAAAGGAGTCAGCCATACACACAAACTGATAGAGATAGAGATCATAGTTTAAAGGAGTCATCCAGCCACACAAACTGATAGAGATAGAGATCATAGTTTAAAGGAGTCATCCAGCCATACAGACTGATAGAGATAGAGATCATAGTTTAGAGGAATCAGCCAGCCACAAACTGATACAGATAGAGATCATAGTTTAAAGGAGTCAGCCATACACACAAACTGATAGAGATAGAGATCATAGTTTATAGGAGTCAGCCATACACACAAACTGATAGAGATAGAGATCATAGTTTAAAGGAGTCATCCATACACACAAACTGATAGAGATAGAGATAATAGATTAAAGGAGTCAGTCAGCCACACAAACTGATAGAGATAGAGATCATAGTTTAAAGGAGTCAGCCATACATACAAACTGATAGAGATAGAGATCATAGCTTAAAGGAGTCAGCCATACACACAAACTGATAGAGATAGAGATCATAGATTAAAGGAGTCAGCCATACACACAAACTGATAGAGATAGAGATCATAGATTAAAGGAGTCAGCCATACACACACACTGATAGAGATAGAGATCATAGTTTAAAGGAGTCATCCATACATACAAACTGATAGAGATAGAGCTCATTGTTTAAAGGAGTCATCCATCCACACAAACTGATAGAGATAGAGATCATAGTTTAAAGGAGTCAGCCATACATACAAACTGATAGAGATAGAGCTCATAGTTTAAAGGAGTCATCCATCCACACAAACTGATAGAGATAGAGATCATAGTTTAAAGGAGTCAGCCATACATACAAACTGATAGAGATAGAGATCATAGTTTAAAGGAGTCATCCATACACACAAACTGATAGAGATAGAGATCATAGTTTAATGGAGTCAGCCATACACACAAACTGATAGAGATAGAGATCATAGCTTAAAGGAGTCTTCCAGCCACACACACTGATAGAGATAGAGATCATAGTTTAAAGGGGTCAGCCAGCCACACAAACTGATAGAGATAGTGATGATAGTTTAAAGGAGTCAGCCATACACACAAACTGATAGAGATAGAGATCATAGTTTAAAGGAGTCAGCCATACACACAAACTGATAGAGATAGAGATCATAGTTTAAAGTAGTCATCCATACAAACGAACTGATAGAAATAGAGATCATAGTTTAAAGGCGTCAGCCATACACACAAACTGATAGAGATAGAGATCATAGTTTAAAGGAGTCATCCATACACACAAACTGATAGAGATAGAGATCATAGTTTAAAGGAGTGAGCCATACACACAAACTGATAGAGATAGAGATCATAGTTTAAAGGAGTCATCCAACCACCCAAACTGATAGAGTTAGAGGTCATAGTTTAAAGGAGTCATCCATTCACACAAACTGATAGAGATAGAGATCATAGTTTAAAGGAGTCATCCAGCCACACAAACTGATAGAGATAGAGATCATAGTTTAAAGGAGTCATCCAGCCACACAAACTGATAGAGATAGAGATCATAGTTTAAAGGAGTGAGCCAGCCACACAAACTGATAGAGATAGAGATCATAGTTTAAAGGAGTCATCCATTCACACAAACTGATAGAGATAGAGATCATAGTTTAAAGGAGTCATCCAGCCACACAAACTGATAGAGATAGAGATCATAGTTTAAAGGAGTCATCCAGCCACACAAACTGATAGAGATAGAGATCATAGTTTAAAGGAGTGAGCCAGCCACACAAACTGATAGAGATAGAGATCATAGTTTAAAGGAGTCATCCAGCCACACAAACTGATAGAGATAGAGATCATAGATTAAAGGAGTCATCCAGCCATACAAACTGATAGAGATAGAGATCATAGTTTAAAGGAGTCAGCCATACACACGAACTGATAGAGATAGAGATCATAGTTTAAAGGAGTCATCCAGCCACACAAACTGATAGAGATAGAGATCATAGTTCAAAGGATTCAGCCAGCCACACAAACTGATACAGATAGAGATCATAGTTTAAAGGAGTCATCCAGCCACACAAACTGATAGAGATAGAGATCATAGTTTAAAGGAGTCATCCATACACACAAACTGAAAGAGATAGAGATCATAGTTTAAAGGAGTCAGCCAGCCACACAAACTGATAGAGATAGAGATCATAGTTTAAAGGAGTCAGCCATACACACAAACTGATAGAGATAGAGATCATAGTTTAAAGGAGTCATCCAGCCACACAAACTGATAGAGATAGAGATCATAGTTTAAAGGAGTCATCCAGCCATACAGACTGATAGAGATAGAGATCATAGTTTAGAGGAATCAGCCAGCCACAAACTGATACAGATAGAGATCATAGTTTAAAGGAGTCAGCCATACACACAAACTGATAGAGATAGAGATCATAGTTTATAGGAGTCAGCCATACACACAAACTGATAGAGATAGAGATCATAGTTTAAAGGAGTCATCCATACACACAAACTGATAGAGATAGAGATAATAGATTAAAGGAGTCAGTCAGCCACACAAACTGATAGAGATAGAGATCATAGTTTAAAGGAGTCAGCCATACATACAAACTGATAGAGATAGAGATCATAGCTTAAAGGAGTCATCCAGCTACACAAACTGATAGAGATAGAGATCATAGTTTAAAGGAGTCATCCATACACACAAACTGATAGAGATAGAGATCATAGTTTAAAGGAGTCAGCCATACACACAAACTGATAGAGATAGAGATCATAGTTTATAGGAGTCATCCATTCACACAAACTGATTGAGATAGAGATCATAGTTTAAAGGAGTCATCCAGCCACAAAAACTGATAGAGAAAGAGATCGTAGTTTAATGGAGTCAGCCAGCCACAAAAACTGATAGAGATAGAGATCATAGTTTAAAGGAGTCAGCCAGCCACACAAACTGATAGAGATAGAGATCATAGTTTAAAGGAGTCATCCATACACACAAACTGATAGAGATAGAGATCATAGTTTAAAGGAGTCATCCATACACACAAACTGATAGAGATAGAGATCATAGTTTAAAGGAGTCATCCAGCCACACAAATTGATAGAGAAAGAGATCATAGTTTAAAGGAGTCAGCCAGCCCCACAAACTGATACAGATAGAGATCATAGTTTAAAGGAGTCATCCAGTCACACAAACTGATAGAGATAGAGATCATAGTTTAAAGGAGTCATCCATACACACAAACTGATAGAGATAGAGATCATAGTTTAATGGAGTCAGCCATGCACACTAACTGATAGAGATAGAGATCATAGCTTAAAGGAGTCTTCCAGCCACACAAACTGATAGAGATAGAGATCATAGTTTAAAGGAATCAGCCAGCCACACACACTGATAGAGATAGTGATCATAGTTTAAAGGAATCAGCCATACACACAAACTGATAGAGATAGAGATAATAGTTTAAAGGAGTCAGCCATACACACAAACTGATAGAGATAGAGATCATAGTTTAAAGGAGTCATCCATACACACGAACTGATAGAGATAGAGATCATAGTTTAAAGGCGTCAGCCATACACACAAACTGATAGAGATAGAGATCATAGTTTAAAGGAGTCATCCATACACACGAACTGATAGAGATAGAGATCATAGTTTAAAGGCGTCAGCCATACACACAAACTGATAGAGATATAGATCATAGTTTAAAGGAGTCATCCATACACACAAACTGATAGAGATAGAGATCATAGTTTAAAGGAGTCATCCATACACACAAACTGATAGAGATAGAGATCATAGTTTAAAGGAGTCATCCAGCCACACAAATTGATAGAGAAAGAGATCATAGTTTAAAGGAGTCAGCCAGCCACACAAACTGATACAGATAGAGATCATAGTTTAAAGGAGTCATCCAGTCACACAAACTGATAGAGATAGAGATCATAGCTTAAAGGAGTCTTCCAGCCACACAAACTGATAGAGATAGAGATCATAGTTTAAAGGAATCAGCCAGCCACACACACTGATAGAGATAGTGATCATAGTTTAAAGGAATCAGCCATACACACAAACTGATAGAGATAGAGATAATAGTTTAAAGGAGTCAGCCATACACACAAACTGATAGAGATAGAGATCATAGTTTAAAGGAGTCATCCATACACACGAACTGATAGAGATAGAGATCATAGTTTAAAGGCGTCAGCCATACACACAAACTGATAGAGATAGAGATCATAGTTTAAAGGAGTCAGCCATACACACAAACTGATAGAGATAGAGATCATAGTTTAAAGGAGTCATCCAGCCATACAAACTGATAGAGATAGAGATCATAGTTTAAAGGAGTCACCCATACACACAAACTGATAGAGATAGAGATCATAGTTTAAAGGAGTCAACCATACATAAACTGATAGAGATAGAGATCATAGTTTAAAGGAGTCATCCATACACACAAACTGATAGAGATAGAGATCATAGTTTAAAAGAGTGATCCATACACACAAACTGATAGAGATAGAGATCATAGTTTAAAGGAGTGAGCCATACACACAAACTGATAGAGATAGAGATCATAGTTTAAAGGAGTCATCCAGCCATACAAACTGATAGAGATAGAGATCATAGTTTAAAGGAGTCATCCAGCCACACAAACTGATAGAGATAGAGATCATAGTTTAAAGGAGTCATCCAGCCATACAAACTGATAGAGATAGAGATCATATTTTAAAGGAGTCAGCCATACACACAAACTGATAGAGATAGAGATCATAGTTTAAAGGAATCAGCCATACATACAAACTGATAGAGATAGATATCATAGTTTAAAGGAGTCATCCATACACACAAACTGATAGAGATAGAGATCATAGTTTAAAGGAGTCAGCCATACGCACAAACTGATAGAGATAGAGATCATAGTTTAATGGAGTCATCCAGCCACACAAACTGATAGAGATAGATATCATAGTTTAAAGGAGTCATCCATACACACAAACTGATAGAGATAGAGATCATAGCTTAAAGGAGTCAGCCATACATACAAACTGATAGAGATAGAGATCATAGTTTAAAGGAGTCATCCATACACACAAACTGATAGAGATAGAGATCATAGTTTAAAGGAGTCATCCAGCCACACAAACTGATAGAGAAAGAGATCATAGTTTAAAGGAGTCAGCCAGATACACAAACTGATAGAGATAGAGATCATAGTTTAAAGGAGTCAGCCTGCCACACAAACTGATAGAGATAGAGATCATAGTTTAAAGGAGTCATCCATCCACACAAACTGATAGAGATAGAGATCATAGTTTAAAGGAGTCAGCCATACATACAAACTGATAGAGATAGAGATCATAGTTTAAAGGAGTCATCCATACACACAAACTGATAGAGAAAGAGATCATAGTTTAAAGGAGTCAGCCAGCCACACAAACTGATAGAGATAGAGATCATAGTTTAAAGGAGTCAGCCTGCCACACAAACTGATAGAGATAGAGATCATAGTTTAAAGGAGTCATCCATACACACAAACTGATAGAGATAGAGATCATAGCTTAAAGGAGTCATCCATACACACAAACTGATAGAGAAAGAGATCATAGTTTAAAGGAGTCAGCCAGCCACACACACTGATAGAGATAATGATCATAGTTTAAAGGAGTCATCCAGCCACACAAACTGATAGAGATAGAGATCATAGTTTAAAGGAGTCATCCAGCCATACAAACTGATAGAGATAGAGATCATATTTTAAAGGAGTCAGCCATACACACAAACTGATAGAGATAGAGATCATAGTTTAAAGGAGTCAGCCATACATACAAACTGATAGAGATAGAGATCATAGTTTAAAGGAGTCATCCATACACACAAACTGATAGAGATAGAGATCATAGTTTAAAGGAGTCAGCCATACGCACAAACTGATAGAGATAGAGATCATAGTTTAATGGAGTCATCCAGCCACACAAACTGATAGAGATAGATATCATAGTTTAAATGAGTCATCCATACACACAAACTGATAGAGATAGAGATCATAGTTTAAAGGAGTCAGCCATACATACAAACTGATAGAGATAGAGATCATAGTTTAAAGGAGTCATCCATACACACAAACTGATAGAGATAGAGATCATAGTTTAAAGGAGTCATCCAGCCACACAAACTGATATAGAAAGAGATCATAGTTTAAAGGAGTCAGCCAGCCACACAAACTGATAGAGATAGAGATCATAGTTTAAAGGAGTCAGCCTGCCACACAAACTGATAGAGATAGAGATCATAGTTTAAAGGAGTCAGCCAGCCACACAAACTGATAGAGATAGAGATCATAGTTTAAAGGAGTCATCCATACACACAAACTGATAGAGATAGAGATCATAGCTTAAAGGAGTCTTCCAGCCACACAAACTGATAGAGATAGAGATCATAGTTTAAAGGAATCAGCCAGCCACACACACTGATAGAGATAGTGATCATAGTTTAAAGGAATCAGCCATACACACACACTGATAGAGATAGAGATAATAGTTTAAAGGAGTCAGCCATACACACAAACTGATAGAGATAGAGATCATAGTTTAAAGGAGTCATCCATACACACGAACTGATAGAGATAGAGATCATAGTTTAAAGGCGTCAGCCATACACACAAACTGATAGAGATAGAGATCATAGTTTAAAGGAGTCATCCATACACACGAACTGATAGAGATAGAGATCATAGTTTAAAGGCGTCAGCCATACACACAAACTGATAGAGATAGAGATCATAGTTTAAAGGAGTCATCCATACACACAAACTGATAGAGATAGAGATCATAGTTTAAAGGAGTCATCCATACACACAAACTGATAGAGATAGAGATCATAGTTTAAAGGAGTCATCCAGCCACACAAACTGATACAGATAGAGATCATAGTTTAAAGGAGTCATCCAGTCACACAAACTGATAGAGATAGAGATCATAGCTTAAAGGAGTCTTCCAGCCACACAAACTGATAGAGATAGAGATCATAGTTTAAAGGAATCAGCCAACCACACACACTGATAGAGATAGTGATCATAGTTTAAAGGAATCAGCCATACACACAAACTGATAGAGATAGAGATAATAGTTTAAAGGAGTCAGCCATACACACAAACTGATAGAGATAGAGATCATAGTTTAAAGGCGTCAGCCATACACACAAACTGATAGAGATAGAGATCATAGTTTAAAGGAGTCAGCCATACACACAAACCGATAGAGATAGAGATCATAGTTTAAAGGAGTCATCCAGCCATACAAACTGATAGAGATAGAGATCATAGTTTAAAGGAGTCACCCATACACACAAACTGATAGAGATAGAGATCATAGTTTAAAGGAGTCAACCATACATAAACTGATAGAGATAGAGATCATAGTTTAAAGGAGTCATCCATACACACAAACTGATAGAGATAGAGATCATAGTTTAAAGGAGTCAGCCAGCCACACAAACTGAGAGAGATAGAGATCATAGTTTAAAAGAGTGATCCATACACACAAACTGATAGAGATAGAGATCATAGTTTAAAGGAGTGAGCCATACACACAAACTGATAGAGATAGAGATCATAGTTTAAAGGAGTCATCCAGCCATACAAACTGATAGAGATAGAGATCATAGTTTAAAGGAGTCATCCAGCCACAAAAACTGATAGAGATAGAGATCATAGTTTAATGGAGTCATCCAGCCACACAAACTGATAGAGATAGATATCATAGTTTAAAGGAGTCATCCATACACACAAACTGATAGAGATAGAGATCATAGCTTAAAGGAGTCAGCCATACATACAAACTGATAGAAATAGAGATCATAGTTTAAAGGAGTCATCCATACATACAAACTGATAGAGATAGAGATCATAGTTTAAAGGAGTCATCCAGCCACACAAACTGATAGAGAAAGAGATCATAGTTTAAAGGAGTCAGCCAGCCACACAAACTGATAGAGATAGAGATCATAGTTTAAAGGAGTCAGCCTGCCACACAAACTGATAGAGATAGAGATCATAGTTTAAAGGAGTCATCCATCCACACAAACTGATAGAGATAGAGATCATAGTTTAAAGGAGTCAGCCATACATACAAACTGATAGAGATAGAGATCATAGTTTAAAGGAGTCATCCAGCCACACAAACTGATAGAGAAAGAGATCATAGTTTAAAGGAGTCAGCCAGCCACACAAACTGATAGAGATAGAGATCATAGTTTAAAGGAGTCAGCCTGCCACACAAACTGATAGAGATAGAGATCATAGTTTAAAGGAGTCATCCATACACACAAACTGATAGAGATAGAGATCATAGCTTAAAGGAGTCATCCATACACACAAACTGATAGAGATAGAGATCATAGTTTAAAGGAGTCATCCAGCCACAAAAACTGATAGAGAAAGAGATCATAGTTTAAAGGAGTCAGCCAGCCACACAAACTGATAGAGATAGAGATCATAGTTTAAAGGAGTCATCCAGCCACACAAACTGATAGAGATAGAGATCATAGTTTAAAGGAGTCATCCAGCCATACAAACTGATAGAGATAGAGATCATATTTTAAAGGAGTCAGCCATACACACAAACTGATAGAGATAGAGATCATAGTTTAAAGGAGTCAGCCATACATACAAACTGATAGAGATAGAGATCATAGTTTAAAGGAGTCATTCATACACACAAACTGATAGAGATAGAGATCATAGTTTAAAGGAGTCAGCCATACGCACAAACTGATAGAGATAGAGATCATAGTTTAATGGAGTCATCCAGCCACACAAACTGATAGAGATAGATATCATAGTTTAAATGAGTCATCTATACACACAAACTGATAGAGATAGAGATCATAGTTTAAAGGAGTCAGCCATACATACAAACTGATAGAGATAGAGATCATAGTTTAAAGGAGTCATCCATACACACAAACTGATAGAGATAGAGATCATAGTTTAAAGGAGTCATCCAGCCACACAAACTGATATAGAAAGAGATCATAGTTTAAAGGAGTCAGCCAGCCACACAAACTGATAGAGATAGAGATCATAGTTTAAAGGAGTCAGCCTGCCACACAAACTGATAGAGATAGAGATCATAGTTTAAAGGAGTCAGCCAGCCACACAAACTGATAGAGATAGAGATCATAGTTTAAAGGAGTCATCCATACACACAAACTGATAGAGATAGAGATCATAGCTTAAAGGAGTCTTCCAGCCACACAAACTGATAGAGATAGAGATCATAGTTTAAAGGAATCAGCCAGCCACACACACTGATAGAGATAGTGATCATAGTTTAAAAGAATCAGCCATACACACAAACTGATAGAGATAGAGATAATAGTTTAAAGGAGTCAGCCATACACACAAACTGATAGAGATAGAGATCATAGTTTAAAGGAGTCATCCATACACACGAACTGATAGAGATAGAGATCATAGTTTAAAGGCGTGAGCCATACACACAAACTGATAGAGATAGAGATCATAGTTTAAAGGAGTCAGCCATACACACAAACTGATAGAGATAGAGATCATAGTTTAAAGGAGTCATCCAGCCATACAAACTGATAGAGATAGAGATCATAGTTTAAAGGAGTCACCCATACACACAAACTGATAGAGATAGAGATCATAGTTTAAAGGAGTCAACCATACATAAACTGATAGAGATAGAGATCATAGTTTAAAAGAGTGATCCATACACACAAACTGATAGAGATAGAGATCATAGTTTAAAGGAGTGAGCCATACACACAAACTGATAGAGATAGAGATCATAGTTTAAAGGAGTCATCCAGCCATATAAACTGATAGAGATAGAGATCATAGTTTAAAGGAGTCATCCAGCCACACAAACTGATAGAGATAGAGATCATAGTTTAAAGGCATCAGCCTTACACACAAACTGATAGAGATAGAGATCATAGTTTAAAGGAGTCATCCAACCACACAAACTGATAGAGATAGAGATCATAGTTTAAAGGCATCAGCCTTACACACAAACTGATAGAGATAGAGATCATAGTTTAAAGGAGTCATCCAGCCATACAAACTGATAGAGATAGAGATCATATTTTAAAGGAGTCATCCATACACACAAACTGATAGAGATAGAGATCATAGTTTAAAGGAGTCAGCCATACGCACAAACTGATAGAGATAGAGATCATAGTTTAATGGAGTCATCCAGCCACACAAACTGATAGAGATAGATATCATAGTTTAAAGGAGTCATCCATACACACAAACTGATAGAGATAGAGATCATAGTTTAAAGGAGTCAGCCATACATACAAACTGATAGAGATAGAGATCATAGTTTAAAGGAGTCATCCAGCCACACAAACTGATAGAGAAAGAGATCATAGTTTAAAGGAGTCAGCCAGCCACACAAACTGATAGAGATAGAGATCATAGTTTAAAGGAGTCAGCCTGCCACACAAACTGATAGAGATAGAGATCATAGTTTAAAGGAGTCATCCATCCACACAAACTGATAGAGATAGAGATCATAGTTTAAAGGAGTCATCCAGATACACAAACTGATAGAGATAGAGCTCATAGTTTAAAGGAATCAGCCATACACACAAACTGATAGAGATAGAGATCATAGTTTAAAGGAGTCTTCCAGCCACACAAACTGATAGAGATAGAGATCATAGTTTAAAGGCATCAGCCTTACACACAAACTGATAGAGATAGAAATCATAGTTTAAAGGAGTCAGCCATACACACAAACTGATAGAGATAGAGATCATAGTTTAAAGGAGTCAGCCATACACACAAACTGATAGAGATAGAGATAATAGTTTAAAGGAGTCAGCCATACACACAAACTGATAGAGATAGAGATCATAGTTTAAAGTAGTCATCCATACACACGAACTGATAGAGATAGAGATCATAGTTTAAAGGCATCAGCCTTACACACAAACTGATAGAGATAGAGATCATAGTTTAAAGGAGTCATCCAGCCATACAAACTGATAGAGATAGAGATCATAGTTTAAAGGAGTCATCCAGCCACACAAACTGATAGAGATAGAGATAATAGATTAAAGGAGTCAGCCATACACACAAACTGATAGAGATAGAGATCATAGTTTAAAGGAGTCAGCCATACACACGAACTGATAGAGATAGAGATCATAGTTTAAAGGAGTCATCCAGCCACACAAAGTGATAGAGATAGAGATCATAGTTTAAAGGAGTCAGTCAGCCACACAAACTGATACAGATAGAGATCATAGTTTAAAGGAATCATCCAGCCACACAAACTGATAGAGATAGAGATCATAGTTTAAAGGAGTGAGCCATACACACAAACTGAAAGAGATAGAGATCATAGTTTAAAGGAGTCATCCAGCCACACAAACTGATAGAGATAGAGATCATAGTTTAAAGGAGTCAGCCATACACACAAACTGATAGAGATAGAGATCATAGTTTAAAGGAGTCATCCAGCCACACAAACTGATAGAGATAGAGATCATAGTTTAAAGGAGTCATCCAGCCACACAAACTGATAGAGATAGAGATCATAGTTTAGAGGAATCAGCCAGCCACAAACTGATAGAGATAGAGATCATAGTTTAAAGGAGTCAGCCATACACACAAACTGATAGAGATAGAGATCATAGTTTATAGGAGTCAGCCATACACACAAACTGATAGAGATAGAGATCATAGTTTAAAGGAGTCATCCATACACACAAACTGATAGAGATAGAGATAATAGTTTAAAGGAGTCAGTCAGCCACACAAACTGATAAAGATAGAGAACATAGTTTAAAGGAGTCAGCCATACATACAAACTGATAGAGATAGAGATCATAGTTTAAAGGATGCATCCAGCCACACAAACTGATAGAGATAGAGATCATAGTTTAAAGGAGTCATCCATACACACAAACTGATAGAGATAGAGATCATAGTTTAAAGGAGTCAGCCATACACACAAACTGATAGAGATAGAGATCTTAGTTTATAGGAGTCATCCATTCAAACAAACTGATAGAGATAGAGATCATAGTTTAAAGGAGTCAGCCATACATACAAACTGATAGAGATAGAGATCATAGTTTAAAGGAGTCATCCATACACACAAACTGATAGAGATAGAGATCATAGTTTAAAGGAGTCAGCCATACACAAACTGATAGAGATAGAAATCATAGTTTAAAGGAGTCAGCCAGCCACATAAACTGATAGAGATAGAGATCATAGTTTAAAGGAGTCATCCATACATACAAACTGATAGAGATAGAGATCATAGTTTAAAGGAGTCATCCATACACACAAACTGATAGAGATAGAGATCATAGTTTAAAGGAGTCATCCAGCCACACAAATTGATAGAGGAAGAGATCATAGTTTAAAGGAGTCAGCCAGCCACACAAACTGATACAGATAGAGATCATAGTTTAAAGGAGTCATCCAGCCACACAAACTGATAGAGGAAGAGATCATAGTTTAAAGGAGTCAGCCATACACACAAACTGATAGAGATAGAGATCATAGTTTAAAGCAGTCAGCAATACACACAAACTGATAGAGATAGAGATCATAGCTTAAAGGAGTCTTCCAGCCACACAAACTGAGAGAGATAGAGATCATAGTTTAAAGGAGTCATCCATACACACAAACTGATAGAGATAGAGAACATAGTTTAAAGGAGTCAGCCATACACACAAACTGATAGAGATAGAGATCATAGTTTAAAGGAGTCATCCAGCCATACAAACTGATAGAGATAGAGATCATAGTTTAAAGGAGTCATCCAGCCACACAAACTGATAGAGATAGAGAGCATAGTTTAAAGGAGTCATCCAGCCATACAAACTGATAGAGATAGAGATCATAGTTTAAAGGAGTCAGCCATACATACAAACTGATAGAGATAGAGATCATAGTTTAAAGGAGTCATCCATACACACAAACTGATAGAGATAGAGATCATAGTTTAAAGGAGTCATCCAGCCACACAAATTGATAGAGGAAGAGATCATAGTTTAAAGGAGTCAGCCAGCCACACAAACTGATACAGATAGAGATCATAGTTTAAAGGAGTCATCCAGCCACACAAACTGATAGAGGAAGAGATCA
The DNA here is from genome assembly GCA_963383655.1 of Bathymodiolus septemdierum. Lineage (NCBI taxonomy): Eukaryota > Metazoa > Mollusca > Bivalvia > Mytilida > Modiolidae > Bathymodiolus > Bathymodiolus septemdierum. The sequence goes on from OY726530.1 coordinate 63,143,879, forward strand.
TAGTTTAAAGGAGTCAGCCATACACACAAACTGATAGAGATAGAGATCATAGTTTAAAGCAGTCAGCAATACACACAAACTGATAGAGATAGAGATCATAGCTTAAAGGAGTCTTCCAGCCACACAAACTGATAGAGATAGAGATCATAGTTTAAAGGAGTCATCCATACACACAAACTGATAGAGATAGAGATCATAGTTTAAAGGAGTCATCCATACACACAAACTGATAGAGATAGAGAACATAGTTTAAAGGAGTCAGCCATACACACAAACTGATAGAGATAGAGATCATAGTTTAAAGGAGACATCCAGCCATACAAACTGATAGAGATAGAGATCATAGTTTAAAGGAGTCATCCAGCCACACAAACTGATAGAGATAGAGATCATAGTTTAAAGGAGTCATCCAGCCATACAAACTGATAGAGATAGAGATCATAGTTTAAAGGAGTCAGCCAGCCACACAAACTGATAGAGATAGAGATCATAGTTTAAAGGAGTCAGCCATACACACAAACTGATAGAGATAGAGATCATAGTTTAAAGGAGTCATCCATCCACACAAACTGATAGAGATAGAGATCATAGTTTAAAGGAGTCATCCAGCCACACAAACTGATAGAGATAGAGATCATAGTTTAAAGGAGTCATCCAGCCATACAAACTGATAGAGATAGAGATCATAGTTTAAAGGAGTCAGCCAGCCACACAAACTGATAGAGATAGAGATCATAGTTTAAAGGAGTCAGCCATACATACAAACTGATAGAGATAGAGATCATAGTTTAAAGGAGTCATCCATCCACACAAACTGATAGAGATAGAGATCATAGTTTAAAGGAGTCAGCCATACATACAAACTGATAAAGATAGAGATCATAGTTTAAAGGAGTCATCCATACACACAAACTGATAGAGATAGAGATCATAGTTTAAAGGAGTCATCCAGCAACACAAACTGATAGAGATAGAGATCATAGTTTAAAGGAGTCAGCCATACACACAAATTGATAGAGATAGAGATCATAGTTTAAAGGAGTCATCCAGCCACACAAACTGATAGAGATAGAGATCATAGTTTAAAGGAGTCAGCCATACACACAAACCGATAGAGATAGAGATCATAGTTTAAAGGAGTCATCCAGCCATACAAACTGATAGAGATAGAGATCATAGTTTAAAGGAGTCACCCATACACACAAACTGATAGAGATAGAGATCATAGTTTAAAGGAGTCAACCATACATAAACTGATAGAGATAGAGATCATAGTTTAAAGGAGTCATCCATACACACAAACTGATAGAGATAGAGATCATAGTTTAAAGGAGTCAGCCAGCCACACAAACTGAGAGAGATAGAGATCATAGTTTAAAAGAGTGATCCATACACACAAACTGATAGAGATAGAGATCATAGTTTAAAGGAGTGAGCCATACACACAAACTGATAGAGATAGAGATCATAGTTTAAAGGAGTCATCCAGCCATACAAACTGATAGAGATAGAGATCATAGTTTAAAGGAGTCATCCAGCCACACAAACTGATAGAGATAGAGATCATAGTTTAATGGAGTCATCCAGCCACACAAACTGATACAGATAGATATCATAGTTTAAAGGAGTCATCCATACACACAAACTGATAGAGATAGAGATCATAGTTTAAAGGAGTCATCCAGCCACACAAACTGATAGAGAAAGAGATCATAGTTTAAAGGAGTCAGCCAGCCACACAAACTGATAGAGATAGAGATCATAGTTTAAAGGAGTCAGCCTGCCACACAAACTGATAGAGATAGAGATCATAGTTTAAAGGAGTCATCCATCCACACAAACTGATAGAGATAGAGATCATAGTTTAAAGGAGTCAGCCATACATACAAACTGATAGAGATAGAGATCATAGTTTAAAGGAGTCATCCAGTCACACAAACTGATAGAGAAAGAGATCATAGTTTAAAGGAGTCAGCCAGCCACACAAACTGATAGAGATAGAGATCATAGTTTAAAGGAGTCAGCCTGCCACACAAACTGATAGAGATAGAGATCATAGTTTAAAGGAGTCATCCAGCCACACAAACTGATAGAGAAAGAGATCATAGTTTAAAGGAGTCATCCAGCCACACAAACTGATAGAGAAAGAGATCATAGTTTAAAGGAGTCAGCCAGCCACACAAACTGATAGAGATAGAGATCATAGTTTAAAGGAGTCAGCCTGCCACACAAACTGATAGAGATAGAGATCATAGTTTAAAGGAGTCATCCATCCACACAAACTGATAGAGATAGAGATCATAGTTTAAAGGAGTCATCCATACACACAAACTGATAGAGATAGAGATCATAGCTTAAAGGAGTCATCCATACACACAAACTGATAGAGATAGAGATCATAGTTTAAAGGAGTCATCCAGCCACACAAACTGATAGAGAAAGAGATCATAGTTTAAAGGAGTCAGCCAGCCACACAAACTGATAGAGATAGAGATCATAGTTTAAAGGAGTCATCCAGCCACACAAACTGATAGAGATAGAGATCATAGTTTAAAGGAGTCATCCAGCCATACAAACTGATAGAGATAGAGATCATATTTTAAAGGAGTCAGCCATACACACAAACTGATAGAGATAGAGATCATAGTTTAAAGGAGTCAGCCATACATACAAACTGATAGAGATAGAGATCATAGTTTAAAGGAGTCATCCATACACACAAACTGATAGAGATAGAGATCATAGTTTAAAGGAGTCAGCCATACGCACAAACTGATAGAGATAGAGATCATAGTTTAATGGAGTCATCCAGCCACACAAACTGATAGAGATAGATATCATAGTTTAAATGAGTCATCCATACACACAAACTGATAGAGATAGAGATCATAGTTTAAAGGAGTCAGCCATACATACAAACTGATAGAGATAGAGATCATAGTTTAAAGGAGTCATCCATACACACAAACTGATAGAGATAGAGATCATAGTTTAAAGGAGTCATCCAGCCACAGAAACTGATATAGAAAGAGATCATAGTTTAAAGGAGTCAGCCAGCCACACAAACTGATAGAGATAGAGATCATAGTTTAAAGGAGTCAGCCTGCCACACAAACTGATAGAGATAGAGATCATAGTTTAAAGGAGTCAGCCAGCCACACAAACTGATAGAGATAGAGATCATAGTTTAAAGGAGTCATCCATACACACAAACTGATAGAGATAGAGATCATAGCTTAAAGGAGTCTTCCAGCCACACAAACTGATAGAGATAGAGATCATAGTTTAAAGGAATCAGCCAGCCACACACACTGATAGAGATAGTGATCATAGTTTAAAAGAATCAGCCATACACACAAACTGATAGAGATAGAGATAATAGTTTAAAGGAGTCAGCCATACACACAAACTGATAGAGATAGAGATCATAGTTTAAAGGAGTCATCCATACACACGAACTGATAGAGATAGAGATCATAGTTTAAAGGTGTGAGCCATACACACAAACTGATAGAGATAGAGATCATAGTTTAAAGGAGTCAGCCATACACACAAACTGATAGAGATAGAGATCATAGTTTAAAGGAGTCATCCAGCCATACAAACTGATAGAGATAGAGATCATAGTTTAAAGGAGTCACCCATACACACAAACTGATAGAGATAGAGATCATAGTTTAAAGGAGTCAACCATACATAAACTGATAGAGATAGAGATCATAGTTTAAAAGAGTGATCCATACACACAAACTGATAGAGATAGAGATCATAGTTTAAAGGAGTGAGCCATACACACAAACTGATAGAGATAGAGATCATAGTTTAAAGGAGTCATCCAGCCATACAAACTGATAGAGATAGAGATCATAGTTTAAAGGAGTCATCCAGCCACACAAACTGATAGAGATAGAGATCATAGTTTAAAGGCATCAGCCTTACACACAAACTGATAGAGATAGAGATCATAGTTTAAAGGAGTCATCCAGCCATACAAACTGATAGAGATAGAGATCATATTTTAAAGGAGTCAGCCATACACACAAACTGATAGAGATAGAGATCATAGTTTAAAGGAGTCAGCCATACATACAAACTGATAGAGATAGAGATCATAGTTTAAAGGAGTCATCCATACACACAAACTGATAGAGATAGAGATCATATTTTAAAGGAGTCAGCCATACGCACAAACTGATAGAGATAGAGATCATAGTTTAATGGAGTCATCCAGCCACACAAACTGATAGAGATAGATATCATAGTTTAAAGGAGTCATCCATACACACAAACTGATAGAGATAGAGATCATAGTTTAAAGGAGTCAGCCATGCATACAAACTGATAGAGATAGAGATCATAGTTTAAAGGAGTCATCCAGCCACACAAACTGATAGAGAAAGAGATCATAGTTTAAAGGAGTCAGCCAGCCACACAAACTGATAGAGATAGAGATCATAGTTTAAAGGAGTCAGCCTGCCACACAAACTGATAGAGATAGAGATCATAGTTTAAAGGAGTCATCCATCCACACAAACTGATAGAGATAGAGATCATAGTTTAAAGGAGTCATCCAGATACACAAACTGATAGAGATAGAGCTCATAGTTTAAAGGAATCAGCCATACACACAAACTGATAGAGATAGAGATCATAGTTTAAAGGAGTCTTCCAGCCACACACACTGATAGAGATAGAGATCATAGTTTAAAGGCATCAGCCTTACACACAAACTGATAGAGATAGAAATCATAGTTTAAAGGAGTCAGCCATACACACAAACTGATAGAGATAGAGATCATAGTTTAAAGGAGTCAGCCATACACACAAACTGATAGAGATAGAGATAATAGTTTAAAGGAGTCAGCCATACACACAAACTGATAGAGATAGAGATCATAGTTTAAAGTAGTCATCCATACACACGAACTGATAGAGATAGAGATCATAGTTTAAAGGCATCAGCCTTACACACAAACTGATAGAGATAGAGATCATAGTTTAAAGGAGTCATCCAGCCATACAAACTGATAGAGATAGAGATCATAGTTTAAAGGAGTCATCCAGCCACACAAACTGATAGAGATAGAGATCATAGTTTAAAGGAGTCAGCCATACACACAAACTGATAGAGATAGAGATCATAGTTTAAAGGAGTCAGCCATACACACGAACTGAAAGAGATAGAGATCATAGTTTAAAGGAGTCATCCAGCCACACAAACTGATAGAGATAGAGATCATAGTTTAAAGGAGTCAGCCATACACACAAACTGATAGAGATAGAGATCATAGTTTAAAGGAGTCATCCAGCCACACAAACTGATAGAGATAGAGATCATAGTTTAGAGGAATCAGCCAGCCACAAACTGATAGAGATAGAGATCATAGTTTAAAGGAGTCATCCAGCCACACAAACTGATAGAGATAGAGATCATAGTTTAAAGGAGTCATCCAGCCATACAAACTGATAGAGATAGAGATCATAGTTTAAAGGAGTCAGCCAGCCACACAAACTGATAGAGATAGATATCATAGTTTAAATGAGTCATCCATACACACAAACTGATAGAGATAGAGATCATAGTTTAAAGGAGTCAGCCATACATACAAACTGATAGAGATAGAGATCATAGTTTAAAGGAGTCATCCATACACACAAACTGATAGAGATAGAGATCATAGTTTAAAGGAGTCATCCAGCCACACAAACTGATATAGAAAGAGATCATAGTTTAAAGGAGTCAGCCAGCCACACAAACTGATAGAGATAGAGATCATAGTTTAAAGGAGTCAGCCTGCCACACAAACTGATAGAGATAGAGATCATAGTTTAAAGGAGTCAGCCAGCCACACAAACTGATAGAGATAGAGATCATAGTTTAAAGGAGTCATCCATACACACAAACTGATAGAGATAGAGATCATAGCTTAAAGGAGTCTTCCAGCCACACAAACTGATAGAGATAGAGATCATAGTTTAAAGGAATCAGCCAGCCACACACACTGATAGAGATAGTGATCATAGTTTAAAAGAATCAGCCATACACACAAACTGATAGAGATAGAGATAATAGTTTAAAGGAGTCAGCCATACACACAAACTGATAGAGATAGAGATCATAGTTTAAAGGAGTCATCCATACACACGAACTGATAGAGATAGAGATCATAGTTTAAAGGCGTGAGCCATACACACAAACTGATAGAGATAGAGATCATAGTTTAAAGGAGTCAGCCATACACACAAACTGATAGAGATAGAGATCATAGTTTAAAGGAGTCATCCAGCCATACAAACTGATAGAGATAGAGATCATAGTTTAAAGGAGTCACCCATACACACAAACTGATAGAGATAGAGATCATAGTTTAAAGGAGTCAACCATACATAAACTGATAGAGATAGAGATCATAGTTTAAAAGAGTGATCCATACACACAAACTGATAGAGATAGAGATCATAGTTTAAAGGAGTGAGCCATACACACAAACTGATAGAGATAGAGATCATAGTTTAAAGGAGTCATCCAGCCATACAAACTGATAGAGATAGAGATCATAGTTTAAAGGAGTCATCCAGCCACACAAACTGATAGAGATAGAGATCATAGTTTAAAGGCATCAGCCTTACACACAAACTGATAGAGATAGAGATCATAGTTTAAAGGAGTCATCCAGCCATACAAACTGATAGAGATAGAGATCATATTTTAAAGGAGTCAGCCATACACACAAACTGATAGAGATAGAGATCATAGTTTAAAGGAGTCAGCCATACATACAAACTGATAGAGATAGAGATCATAGTTTAAAGGAGTCATCCATACACACAAACTGATAGAGATAGAGATCATAGTTTAAAGGAGTCAGCCATACGCACAAACTGATAGAGATAGAGATCATAGTTTAATGGAGTCATCCAGCCACACAAACTGATAGAGATAGATATCATAGTTTAAAGGAGTCATCCATACACACAAACTGATAGAGATAGAGATCATAGTTTAAAGGAGTCAGCAATACATACAAACTGATAGAGATAGAGATCATAGTTTAAAGGAGTCATCCAGCCACACAAACTGATAGAGAAAGAGATCATAGTTTAAAGGAGTCAGCCAGCCACACAAACTGATAGAGATAGAGATCATAGTTTAAAGGAGTCAGCCTGCCACACAAACTGATAGAGATAGAGATCATAGTTTAAAGGAGTCATCCATCCACACAAACTGATAGAGATAGAGATCATAGTTTAAAGGAGTCATCCAGATACACAAACTGATAGAGATAGAGCTCATAGTTTAAAGGAATCAGCCATACACACAAACTGATAGAGATAGAGATCATAGTTTAAAGGAGTCTTCCAGCCACACACACTGATAGAGATAGAGATCATAGTTTAAAGGCATCAGCCTTACACACAAACTGATAGAGATAGAAATCATAGTTTAAAGGAGTCAGCCATACACACAAACTGATAGAGATAGAGATCATAGTTTAAAGGAGTCAGCCATACACACAAACTGATAGAGATAGAGATAATAGTTTAAAGGAGTCAGCCATACACACAAACTGATAGAGATAGAGATCATAGTTTAAAGTAGTCATCCATACACACGAACTGATAGAGATAGAGATCATAGTTTAAAGGCATCAGCCTTACACACAAACTGATAGAGATAGAGATCATAGTTTAAAGGAGTCATCCAGCCATACAAACTGATAGAGATAGAGATCATAGTTTAAAGGAGTCATCCAGCCACACAAACTGATAGAGATAGAGATAATAGATTAAAGGAGTCAGCCATACACACAAACTGATAGAGATAGAGATCATAGTTTAAAGGAGACAGCCATACACACGAACTGATAGAGATAGAGATCATAGTTTAAAGGAGTCATCCAGCCACACAAAGTGATAGAGATAGAGATCATAGTTTAAAGGAATCATCCAGCCACACAAACTGATAGAGATAGAGATCATAGTTTAAAGGAGTGAGCCATACACACAAACTGAAAGAGATAGAGATCATAGTTTAAAGGAGTCATCCAGCCACACAAACTGATAGAGATAGAGATCATAGTTTAAAGGAGTCAGCCATACACACAAACTGATAGAGATAGAGATCATAGTTTAAAGGAGTCATCCAGCCACACAAACTGATAGAGATAGAGATCATAGTTTAAAGGAGTCATCCAGCCACACAAACTGATAGAGATAGAGATCATAGTTTAGAGGAATCAGCCAGCCACAAACTGATAGAGATAGAGATCATAGTTTAAAGGAGTCAGCCATACACACAAACTGTTAGAGATAGAGATCATAGTTTATAGGAGTCAGCCATGCACACAAACTGATAGAGATAGAGATCATAGTTTAAAGGAGTCATCCATACACACAAACTGATAGAGATAGAGATAATAGTTTAAAGGAGTCAGTCAGCCACACAAACTGATAAAGATAGAGAACATAGTTTAAAGGAGTCAGCCATACATACAAACTGATAGAGATAGAGATCATAGTTTAAAGGATGCATCCAGCCACACAAACTGATAGAGATAGAGATCATAGTTTAAAGGAGTCATCCATACACACAAACTGATAGAGATAGAGATCATAGTTTAAAGGAGTCAGCCATACACACAAACTGATAGAGATAGAGATCTTAGTTTATAGGAGTCATCCATTCAAACAAACTGATAGAGATAGAGATCATAGTTTAAAGGAGTCAGCCATACATACAAACTGATAGAGATAGAGATCATAGTTTAAAGGAGTCATCCATACACACAAACTGATAGAGATAGAGAACTTAGTTTAAAGGAGTCAGCCATACACAAACTGATAGAGATAGAAATCATAGTTTAAAGGAGTCAGCCAGCCACATAAACTGATAGAGATAGAGATCATAGTTTAAAGGAGTCATCCATACATACAAACTGATAGAGATAGAGATCATAGTTTAAAGGAGTCATCCATACACACAAACTGATAGAGATAGAGATCATAGTTTAAAGGAGTCATCCAGCCACACAAATTGATAGAGGAAGAGATCATAGTTTAAAGGAGTCAGCCAGCCACACAAACTGATACAGATAGAGATCATAGTTTAAAGGAGTCATCCAGCCACACAAACTGATAGAGGAAGAGATCATAGTTTAAAGGAGTCAGCCAGCCACACAAACTGATAGAGATAGAGATCATAGTTTAAAGGAGTCAGCCAGCCACACAAACTGATAGAGATAGAGATCATAGTTTAAAGGAGTCATCCATACACACAAACTGATAGAGATAGAGATCATAGCTTAAAGGAGTCTTCCAGCCACACAAACTGATAGAGATAGAGATCATAGTTTAAAGGAATCAGCCAGCCACACACACTGATAGAGATAGTGATCATAGTTTAAAAGAATCAGCCATACACACAAACTGATAGAGATAGAGATAATAGTTTAAAGGAGTCAGCCATACACACAAACTGATAGAGATAGAGATCATAGTTTAAAGGAGTCATCCATACACACGAACTGATAGAGATAGAGATCATAGTTTAAAGGCGTGAGCCATACACACAAACTGATAGAGATAGAGATCATAGTTTAAAGGAGTCAGCCATACACACAAACTGATAGAGATAGAGATCATAGTTTAAAGGAGTCATCCAGCCATACAAACTGATAGAGATAGAGATCATAGTTTAAAGGAGTCACCCATACACACAAACTGATAGAGATAGAGATCATAGTTTAAAGGAGTCAACCATACATAAACTGATAGAGATAGAGATCATAGTTTAAAAGAGTGATCCATACACACAAACTGATAGAGATAGAGATCATAGTTTAAAGGAGTGAGCCATACACACAAACTGATAGAGATAGAGATCATAGTTTAAAGGAGTCATCCAGCCATACAAACTGATAGAGATAGAGATCATAGTTTAAAGGAGTCATCCAGCCACACAAACTGATAGAGATAGAGATCATAGTTTAAAGGCATCAGCCTTACACACAAACTGATAGAGATAGAGATCATAGTTTAAAGGAGTCATCCAGCCATACAAACTGATAGAGATAGAGATCATATTTTAAAGGAGTCAGCCATACACACAAACTGATAGAGATAGAGATCATAGTTTAAAGGAGTCAGCCATACATACAAACTGATAGAGATAGAGATCATAGTTTAAAGGAGTCATCCATACACACAAACTGATAGAGATAGAGATCATAGTTTAAAGGAGTCAGCCATACGCACAAACTGATAGAGATAGAGATCATAGTTTAATGGAGTCATCCAGCCACACAAACTGATAGAGATAGATATCATAGTTTAAAGGAGTCATCCATACACACAAACTGATAGAGATAGAGATCATAGTTTAAAGGAGTCAGCCATACATACAAACTGATAGAGATAGAGATCATAGTTTAAAGGAGTCATCCAGCCACACAAACTGATAGAGAAAGAGATCATAGTTTAAAGGAGTCAGCCAGCCACACAAACTGATAGAGATAGAGATCATAGTTTAAAGGAGTCAGCCTGCCACACAAACTGATAGAGATAGAGATCATAGTTTAAAGGAGTCATCCATCCACACAAACTGATAGAGATAGAGATCATAGTTTAAAGGAGTCATCCAGATACACAAACTGATAGAGATAGAGCTCATAGTTTAAAGGAATCAGCCATACACACAAACTGATAGAGATAGAGATCATAGTTTAAAGGAGTCTTCCAGCCACACACACTGATAGAGATAGAGATCATAGTTTAAAGGCATCAGCCTTACACACAAACTGATAGAGATAGAAATCATAGTTTAAAGGAGTCAGCCATACACACAAACTGATAGAGATAGAGATCATAGTTTAAAGGAGTCAGCCATACACACAAACTGATAGAGATAGAGATAATAGTTTAAAGGAGTCAGCCATACACACAAACTGATAGAGATAGAGATCATAGTTTAAAGTAGTCATCCATACACACGAACTGATAGAGATAGAGATCATAGTTTAAAGGCATCAGCCTTACACACAAACTGATAGAGATAGAGATCATAGTTTAAAGGAGTCATCCAGCCATACAAACTGATAGAGATAGAGATCATAGTTTAAAGGAGTCATCCAGCCACACAAACTGATAGAGATAGAGATAATAGATTAAAGGAGTCAGCCATACACACAAACTGATAGAGATAGAGATCATAGTTTAAAGGAGTCAGCCATACACACGAACTGATAGAGATAGAGATCATAGTTTAAAGGAGTCATCCAGCCACACAAAGTGATAGAGATAGAGATCATAGTTTAAATGAATCATCCAGCCACACAAACTGATAGAGATAGAGATCATAGTTTAAAGGAGTGAGCCATACACACAAACTGAAAGAGATAGAGATCATAGTTTAAAGGAGTCATCCAGCCACACAAACTGATAGAGATAGAGATCATAGTTTAAAGGAGTCAGCCATACACACAAACTGATAGAGATAGAGATCATAGTTTAAAGGAGTCATCCAGCCACACAAACTGATAGAGATAGAGATCATAGTTTAAAGGAGTCATCCAGCCACACAAACTGATAGAGATAGAGATCATAGTTTAGAGGAATCAGCCAGCCACAAACTGATAGAGATAGAGATCATAGTTTAAAGGAGTCAGCCATACACACAAACTGATAGAGATAGAGATCATAGTTTATAGGAGTCAGCCATGCACACAAACTGATAGAGATAGAGATCATAGTTTAAAGGAGTCATCCATACACACAAACTGATAGAGATAGAGATAATAGTTTAAAGGAGTCAGTCAGCCACACAAACTGATAAAGATAGAGAACATAGTTTAAAGGAGTCAGCCATACATACAAACTGATAGAGATAGAGATCATAGTTTAAAGGATGCATCCAGCCACACAAACTGATAGAGATAGAGATCATAGTTTAAAGGAGTCATCCATACACACAAACTGATAGAGATAGAGATCATAGTTTAAAGGAGTCAGCCATACACACAAACTGATAGAGATAGAGATCTTAGTTTATAGGAGTCATCCATTCAAACAAACTGATAGAGATAGAGATCATAGTTTAAAGGAGTCAGCCATACACACAAACTGATAGAGATAGAGATCATAGTTTAAAGGAGTCATCCATACACACAAACTGATAGAGATAGAGATCATAGTTTAAAGGAGTCAGCCATACACAAACTGATAGAGATAGAAATCATAGTTTAAAGGAGTCAGCCAGCCACATAAACTGATAGAGATAGAGATCATAGTTTAAAGGAGTCATCCATACATACAAACTGATAGAGATAGAGATCATAGTTTAAAGGAGTCATCCATACACACAAACTGATAGAGATAGAGATCATAGTTTAAAGGAGTCATCCAGCCACACAAATTGATAGAGGAAGAGATCATAGTTTAAAGGAGTCAGCCAGCCACACAAACTGATACAGATAGAGATCAAAGTTTAAAGGAGTCATCCAGCCACACAAACTGATAGAGGAAGAGATCATAGTTTAAAGGAGTCAGCCATACACACAAACTGATAGAGATAGAGATCATAGTTTAAAGCAGTCAGCAATACACACAAACTGATAGAGATAGAGATCATAGCTTAAAGGAGTCTTCCAGCCACACAAACTGAGAGAGATAGAGATCATAGTTTAAAGGAGTCATCCATACACACAAACTGATAGAGATAGAGAACATAGTTTAAAGGAGTCAGCCATACACACAAACTGATAGAGATAGAGATCATAGTTTAAAGGAGTCATCCAGCCATACAAACTGATAGAGATAGAGATCATAGTTTAAAGGAGTCATCCAGCCACACAAACTGATAGAGATAGAGAGCATAGTTTAAAGGAGTCATCCAGCCATACAAACTGATAGAGATAGAGATCATAGTTTAAAGGAGTCAGCCATACATACAAACTGATAGAGATAGAGATCATAGTTTAAAGGAGTCATCCATACACACAAACTGATAGAGATAGAGATCATAGTTTAAAGGAGTCATCCAGCCACACAAATTGATAGAGGAAGAGATCATAGTTTAAAGGAGTCAGCCAGCCACACAAACTGATACAGATAGAGATCATAGTTTAAAGGAGTCATCCAGCCACACAAACTGATAGAGGAAGAGATCATAGTTTAAAGGAGTCAGCCATACACACAAACTGATAGAGATAGAGATCATAGTTTAAAGCAGTCAGCAATACACACAAACTGATAGAGATAGAGATCATAGCTTAAAGGAGTCTTCCAGCCACACAAACTGATAGAGATAGAGATCATAGTTTAAAGGAGTCAGCCATACACACAAACTGATAGAGATAGAGATCATAGTTTAAAGGAGTCATCCATACACACAAACTGATAGAGATAGAGAACATAGTTTAAAGGAGTCAGCCATACACACAAACTGATAGAGATAGAGATCATAGTTTAAAGGAGACATCCAGCCACACAAACTGATAGAGATAGAGATCATAGTTTAAAGGAGTCATCCAGCCACACAAACTGATAGAGATAGAGATCATAGTTTAAAGGAGTCATCCAGCCATACAAACTGATAGAGATAGAGATCATAGTTTAAAGGAATCAGCCAGCCACACAAACTGATAGAGATAGAGATCATAGTTTAAAGGAGTCAGCCATACACACAAACTGATAGAGATAGAGATCATAGTTTAAAGGAGTCATCCATCCACACAAACTGATAGAGATAGAGATCATAGTTTAAAGGAGTCATCCAGCCACACAAACTGATAGAGATAGAGATCATAGTTTAAAGGAGTCATCCAGCCATACAAACTGATAGAGATAGAGATCATAGTTTAAAGGAGTCAGCCAGCCACACAAACTGATAGAGATAGAGATCATAGTTTAAAGGAGTCAGCCATACATACAAACTGATAGAGATAGAGATCATAGTTTAAAGGAGTCATCCATCCACACAAACTGATAGAGATAGAGATCATAGTTTAAAGGAGTCAGCCATACATACAAACTGATAGAGATAGAGATCATAGTTTAAAGGAGTCATCCATACACACAAACTGATAGAGATAGAGATCATAGTTTAAAGGAGTCATCCAGCCACACAAACTGATAGAGATAGAGATCATAGTTTAAAGGAGTCAGCCATACACACAAACTGATAGAGATAGAGATCATAGTTTAAAGGAGTCATCCAGCCACACAAACTGATAGAGATAGAGATCATAGTTTAAAGGAGTCAGCCAGCCACGCAAACTGATAGAGATAGAGATTATAGTTTAAAGGAGTCATCCAGCCACACAAACTGATAGAGATAGAGATCATAGTTTAAAGGAGTCAACCAGCTACACAAACTGATAGAGATAGAGATCATAGTTTAAAAGAGTCATCCAGCCACACAAACTGATAGATATAGAGATCATAGTTTAAAGGAGTCATCCAGCCACACAAACTGATAGAGATAGAGATCATAGTTTAAAGGAGTCAGCCATGCACACAAACTGATAGATATAGAGATCATTGTTTAAAGGAGTCAGCCATACACACAAACTGATAGAGATAGAGATCATAGTTTAAAGGAGTCAGCCAGCCACACAAACTGATAGAGATAGAGATCATAGTTTAAAGGAGTCAGCCAGCCACACAAACTGATAGAGATAGAGATCATAGTTTAAAGGAGTCATCCATACACACAAACTGATAGAGATAGAGATCATAGTTTAAAGGAGTCATCCAGCCACACAAACTGATAGAGATAGAGATCATAGTTTAAAGGAGTCATCCATCGACACAAACTGATAGAGATAGAGATCATAGTTTAAAGGAGTCATCCAGCCACACAAACTGATATAGATAGAGATCATAGTTTAAAGGAGTCAGCCATACACACAAACTGATAGAGATAGAGATCATAGTTTAAAGGAGTCAGCCATACACACAAACTGATAGAGATAGAGATCATAGTTTAAAGGAGTCAGCCATACACACAAACTGATAGAGATAGAGATCATAGTTTAAAGGAGTCAGCCAGCCACACAAACTGATAGAGATAGAGATCATAATTTAAAGGAGTCATCCAGCCACACAAACTGATAGAGATAGAGATCATAGTTTAAAGGAGTCATCCATTCTCACAAACTGATAGAGATAGAGATCATAGTTTAAAGGAGTCATGCAGCCACACAAACTGATAGAGATAGAGATCATAGTTTAAAGGAGTCATCCATACACACAAACTGATAGAGATAGAGATCATAGTTTAAAGGAGTCATCCAGCCACACAAACTGATAGAGATAGAGATCATAGTTTAAAGGAGTCATCCATCGACACAAACTGATAGAGATAGAGATCATAGTTTAAAGGAGTCATCCAGCCACACAAACTGATATAGATAGAGATCATAGTTTAAAGGAGTCAGCCATACACACAAACTGATAGAGATAGAGATCATAGTTTAAAGGAGTCAGCCATACACACAAACTGATAGAGATAGAGATCATAGTTTAAAGGAGTCAGCCATACACACAAACTGATAGAGATAGAGATCATAGTTTAAAGGAGTCAGCCAGCCACACAAACTGATAGAGATAGAGATCATAATTTAAAGGAGTCATCCAGCCACACAAACTGATAGAGATAGAGATCATAGTTTAAAGGAGTCATCCATTCTCACAAACTGATAGAGATAGAGATCATAGTTTAAAGGAGTCATGCAGCCACACAAACTGATAGAGATAGAGATCATAGTTTAAAGGAGTCATCCATACACACAAACTGATAGAGATAGAGATCATAGTTTAAAGGAGTCAGCCAGCCACACAAACTGAGAGAGATAGAGATCATAGTTTAAAGGAGTCAGCCAGGAACACAAACTGATAGAGATAGAGATCATAGTTTAAAGGAGTCATCCATTCACACAAACTGATAGAGATAGAGATCATAGTTTAAAGGAGTCATCCAGCCACACAAACTGATACAGATAGAGATCATAGTTTAAAGGAGTCAGTCATACACACAAACTGACAGAGATAGAGATCATAGTTTAAAGGAGTCATCCATACACACAAACTGATAGAGATAGAGAGCATAGCTTAAAGGAGTCAGCCATACATACAAACTGATAGAGATAGAGATCATAGTTTAAAGGAATCATCCATACACAAAAACTGATAGAGATAGAGATCATAGTTTAAAGGAGTCAGCCATACACACAAACTGATAGAGATAGAGATCATAGTTTAAAGGAGTGAGCCAGCCACACAAACTGATAGAGATAGAGATCATAGTTTAAAGGAGTGAGCCAGCCACACAAACTGATAGAGATAGAGATCATAGTTTAAAGGAGTGAGCCAGCCACACAAACTGATAGAGATAGAGATCATAGTCTAAAGGAGTCATCCAGCCACCCAAACTGATAGAGATAGAGATCATAGTTTAAAGGAGTCAGCCATACACACAAACTGATAGAGATAGAGATCATAGTTTAAAGGAGTCAGCCAGCCACACAAACTGATAGAGATAGAGATCATAGTTTAAAGGAGTCAGCCATGCACACAAACTGATAGAGATAGAGATCATAGTTTAAAGGAGTCATCCATACAAACAAACTGATAGAGACAGAGATCATAGTTTAAAGGAGTCAGCCATACACACAAACTGATAGAGATAGAGATCATAGTTTAAAGGAGTCATCCATACACACAAACTGATACAGATAGAGATCATAGTTTAAAGGAGTCATGCAGCCACACAAACTGATAGAGATAGAGATCATAGTTTAAAGGAGTCAGCCATACACACAAACTGATAGAGATAGAGATCATAGTTTAAAGGAGTCAGCCATACATACAAACTGATAGAGATAGAGATCATAGTTTAAAGGAGTCAGCCATACACACAAACTGATAGACATAGAGATCATAGTTTAAAGGAGTCATCCAGCAACACAAACTGATAGAGATAGAGATCATAGTTTAAAGGAGTCAGCCATACATACAAACTGATAGAGAT
Source organism: Bathymodiolus septemdierum (assembly GCA_963383655.1). Lineage (NCBI taxonomy): Eukaryota > Metazoa > Mollusca > Bivalvia > Mytilida > Modiolidae > Bathymodiolus > Bathymodiolus septemdierum. Next base: position 63,160,905 of record OY726530.1, read on the forward strand.
AGAGATCATAGTTTAAAGGAGTCAGCCATACACACAAACTGATAGAGATAGAGATCATAGTTTAAAGGAGTCAGCCATACACACGAACTGATAGAGATAGAGATCATAGTTTAAAGGAGTCATCCAGCCACACAAACTGATAGAGATAGAGATCATAGTTTAAAGGAGTCAGCCAGCCACACAAACTGATAGAGATAGAGATCATAGTTTAAAGGAGTCATCCATGCACACAAACTAATAGAGATAGAGATCATAGTTTAAAGGTGTCATCCATACACACAAACTGATAGAGATAGAGATCATAGTTTAAAGGAGTCATCCAGCCACACAAACTGATAGAGATAGAGATCATAGTTTAAAGGAGTCAACCAGCCACACAAACTGATAGAGATAGAGATCATAGTTTAAAGGAGTCATCCAGCCACATAAACTGATAGAGATAGAGATCATAGTTTAAAGGATTCATCCAGCCACACAAACTGATAGAGATAGAGATCATAGTTTAAAAGAGTCAGCCATACACACAAATTGTTAGAGATAGAGATCATAGTTTAAAGGAGTCATCCAGCCACACAAACTGATAGAGATAGAGATCATAGTTTAAAGGAGTGAGCCAGATACACAAACTGATAGAGATAGAGATCATAGTTTAAAGGAGTGAGCCAGCAACACAAACTGATAGAGATAGAGATCATAGTCTAAAGGAGTCATCCAGCCACCCAAACTGATAGAGAGAGAGATCATAGTTTAAAGGAGTCAGCCATACACACAAACTGATAGAGATAGAGATCATAGTTTAAAGGAGTCAGCCAGCCACACAAACTGATAGAGATAGAGATCATAGTTTAAAGGAGTCAGCCATGCACACAAACTGATAGAGATAGAGATCATAGTTTAAAGGAGTCATCCATACACACAAACTGATAGAGACAGAGATCATAGTTTAAAGGAGTCAGCCATACACACAAACTGATAGAGATAGAGATCATAGTTTAAAGGAGTCATCCAGCCACACAAACTGATAGAGATAGAGATCATAGTTTAAAGGAGTCATCCATACACATAAACTGATAGAGATAGAGATCATAGTTTAAAGGAGTCATCCAGCCACACAAACTGATAGAGATAGAGATCATAGTTTAAAGGAGTCATCCATACACACAAACTGATAGAGATAGAGATCATAGTTTAAAGGAGTCAGCCATACACACAAACTGATAGACATAGAGATCATAGTTTAAAGGAGTCATCCAGCAACACAAACTGATAGAGATAGAGATCATAGTTTAAAGGAGTCAGCCATAGACACAAACTGATAGAGATAGAGATCATAGTTTTAAGAAGAGTCATCCAGCCACACAAACTGATAGAGATAGAGATCATAGTTTAAAGGAGTCAGCCAGCCACACAAACTGATAGAGATAGAGATCATAGTTTAAAGGACTCATCCATACACACAAACTAATAGAGATAGAGATCATAGTTTAAAGGTGTCATCCATACACACAAACTGATAGAGATAGAGATCATAGTTTAAAGGAGTCATCCAGCCACACAAACTGAGAGAAATAGAGATCATAGTTTAAAGGAGTCAACCAGCCACACAAACTGATAGAGATAGAGATCATAGTTTAAAGGAGTCATCCAGCCACACAAACTGATAGAGATAGAGATCATAGTTTAAAGGATTCATCCAGCCACACAAACTGATAGAGATAGAGATCATAGTTTAAAGGAGTCAGCCATACACATAAATTGTTAGAGATAGAGATCATAGTTTAAAGGAGTCATCCAGCCACACAAACTGATAGAGATAGAGATCATAGTTTAAAGGAGTCATCCATTCACACAAACCGATAGAGATAGAGATCATAGTTTAAAGGAGTCATCCATACACACAAACTGATAGAGATAGAGATCATAGTTTAAAGGAGTTAGCCAGCCACTCAAACTGAGAGAGATAGAGATCATAGTTTAAAGGAGTCAGCCAGGAACACAAACTGATTTAGATAGAGATCATAGTTTAAAGGAGTCATCCATTCACACAAACCGATAGAGATAGAGATCATAGTTTAAAGGAGTCATCCATACACACAAACTGATAGAGATAGAGATCATAGTTTAAAGGAGTCATCCATTCACACAAACCGATAGAGATAGAGATCATAGTTTAAAGGAGTCATCCATACACACAAACTGATAGAGATAGAGATCATAGTTTAAAGGAGTCATCCATTCACACAAACTGATACAGATAGAGATCATAGTTTAAAGGAGTCAGCCATACACACAAACTGATAGAGATAGAGATCATAGTTTAAAGGAGTCAGCCATACACACAAACTGATAGAGATAGAGATCATAGTTTAATGGAGTCATCCATTCACACAAACCGATAGAGATAGAGATCATAGTTTAAAGGAGTCAGCCATACACACAAACTGATAGAGATAGAGATCATAGTTTAAAGGAGTCATCCAGCCATACAAATTGATAGAGATAGAGATCATAGTTTAGAGGAATCAGCCAGCCACAAACTGATAGAGATAGAGATCATAGTTTAAAGGAGTCAGCCATACAAACTGATAGAGATAGAGATCATAGTTTAAAGGAGTCATCCAGCCATACAAATTGATAGAGATAGAGATCATAGTTTAGAGGAATCAGCCAGCCACAAACTGATAGAGATAGAGATCATAGTTTAAAGGAGTCAGCCATAAACACAAACTGATAGAGATAGAGATCATAGTTTAAAGGAGTCATCCAGCCACATAAACTGATAGAGATAGAGATCATAGTTTAAAGGAGTCATCCATACACACAAACTGATAGAGATAGAGATCATAGTTTAAAGGAGTCAACCAGCCATACAAACTGATAGAGATAGAGATCATAGTTTAAAGGAGTCAGCCATACATACAAACTGATAGAGATAGAGATCATAGTTTAAAGGAGTCAGCCATACACACAAACTGATAGAGATAGAGATCATAGTTTATAGGAGTCACCCAGGCACACCCACTGATAGAGATAGAGATCATAATTTAAAGGAGTCAGCCAGGCACACAAACTGATAGAGATAGAGATCATAGCTTAAAGGAGTCAGCCATACACACAAACTGATAGAGATAGAGATCATTCTTTAAAGGAGTCATCCAGCCACACAAACTGATAGAGATAGAGATAATAGTTTAAAGGAGTCAGCCAGCCACACAAACTGATAGAGATAGAGATCATAGTTTAAAGGAGTCAGCCAGCCACACAAACTGATAGAGATAGAGATAATAGTTTAAAGGAGTCATCCAGCCACACAAACTGATACAGATAGAGCTCATAGTTTAAAGGAGTCAGCCATACACACAAACTGATAGAGATAGAGATCATAGTTTAAAGGAGTCATCCATACACACAAACTGATAGAGATAGAGATCATAGTTTAAAGGAGTCAGCCATACATACAAACTGATAGAGATAGAGATCATAGTTTAAAGGAGCCATCCATACATACAAACTGATAGAGATAGAGATCATAGTTTAAAGGAGTCATCCATACACAAAAACTGATAGAGATAGAGATCATAGTTTAAAGGAGTGAGCCAGCCACACAAACTGATAGAGATAGAGATCATAGTTTAAAGGAGTCATCCAACCACCCAAACTGATAGAGATAGAGATCATAGTTTAAAGAAGTCAGCCATACACACAAACTGATAGAGATAGAGATCATAGTTTAAAGGAGTCAGCCAGCCACACAAACTGATAGAGATAGAGATCATAGTTTAAAGGAGTCAGCCATGAACACAAACTGATAGAGATAGAGATCATAGTTTAAAGGAGTCATCCATACACACAAACTGATAGAGATAGAGATCATAGTTTAAAGGAGTCAGCCATACACACAAACTGATAGAGATAGAGATCATAGTTTAAAGGAGTCATCCATACACACAAACTGATAGAGACAGAGATCATAGTTTAAAGGAGTCAGCCATACACACAGACTGATAGAGATAGAGATCATAGTTTAAAGGAGTCATCCAGCCACACAAACTGATAGAGATAGAGATCATAGTTTAAAGGAGTCAGCCATACACACAAACTGATAGAGATAGAGATCATAGTTTAAAGGAGTCAGCCATACACACAAACTGATAGAGATAGAGATCATAGCTTAAAGGAGTCATCCATACACACAAACTGATAGAGATAGAGATCATAGTTTAAAGGAGTCAGCCAGCCACACAAACTGATACAGATAGAGATCATAGTTTAAAGGAGTCAGCCTGCCACACAAACTGATAGAGATAGAGATCATAGTTTAAAGGAGTCATCCATACACACAAACTGATAGAGATAGAGATAATAGTTTAAAGGAGTCAGCCAGCCACACAAACTGATAGAGATAGAGATCATAGTTTAAAGGAGTCAGCCATACACACACACTGATAGAGATAGAGATCATAGTTTAAAGGAGTCAGCCATACACACAAACTGATAGAGATAGAGATCATAGTTTAAAGGAGTCAGCCAGCCACACAAACTGATAGAGATAGAGATCATAGTTTAAAGGAGTCATCCAGCCACCCAAACTGATAGAGATAGAGATCATAGTTTAAAGGAGTCAGCCATACACACAAACTGATAGAGATAGAGATCATAGTTTAAAGGAGTCAGCCAGCCACACAAACTGATAGAGATAGAGATCATAGTTTAAAGGAGTCAGCCATACACACAAACTGATAGAGATAGAGATCATAGTTTAAAGGAGTCATCCATACACACAAACTGATAGAGACAGAGATCATAGTTTAAAGGAGTCAGCCATACACACAAACTGATAGAGATAGAGATCATAGTTTAAAGGAGTCAGCCAGCCATACAAACTGATAGAGATAGAGATCATAGTTTAAAGGAGTCAGCCATACACACACACTGATAGAGATAGAGATCATAGTTTAAAGGAGTCAGCCATACACAAAAACTGATAGAGATAGAGATCATAGTTTAAAGGAGTCAGCCAGCCACACAAACTGATAGAGATAGAGATCATAGTTTAAAGGAGTCATCCAGCCACCCAAACTGATAGAGATAGAGATCATAGTTTAAAGGAGTCAGCCATACACACAAACTGATAGAGATAGAGATCATAGTTTAAAGGAGTCAGCCAGCCACACAAACTGATAGAGATAGAGATCATAGTTTAAAGGAGTCAGCCATACACACAAACTGATAGAGATAGAGATAATAGTTTAAAGGAGTCATCCATACACACAAACTGATAGAGATAGAGATCATAGTTTAAAGGAGTCATCCATCCACACAAACTGATAGAGATAGAGATCATAGTTTAAAGGAGTCAGCCATACACACAAACTGATAGAGATAGAGATCATAGTTTAAAGGAGTCATCCATACACACAAACTGATAGAGACAGAGATCATAGTTTAAAGGAGTCAGCCATACACACAAACTGATAGAGATAGAGATCATAGTTTAAAGGAGTCATCCAGCCACACAAACTGATAGAGATAGAGATCATAGTTTAAAGGAGTCATCCATACACACAAACTGATAGAGATAGAGATCATAGTTTAAAGGAGTCAGCCATACACACAAACTGATAGAGATAGAGATCATAGCTTAAAGGAGTCATCCATGCACACAAACTGATAGAGATAGAGATCATAGTTTAAAGGAGTCAGCCAGCCACACAAACTGATAGAGATAAAGATGATAGTTTAAAGGAGTCAGCCAGCCACACAAACTGATACAGATAGAGATCATAGTTTAAAGGAGTCAGCCAGCCACACAAACTGATAGAGATAGAGATCATAGTTTAAAGGAGTCATCCATACACACAAACTGATAGAGATAGAGATCATAGTTTAAAGGAGTCAGCCAGCCACACAAACTGATAGAGATAAAGATGATAGTTTAAAGGAGTCAGCCAGCCACACAAACTGATAGAGATAGAGATCATAGTTTAAAGGAGTCATCCATACACACAAACTGATAGAGATAGAGATCATAGTTTAAAGGAGTCAGCCATACACATAAACTGATAGAGATAGAGATCATAGTTTAAAGGAGTCATCCATACACACAAACTGATAGAGATAGAGATCATAGTTTAAAGGAGTCATCCATCCACACAAACTGATAGAGATAGAGATCATAGTTTAAAGGAGTCAGCCATACACACAAACTGATAGAGATAGAGATCATAGTTTAAAGGAGTCATCCATACACACAAACTGATAGAGACAGAGATCATAGTTTAAATGAGTCAGCCATACACACAGACTGATAGAGATAGAGATCATAGTTTAAAGGAGTCATCCAGCCACACAAACTGATAGAGATAGAGATCATAGTTTAAAGGAGTCAGCCATACACACAAACTGATAGAGATAGAGATCATAGTTTAAAGGAGTCAGCCATACACACAAACTGATAGAGATAGAGATCATAGCTTAAAGGAGTCATCCATACACACAAACTGATAGAGATAGAGATCATAGTTTAAAGGAGTCAGCCAGCCACACAAACTGATACAGATAGAGATCATAGTTTAAAGGAGTCAGCCTGCCACACAAACTGATAGAGATAGAGATCATAGTTTAAAGGAGTCATCCATACACACAAACTGATAGAGATAGAGATCATAGTTTAAAGGAGTCAGCCAGCCACACAAACTGATAGAGATAGAGATCATAGTTTAAAGGAGTCAGCCATACACACACACTGATAGAGATAGAGATCATAGTTTAAAGGAGTCAGCCATACACACAAACTGATAGAGATAGAGATCATAGTTTAAAGGAGTCAGCCAGCCACACAAACTGATAGAGATAGAGATCATAGTTTAAAGGAGTCATCCAGCCACCCAAACTGATAGAGATAGAGATCATAGTTTAAAGGAGTCAGCCATACACACAAACTGATAGAGATAGAGATCATAGTTTAAAGGAGTCAGCCAGCCACACAAACTGATAGAGATAGAGATCATAGTTTAAAGGAGTCAGCCATACACACAAACTGATAGAGATAGAGATCATAGTTTAAAGGAGTCATCCATACACACAAACTGATAGAGACAGAGATCATAGTTTAAAGGAGTCAGCCATACACACAAACTGATAGAGATAGAGATCATAGTTTAAAGGAGTCAGCCAGCCATACAAACTGATAGAGATAGAGATCATAGTTTAAAGGAGTCAGCCATACACACACACTGATAGAGATAGAGATCATAGTTTAAAGGAGTCAGCCATACACACAAACTGATAGAGATAGAGATAATAGTTTAAAGGAGTCAGCCAGCCACACAAACTGATAGAGATAGAGATCATAGTTTAAAGGAGTCAGCCATACACACACACTGATAGAGATAGAGATCATAGTTTAAAGGAGTCAGCCATACACACAAACTGATAGAGATAGAGATCATAGTTTAAAGGAGTCAGCCAGCCACACAAACTGATAGAGATAGAGATCATAGTTTAAAGGAGTCATCCAGCCACCCAAACTGATAGAGATAGAGATCATAGTTTAAAGGAGTCAGCCATACACACAAACTGATAGAGATAGAGATCATAGTTTAAAGGAGTCAGCCAGCCACACAAACTGATAGAGATAGAGATCATAGTTTAAAGGAGTCAGCCATACACACAAACTGATAGAGATAGAGATCATAGTTTAAAGGAGTCATCCATACACACAAACTGATAGAGACAGAGATCATAGTTTAAAGGAGTCAGCCATACACACAAACTGATAGAGATAGAGATCATAGTTTAAAGGAGTCAGCCAGCCATACAAACTGATAGAGATAGAGATCATAGTTTAAAGGAGTCAGCCATACACACACACTGATAGAGATAGAGATCATAGTTTAAAGGAGTCAGCCATACACAAAAACTGATAGAGATAGAGATCATAGTTTAAAGGAGTCAGCCAGCCACACAAACTGATAGAGATAGAGATCATAGTTTAAAGGAGTCATCCAGCCACCCAAACTGATAGAGATAGAGATCATAGTTTAAAGGAGTCAGCCATACACACAAACTGATAGAGATAGAGATCATAGTTTAAAGGAGTCAGCCAGCCACACAAACTGATAGAGATAGAGATCATAGTTTAAAGGAGTCAGCCATACACACAAACTGATAGAGATAGAGATAATAGTTTAAAGGAGTCATCCATACACACAAACTGATAGAGATAGAGATCATAGTTTAAAGGAGTCATCCATCCACACAAACTGATAGAGATAGAGATCATAGTTTAAAGGAGTCAGCCATACACACAAACTGATAGAGATAGAGATCATAGTTTAAAGGAGTCATCCATACACACAAACTGATAGAGACAGAGATCATAGTTTAAAGGAGTCAGCCATACACACAAACTGATAGAGATAGAGATCATAGTTTAAAGGAGTCATCCAGCCACACAAACTGATAGAGATAGAGATCATAGTTTAAAGGAGTCATCCATACACACAAACTGATAGAGATAGAGATCATAGTTTAAAGGAGTCAGCCATACACACAAACTGATAGAGATAGAGATCATAGCTTAAAGGAGTCATCCATGCACACAAACTGATAGAGATAGAGATCATAGTTTAAAGGAGTCAGCCAGCCACACAAACTGATAGAGATAAAGATGATAGTTTAAAGGAGTCAGCCAGCCACACAAACTGATACAGATAGAGATCATAGTTTAAAGGAGTCAGCCAGCCACACAAACTGATAGAGATAGAGATCATAGTTTAAAGGAGTCATCCATACACACAAACTGATAGAGATAGAGATCATAGTTTAAAGGAGTCAGCCAGCCACACAAACTGATAGAGATAAAGATGATAGTTTAAAGGAGTCAGCCAGCCACACAAACTGATAGAGATAGAGATCATAGTTTAAAGGAGTCATCCATACACACAAACTGATAGAGATAGAGATCATAGTTTAAAGGAGTCAGCCATACACATAAACTGATAGAGATAGAGATCATAGTTTAAAGGAGTCATCCATACACACAAACTGATAGAGATAGAGATCATAGTTTAAAGGAGTCATCCATCCACACAAACTGATAGAGATAGAGATCATAGTTTAAAGGAGTCAGCCATACACACAAACTGATAGAGATAGAGATCATAGTTTAAAGGAGTCATCCATACACACAAACTGATAGAGACAGAGATCATAGTTTAAATGAGTCAGCCATACACACAGACTGATAGAGATAGAGATCATAGTTTAAAGGAGTCATCCAGCCACACAAACTGATAGAGATAGAGATCATAGTTTAAAGGAGTCAGCCATACACACAAACTGATAGAGATAGAGATCATAGTTTAAAGGAGTCAGCCATACACACAAACTGATAGAGATAGAGATCATAGCTTAAAGGAGTCATCCATACACAAAAACTGATAGAGATAGAGATCATAGTTTAAAGGAGTCAGCCAGCCACACAAACTGATACAGATAGAGATCATAGTTTAAAGGAGTCAGCCTGCCACACAAACTGATAGAGATAGAGATCATAGTTTAAAGGAGTCATCCATACACACAAACTGATAGAGATAGAGATCATAGTTTAAAGGAGTCAGCCAGCCACACAAACTGATAGAGATAGAGATCATAGTTTAAAGGAGTCAGCCATACACACACACTGATAGAGATAGAGATCATAGTTTAAAGGAGTCAGCCATACACACAAACTGATAGAGATAGAGATCATAGTTTAAAGGAGTCAGCCAGCCACACAAACTGATAGAGATAGAGATCATAGTTTAAAGGAGTCATCCAGCCACCCAAACTGATAGAGATAGAGATCATAGTTTAAAGGAGTCAGCCATACACACAAACTGATAGAGATAGAGATCATAGTTTAAAGGAGTCAGCCAGCCACACAAACTGATAGAGATAGAGATCATAGTTTAAAGGAGTCAGCCATACACACAAACTGATAGAGATAGAGATCATAGTTTAAAGGAGTCATCCATACACACAAACTGATAGAGACAGAGATCATAGTTTAAAGGAGTCAGCCATACACACAAACTGATAGAGATAGAGATCATAGTTTAAAGGAGTCAGCCAGCCATACAAACTGATAGAGATAGAGATCATAGTTTAAAGGAGTCAGCCATACACACACACTGATAGAGATAGAGATCATAGTTTAAAGGAGTCAGCCATACACACAAACTGATAGAGATAGAGATCATAGTTTAAAGGAGTCAGCCAGCCACACAAACTGATAGAGATAGAGATCATAGTTTAAAGGAGTCATCCAGCCACCCAAACTGATAGAGATAGAGATCATAGTTTAAAGGAGTCAGCCATACACACAAACTGATAGAGATAGAGATCATAGTTTAAAGGAGTCAGCCAGCCACACAAACTGATAGAGATAGAGATCATAGTTTAAAGGAGTCAGCCATACACACAAACTGATAGAGATAGAGATCATAGTTTAAAGGAGTCATCCATACACACAAACTGATAGAGATAGAGATCATAGTTTAAAGGAGTCATCCATCCACACAAACTGATAGAGATAGAGATCATAGTTTAAAGGAGTCAGCCATACACACAAACTGATAGAGATAGAGATCATAGTTTAAAGGAGTCATCCATACACACAAACTGATAGAGACAGAGATCATAGTTTAAAGGAGTCAGCCATACACACAAACTGATAGAGATAGAGATCATAGTTTAAAGGAGTCATCCAGCCACACAAACTGATAGAGATAGAGATCATAGTTTAAAGGAGTCAGCCATACACACAAACTGATAGAGATAGAGATCATAGCTTAAAGGAGTCATCCATGCACACAAACTGATAGAGATAGAGATCATAGTTTAAAGGAGTCAGCCAGCCACACAAACTGATAGAGATAAATATGATAGTTTAAAGGAGTCAGCCAGCCACACAAACTGATACAGATAGAGATCATAGTTTAAAGGAGTCAGCCAGCCACACAAACTGATAGAGATAGAGATCATAGTTTAAAGGAGTCAGCCATACACACAAACTGATAGAGATAGAGATCATAGTTTAAAGGAGTCAGCCATACACACAAACTGATAGAGATAGAGATCATAGCTTAAAGGAGTCATCCATACACACAAACTGATAGAGATAGAGATCATAGTTTAAAGGAGTCAGCCAGCCACACAAACTGATACAGATAGAGATCATAGTTTAAAGGAGTCAGCCTGCCACACAAACTGATAGAGATAGAGATCATAGTTTAAAGGAGTCATCCATACACACAAACTGATAGAGATAGAGATAATAGTTTAAAGGAGTCAGCCAGCCACACAAACTGATAGAGATAGAGATCATAGTTTAAAGGAGTCAGCCATACACACACACTGATAGAGATAGAGATCATAGTTTAAAGGAGTCAGCCATACACACAAACTGATAGAGATAGAGATCATAGTTTAAAGGAGTCAGCCAGCCACACAAACTGATAGAGATAGAGATCATAGTTTAAAGGAGTCAACCAGCCACCCAAACTGATAGAGATAGAGATCATAGTTTAAAGGAGTCAGCCATACACACAAACTGATAGAGATAGAGATCATAGTTTAAAGGAGTCAGCCAGCCACACAAACTGATAGAGATAGAGATCATAGTTTAAAGGAGTCAGCCATACACACAAACTGATAGAGATAGAGATCATAGTTTAAAGGAGTCATCCATACACACAAACTGATAGAGACAGAGATCATAGTTTAAAGGAGTCAGCCATACACACAAACTGATAGAGATAGAGATCATAGTTTAAAGGAGTCAGCCAGCCATACAAACTGATAGAGATAGAGATCATAGTTTAAAGGAGTCAGCCATACACACACACTGATAGAGATAGAGATCATAGTTTAAAGGAGTCAGCCATACACACAAACTGATAGAGATAGAGATCATAGTTTAAAGGAGTCAGCCAGCCACACAAACTGATAGAGATAGAGATCATAGTTTAAAGGAGTCATCCAGCCACCCAAACTGATAGAGATAGAGATCATAGTTTAAAGGAGTCAGCCATACACACAAACTGATAGAGATAGAGATCATAGTTTAAAGGAGTCAGCCAGCCACACAAACTGATAGAGATAGAGATCATAGTTTAAAGGAGTCAGCCATACACACAAACTGATAGAGATAGAGATCATAGTTTAAAGGAGTCATCCATACACACAAACTGATAGAGATAGAGATCATAGTTTAAAGGAGTCATCCATCCACACAAACTGATAGAGATAGAGATCATAGTTTAAAGGAGTCAGCCATACACACAAACTGATAGAGATAGAGATCATAGTTTAAAGGAGTCATCCATACACACAAACTGATAGAGACAGAGATCATAGTTTAAAGGAGTCAGCCATACACACAAACTGATAGAGATAGAGATCATAGTTTAAAGGAGTCATCCAGCCACACAAACTGATAGAGATAGAGATCATAGTTTAAAGGAGTCATCCATACACACAAACTGATAGAGATAGAGATCATAGTTTAAAGGAGTCAGCCATACACACAAACTGATAGAGATAGAGATCATAGCTTAAAGGAGTCATCCATGCACACAAACTGATAGAGATAGAGATCATAGTTTAAAGGAGTCAGCCAGCCACACAAACTGATAGAGATAAAGATGATAGTTTAAAGGAGTCAGCCAGCCACACAAACTGATACAGATAGAGATCATAGTTTAAAGGAGTCAGCCAGCCACACAAACTGATAGAGATAGAGATCATAGTTTAAAGGAGTCATCCATACACACAAACTGATAGAGATAGAGATCATAGTTTAAAGGAGTCAGCCAGCCACACAAACTGATAGAGATAAAGATGATAGTTTAAAGGAGTCAGCCAGCCACACAAACTGATAGAGATAGAGATCATAGTTTAAAGGAGTCATCCATACACACAAACTGATAGAGATAGAGATCATAGTTTAAAGGAGTCAGCCATACACACAAACTGATAGAGATAGAGATCATAGTTTAAAGGAGTCATCCATACACACAAACTGATAGAGACAGAGATCATAGTTTAAAGGAGTCAGCCATACACACAAACTGATAGAGATAGAGATCATAGTTTAAAGGAGTCAGCCATACACACAAACTGATAGAGATAGAGATCATAGCTTAAAGGAGTCATCCATACACACAAACTGATAGAGATAGAGATCATAGTTTAAAGGAGTCAGCCAGCCACACAAACTGATAGAGATAAAGATGATAGTTTAAAGGAGTCAGCCAGCCACACAAACTGATACAGATAGAGATCATAGTTTAAAGGAGTCAGCCAGCCACACAAACTGATAGAGATAGAGATCATAGTTTAAAGGAGTCAGCCATACACACAAACTGATAGAGATAGAGATCATAGTTTAAAGGAGTCATCCAGCCATACAAACTGATAGAGATAGAGATCATAGTTTAAAGGAGTCATTCATACACACAAACTGATACAGATAGAGATCATAGTTTAAAGGAGTCATCCATACACACAAACTGATAGAGATAGAGATAATAGTTTAAAGGAGTCAGCCACCCACACACACTGATAGAGATAGAGATCATAGTTTAAAGGAGTCAGCCAGCCACACAAACTGATAGAGATAGAGATCATAGTTTAAAGGAGTCAGCCATACACAAAAACTGATAGAGATAGAGATCATAGTTTAAAGGAGTCATCCATACACACAAACTGATAGAGATAGAGATCATAGTTTAAAGGAGTCATCCATACACACAAACTGATAGAGATAGTGATCATAGTTTAAAGGAGTCAGCCAGCCACACAAACTGATAGAGATAGAGATCATAGTTTAAAGGAGTCAGCCATACACACAAACTGATAGAGATAGAGATCATAGTTTAAAGGAGTCAGCCAGCCACACAAACTGATAGAGATAGAGATCATAGTTTAAAGGAGTCATCCAGCCACACAAACTGATAGAGATAGAGATCATAGTTTAAAGGAGTCATCCATACACACACACTGATAGAGATAGAGATCATAGTTTAAAGGAGTCAGCCATACACACAAACTGATAAAGATAGAGATCATAGTTTAGAGGAGTCATCCATACACACAAACTGATAGAGATAGAGATCATAGTTTAAAGGAGTCAGCCAGCCACACAAACTGATAGAGATAGAGATCATAGTTTAAAGGAGTCAGCCATACACACAAACTGATAGAGATAGAGATCATAGTTTAAAGGAGTCAGCCAGCCACACAAACTGATAGAGATAGAGATCATAGTTTAAAGGAGTCATCCAGCCACACAAACTGATAGAGATAGAGATCATAGTTTAAAGGAGTCATCCATACACACACACTGATAGAGATAGAGATCATAGTTTAAAGGAGTCAGCCATACACACAAACTGATAAAGATAGAGATCATAGTTTAGAGGAGTCATCCATACACACAAACTGATAGAGATAGAGATCATATTTTAAAGGAGTCAGCCATACACACAAATTGATAAAGATAGAGATCATAGTTTAGAGGAGTCATCCATACACACAAACTGATAGAGATAGAGATCATAGTTTAAAGGAGTCAGCCAGCCACACAAACTGATAGAGATAGAGATCATAGTTTAAAGGAGTCAGCCAGCCACACAAACTGATAGAGATAGAGATCATAGTTTAAAGGAGTCATCCAGCCACACAAACTGATAGAGATAGAGATCATAGTTTAGAGGAGTCATCCATACACACAAACTGATAGAGATAGAGATCATAGTTTAAAGGAGTCAGCCAGCCACACAAACCGATAGAGATAGAGATCATAGTTTAAAGGAGTCAGCCAGCCACACAAACTGATAGAGATAGAGATCATAGTTTAAAGGAGTCATCCAGCCACACAAACTGATAGAGACAGAGATCATAGTTTAAAGGAGTCATCCATACACACAAACTGATAGAGATAGAGATCATAGTTTAAAGGAGTCATCCATACACACAAACTGATAGAGATAGAGATCATAGTTTAAAGGAGTCAGCCAGCCACACAAACTGATAGAGAAAGAGATCATAGTTTAAAGGAGTCAGCCATACACACAAACTGATAGAGATAGAGATCATAGTTTAAAGGAGTCAGCCAGCCACACAAACTGATAGAGATAGAGATCATAGTTTAAAGGAGTCAGCCAGCCACACAAACTGATAGAGATAGAGATCATAGTTTAAAGGAGTCATCCATACACACACACTGATAGAGATAGAGATCATAGTTTAAAGGAGTCAGCCATACACACAAACTGATAGAGATAGAGATCATATTTTAAAGGAGTCAGCCATACACACAAACTGATAAAGATAGAGAATATAGTTTAGAGGAGTCATCCATACACACAAACTGATAGAGATAGAGATCATAGTTTAAAGGAGTCAGCCAGTCACACAAACTGATAGAGATAGAGATCATAGTTTAGAGGAGTCATCCATAAACACAAACTGATAGAGATAGAGATCATAGTTTAAAGGAGTCAGCCAGCCACACAAACTGATAGAGATAGAGATCATAGTTTAAAGGAGTCAGCCAGCCACACAAACTGATAGAGATAGAGATCATAGTTTAAAGGAGTCATCCAGCCACACAAACTGATAGAGATAGAGATCATAGTTTAAAGGAGTCATCCATACACACAAACTGATAGAGATAGAGATCATAGTTTAAAGGAGTCATCCATACACACACACTGATAGAGATAGAGATCATAGTTTAAAGGAGTCAGCCATACACACAAACTGATAGAGATAGAGATCATAGTTTAAAGTAGTCATCCATACACACAAACTGATAGAGATAGAGATCATAGTTTAAAGGAGTCAGCCAGCCACACAAACTGATAGAGATAGAGATCATAGTTTAAAGGAGTCATCCATACAGACAAACTGATAGAGGTAGAGATCATAGTTTAAAGGAGTCAGCCAGCCACACAAACTGATAAAGATAGAGATCATAGTTTAAAGGAGTCATCCATACACACAAACTGATAGAGATAGAGATCATAGTTTAAAGGAGTCAGCCAGCCACACAAACTGATAGAGATAGAGATCATAGTTTAAAGGAGTCAGCCATACACACAAACTGATAGAGATAGAGATCACAGATACGGGTAAAAAGCTTTGCAGTTTTTACACTGCACAGTTGATTAGTTGAACAATAATGTCTTTACTATTATTATGGAATTTTTGTTAGAAGTGATACCTAATTTTAATTTAATAGTAACCTAACAAAAGGATTAAATTTACAAGGTATATAAAGTTACCATAATAAATCAATTGTATAGGGGTATTTAGTGCCTTGTTAAAAGGTTCTGAACAATAGGTAGATATTCGTATATTACCACCCAGTAAGAGTTCCTATTATCATTATATCTTTCACGAATAGCGATAGATGGGTCAAAACTATTATATTTAAGCTTAATCATGAGAAAGGAACATTTTACTTTAAATTTTTTTTAAATACACGTAATCAATCAAAACAGCAATTTCTTAATATGGTATTATTTTCTGCATTAATTTTCTCATGGAATGTGATGTATGTATTATGAAACTTATTGCCATTAGGGTTATATAGTTATACTTTTATGGGGGATATAATGGCCATAATACTTTAGATATATTTATTATTGAAACTTACAGTCCCTAAATCATGCAATTAATAATAAGGCCCCCCTCCGCCCCTTTTGATGCATAGGCGACCTTAGCTGAACTTGGCTATGCTCTTTAGGGTTTCTTGATGCATAGGAGACCTTAGCTGAACTTGGCTATGCTGTTTATGATTTATTGATGCATAGGTGACCTTAACCGAACTTGGTTATGCTGTTTAGGATTTCTTGATGCATATGTGACCTTAGTCAAACTTGGTTATGTTGTTTAGGATTTCTTAATGCATAGGTGACCTTAGCTGAACTTGGCTATGCTGTTTAGGGTTTCTTGATGCATAGGTGACCTTAGCTGAACTTGGCTATGCTGTTTAGGATTTCTTGATGCATAGGTGACCTTAGCTGAACTTGGTTATGCTGTTTAGGATTTCTTGATGCATATGTGACCTTAGTCGAACTTGGTTATGTTGTTTAGGATTTCTTAATGCATAGGCGACCTTAGCTGAATTTGGCTATGCTGTTTAGGGTTTCTTGATGCATAGGTGACCTTAGCTGAACTTGGCTATGCTGTTTAGGATTTCTTGATGCATAGGCGACCTTAGCCGAATTTGGCTATGCTGTTTAGGGTTTCTTGATGCATAGGTGACCTTAGCCGAACTTGGCCATGCTGTTTAGGATTTCTTGATGCATAGGTGACCTTAGCTGAACTTGGTTATGCTGTTTAGGATTTATTGATGCATAGGCGACCTTAGCCGAACTTGGCTATGCTGTTTAGGATTTCTTGATGCATAGGTGACCTTAGCCGAACTTGGCTATGCTGTTTAGGATTTCTTGATGCATAGGCGACCTTAGCCGAACTTGGCTATGCTGTTTAGGATTTCTTGATGCACAGGTGACCTTAGCCGAACTTGGCTATGCTGTTTAGGGTTTCTTGATGCATAGGTGACCTTAGCCGAACTTGGCCATGCTGTTTAGGATTTCTTGATGCATAGGTGACCTTAGCTGAACTTGGTTATGCTGTTTAGGATTTATTGATGCATAGGTGACCTTAGCTGAATTTGGCTATGCTGTTTAGGATTTCTTGATGCATAGGTGACCTTAGCTGAACTTGGCTATGCTGTTTATGATTTCTTGATGCATAGGTGACCTTCTATTTGTAGCGCATTAAAGAAAGGAGATAGTGTTTTTACCGATTCAAATGATGTCAGCAATATATGGTATGACCATTTTCGGAACGACTTTTCGCCGTCTACATACAGCGATCAAGGCCGTCAGGATGAAATATCTGAAAGGGTTTCTACTATTCGAACACTAGTAAAAGAACGAATTCGTGACGATGAAATGGTAATCAAGCTATCAGATGTGAGTGAAATTTGTACACGCCTTAAAAACAACAAAGCTTGCGGTCACGACAATATTTCATATGAACATATAAAATATGGCGGGAAACTCCTTATCAAACACTTATGCTACCTGTTTAACTTATCGCTACAATTTGCGTATATTCCGAATGATTGGAGAAAAAGCATCATCATTTTATTATACAAAGGTGATAATAAACCAAGAACGGACACAAACTCATATCGAGGTATCTCTCTTGTGCCAAGCATAACCAAAATCTTCGAAAAAATACTAGACTTATTTCTAACCTCTATACGAAAAGACTTTCCTAACGTTCAACAAGTTGCTTATCAAAAACTTTTATCTAGAATGAATGCATCTTTCAATCTTCAGGAAGTAACAATACATCATGTCGGAAAAAACGGAACAATAATAATAATCCTACTTGACAGCACGAAAGCGTTTGACACTGTTCCTCATGACGGTCTTCGCGTCAAATTGTTCGATTATGGTGCAGCTGGAAAGCTATGGCTTCTGCTCGACAGCATGTATAATAACTTAAGTAGTTCGGTCTTATGTAACGGAATATTATCAAAGTGGTTTAAACATAATCGTGGTGTGCGACAAGGAAGCGCATTGTCAGCGAAATTGTATCTTATATTCATTAATAATTTAATAAACGAACTTGTATTATGCAACAAAGGTGCCTACTTGTACGACTTAAATGCAAGCTCACCTGTCCAAGCAGATGATATTTCCATTATCGCAACTAACCGTGAATCTGCTCAAGAAATGGTCGCAATATGCGAACGTTACAGCAAAGCATGGAGTTTTTCGTTTTCACCAGCAAAAAGTAAGTTATTGCAGTTTGGAAAACATTCTATAGGACGAAATGTTATTTTGTATAATGAACCTATTACCCAAGTATCCAGTGCGAAACACGTCGGTATTATATTGGACACATCATTAAAGACTATGGAACGTACATTGAATGCTTGTAGATCACTCAGAGGTACTGTAATGTCCATGTTACGTACTGGTGTTCATCCAGCGGTTTTAAACCCCCTCGTAGGTGCAAAAATAATTCGTCAAGTTTGCTACCCCAAGGCCTTATATGGATGTGAGTTATGGGATGAACTGAGTAAGACAGAAACGCTCATGTTAGAACGGACCCATCGTTGCATATGTAAGACTATTCAAGGACTACCAAAACTTACTAGAAGCGATATGTGTCTATCACTAATCGGATGGTACACAATTAATGCATTCATCAGTGAAAGAAAACTTCTATTCTTTGGGAGAATCTGTAATTTACCACAGACGGCCATATCATTTCGTATTCTAATACGAAGACTTTTTGTTATAAAACATTCAGCAAATAACCACAAACCACTTGGATTTACAAATGACTGTGTGAAACTTTTTCAAAAATATAATCTGATGGAATTTGTAGACGTATTTCTAATGAATGGGACATTTCCATTGATGCGGATTTGGAAACATTTAGTGTATGATACCATTCGTAAGTACGAACTTAGTGAGTGGACACAACGACTTAATGACGATGATGAATTTGACAGTTTCAAGAGTATACATAAAGTATACCAACCTCATCCGGCTTGGACAGTCGCTTTAAATCATCCACATCTCCTCAAACAAGCGCACTATATTGTATCACTGTGCTGCTTAATACGTAATACCACTAATCACTTTTTATGTGACAAGTGTGGTAAATTGTTCAATGACCCGTGTATTCACGCCACAACATCATGTGACTATTTATCAAACATTCGCGATAAATTTTGGACTGAAATTATAAGTTTGGACCCTATAACATTGAGTGCTTTTCTGGGATGTAAATCTGATGACGAACTATGTTTCATCTTACTATCGTGCGACACTGATTTTGAACTTGACAATGATAATATGGCCAGATTTCAATTACTATGTGTTACCTACGTATACAGATGTTGTAACGGATTTAACTGCCAATGAACTCGAATGCTGTCGAAAGTCTTATTATACTTGAATATTGAATTAACAGTCAATTATTGGATTATCTCTCTTTTTTTTTGTTTCATTCCTTATAAACTGCATTTTTCTTTTAATTGTAACATTGTCATTTGATATATTGTTTGTACAACTTTACTCTCCTAATGGAGGTAAATAAAGAATCTATATTAGGTTTGTACTGGTTGTCCGACTCGTGTTTGTACAACTTTACTCTCCTAATGGAGGTAAATAAAGAATATATATACTGTTTAGGATTTCTTGCTCCCAAAGATTATAAATTATTTCAGTTTCTTTTGATTTTGATCGTTACCTGATAAAGGTTATTCTAGAAACGTATCGTGCACAATAAAGTAAATATCTACGTTTTTTTTACTATCCTGCCCACACAAACATTAAATATATAAGGCCAATTACAAATAGTGACTAAATACACCATTGTTAATAACAAATTAATATTATTGATACATTGATTATTTGAATTATTGTAACTAGTTGGACAATTGAACAACGACGGAAGTTAAGATTGTATTTATGTTTTCATTGTATAAATTGTGTCCTTTCGTTTTAAATAAATGTACACACCATATGTTACCTTCATAGCTAGTTCGTGTAGTGGATTAACTACGATCATTATTTGACCATTCTACTGTAATGTTATCTTGTATTCTTAGCTTCTGTCTCCTAAAGTTGTGAGTTCGAATCCCGATGATGGTTAGGTGTACTCGATGCAACAGTATGTGATAAAGTTTGTCAGTGACTTGCGATAAGTCGGTGTTTTTTTCCGAGTAATCCGGTTTCCTTCACCAATAAACTGACCGCCACGATATAACTGAAATAATGTTGAAAGTTGCGTTAAACACCATAACCCTAATCCTTACAGGGGCGGATCCAGGATTTCAAGTTAGGAGGGGGGGGGCGCAGTTTAAAAAAATTGCGCCGAGCAGAGGGAGGCGCGAACATTTTTGGGGTATTTCGTGTGAAAAATCACGATTTTACGCCAAAAAATCATATTTTTTCCAATTGCGGAGGGAGGCGCGAAAATTTTTGGGGTATTTCGTGTGAAAAATCACGATTTTACGCAAAGAATCATATTTTTTCCAATTTTTTTGGGGGCGGCTTGGATCCGCCCCTGCCTTAGCTTCTTCCTCTATATGGCAAAGCAAAAATCAATAAAAGATAACGAAAATTAGTCAATTCTGTCCTACACTGCATATAGGCAGAATAATTCGGTCTATGTTATTCATTTTGGGGATACTGTGTGATCTTTTTGAATGGAAAGGAATATGTGCAGACTTTTTTAAAGTTGTTTTATTGACGCCATTTTCAACAATATTTCAGTTATATCGTGACGGTCAGTTTATTGGTGAAGGAAACCGGAGTACTCGGAAAAAACCACCGACTTGTCGTAAGTCATTGACAAATTTTATCATATAATGTTGTATCGAGTACACCTCTCCACGTGTTGGAATCGTGGACACAACTTTTAGTGGTGCAATGATAGGCACAGATTTCAATGGTAGATGTAAATCTAATTATCATACGATTAGAACTATGACTTCGACAAGCGTATCTAAAAAAAAATTGTCCGGGTGGCTCAATGAGTTAGGTAGTTGGATTACCTAACAACTCATACAAGCATATCACCAAAACGGCGTGGGTTCGCGCCCGGCTTTGTAAATTACAAAAAGGGTGCACTCGACTCGCATCGCAAGTGATAAAGTTTATACTAGTTACTTGCCCATGGTCGGTGTTTCTCTCCGGGTACTCCGGCTTCTTCCACCACTAAAACTGGTTGTCATGATATAGCTGAAATATTGATGAAAGTGGCGCTAAACACCAAAAATCAAATCAATCATATAATTTTGCAAGATTCTATTTAGCTAATTTATATAAGAGATGAGTACAGAGAACGAGCTCAATATAAGTAATATAATATTATTAAATTGATAAGTTACAAAGAACAGAAGGAGAAACGGTTAATAATATATTTGGTTTAATAACATGGTCTAAGGTTAAATGTGAAAACCCTCACTGGCAAAAGGTTGTTAGTAGTTGTCCTATAATAAATATCTCAATAGACTTTCTAATATACACAAATTTGATAAGAATATTTACAGATAATATTAAAAAGTAAATATTGAAAACCATCAAAGTGTAAAATGATCATGTATTCAACAAAACTTGTTCATTGAGATTTAATTTATTTTGTTGAGTTCAACTGAGTGTTAACAGAGGTTTTGTCGCCATCTTCTCACTGTATTATTATTAGCTTGTATATGTATGACACGTCAGTACTTTATTTTTATTTCAGTTTAGATTATTATAGAAAGAAAATCTTTACTCAAGATAAAATATTTATTTCATTTTTAATTGATCATAATTTTATTATACTAAGGGACAACAGAAAGAACACGCACATTTAATACAAATTAATAATTTAAAAAAAATCTTAGAATACAGTAACATAATAATAAAGCTGTCCTGTACAAATTGCTAAACTTTCGTATTCCTATGAAAACAATTTTTGGCGTTATGCGTAACACTTTTGGTCGTCCTGAACGAGATCGATATCATGTATTTTTACCCTTTACTTAAAACTACGTTACGGTAGCTCCAGGTACTATTACAGCAATCAGCTACAACAAATACTCCGTGCGACAGCTGTGACACACGTGCCTGTATGTACATGTAGCATACCTTCTCTCAAATCTTGAGAAAGACGTCACATTCTGTTGATGATTTTGATGCAATTTTCTGCTGAACTTCCTATTAACCCGAGTGTAAACTTTCTAATGACATTACAAGTTTTTCAAATTGTAAGTGGGGAAATTTGCAGGTGTAAAGCCGCTTTTAACAGCAATGTTTAGATACCAACAACACAGCCGCTGATTGGTCTGTCGTAGTTTTCTTGTTGACATCGAAATTGCCCATGATTCTATGCTGCAAGGGTGCTGTTGACACTGAACACGTGACCCTTGCACCAAGTTTATTCTAGCACTCGTATTCTTCTGTTCTAAATAAGCTGTTAATTTGAAATGTTTCCTGTGAAACTAGCGGATTGATACGGAAAACAATGTTGTTTTATAACAGGTCAACAACGAACAGCTGTTAAGGAGTAGTTTTCTTACTGGGTGTTTAACATTTTCCCAACACTGGGCATTTACATCGCGGGAGCCATCGTCGTAGTGATCGAATGGTAGTTGAATTTACAATTACCTGTACAATCATTGCCTATCACCACTAACGTTGTGAGTTCGAACCCCGCTAATGACGAGATGTAATCGATACAACATCATGTGATAAAGCTTGTCAGTGGCTTGTGACAGGTCGGTGGTTTTCTCCGGGTACTCCGGTTTCCTCCACCAATGAAACTGACCGTCACGATATAACTGAAATATTGTTGAAAGTGGCGTTAAGCACCACAACCCTAACTATAATCTATCACTTCCGAACAACCCTAACTATAATCTATCACTTCCGAACAACCCTTACTATAATCTATCACTTCTGAACAACCCTAACTATAATCTATCACTTCCGAACAACCCTAACTATAATCTATCACTTCCGAACAACCCTTACTATAATCTATCACTTCTGAACAACCCTAACTATAATCTATCACTTCCGAACAACCCTAACTATAATCTATCACTTCTGAACAACCCTTACTATAATCTATCACTTCCGAACAACCCTTACTATAATCTATCACTTCTGAACAACCCTTACTATAATCTATCACTTCCGAACAACCCTAACTATAATCTATCACTTCTGAACAACCCTAACTATAATCTATCACTTCTGAACAACCCTAACTATAATCTATCACTTCTGAACAACCCTAACTATAATCTAACACTTCTGAACATCCCTAACTATAATCTATCACTTCCGAGTTGCTCAAATCTAGCACTATAGAATCGAACATGTAAGAGGATGAAGATGGGATAGCATGTAAGACAATTCTCGATAAATCTTTGACTAAAATATTGCTAAAGATAAGTTTTCTTCCAACTTGACGCTAACGGCAACTCGAAAAACCGGGATTGACGAATTTCGATAGCATAAGGTACATTATAACGTTAACGGTGATTGAAAAAAGAGCGTTTGACGCTTTAG
Organism: Bathymodiolus septemdierum; assembly: GCA_963383655.1. Classification (NCBI taxonomy): domain Eukaryota; kingdom Metazoa; phylum Mollusca; class Bivalvia; order Mytilida; family Modiolidae; genus Bathymodiolus; species Bathymodiolus septemdierum. Next base: position 63,185,057 of record OY726530.1, read on the forward strand.
GAAAAAGAGCATTGCCACCCTCATTTAAATGTCTAAACGATACATTATAGAATATGTATCTTTAATCACATTTTTCACCATATTTTCAGTTTTCTTCGGGTTCTTCGGTTTCTTCCACAAATAAAACTGACCATCACGATATCCCTGAAATATTGATGAAAGTGGCGTTAAACACCATATACCAAACATTATGTATATCGTGACAGTGTTATTGATGGAGGAACGAGTCACTAACAAACACTAACTCGAATGATCAACCGACTGCACTCTCTATAGACAAACTCTTACGGCATGTGCGAGGAGCAATATAACGACTGCATGCTTTATTCGGGTTAGAGTGAGTGATTGTTGTTTAACACCAACTCAGCAATTTTCAGCTATATAGTGGCAACAACAAGTTAATTTTCAATGAGATAATAATGAGGTCTGCTTTGTACTAGACTAACACTCTCAGTTGGAATTTCATAGTGCTAGCTCAGTGAAACAACTGTCCGCGGGTAGACATGTCGTCCCACTTGGACACATGGTCTTGATTCCGAGCCAACCAGTCTTTGCTCTTTTTCCTTAATGTTGCATTCTTAGCAGAGAAGCAACAACTACCAATTGTATAGTCTTTTAGTTTAACCCGAACGAGGTTCGAACCAACGATCTCCCTCACTCGAGACGAGTACATTAACTGTTACAACGATCTCCCTCACTCGAGACGAGTACATTAACCGTTACAACGATCTCCCTCACTCGAGACGAGTACATTAACCGTTACAACGATCTCCCTCACTCTAGACGAGTACATTAACTGTTACAACGATCTCCCTCACTCGAGACGAGTACATTAACCGTTACAACGATCTCCCTCACTCGAGACGAGTACATTAACTGTTACAACGATCTCCCTCACTCGAGACGAGTACAGTAACCGTTACAACGATCTCCCTCACTCGAGACGAGTACATTAACTGTTACAACACCGATGCGGTTATGGTTATATTCGGGTTAGACAAACACATGTACGTGCTTAGACACTGATTAACATATACACTAAAATGTAGGTAGATTTAAATCCAACTACAATACAATCTTGACATAAGTATAAGATCTTAGTTAATATGTTATGTAGACTAATCAAATATACAAATCAATGCGATACATTCTTAATTCAACAATCATACTGGGTCATAAACACAGGTGTATAACATCTTCATAGTAGTTGGTGATTTCAATTACATGTATCTTGTTTTGTGAATCATAAAAAAGATCACTAAAGGAAATTTTCCCAAGGAAAAATGCTTTATGAATAAGGGTTTGAAGATACAAAGGGGTAATTAGAAACTACAATGTATATTTCATGTCAGTTTCCTAGTTAGATAGTATTTATTTTCATTGCAATTTACAGAGATTATACATGTTTGATAACAAATGACATTTTGATGATTTCAAAATGAAGTCTAACCAATGCCTGAATAATTGACATATTAAACTGAGGCATAGGTGACCTTACCTGACTTTAACTATACTGTCTAGATCATTTGTGTTTCCTGCTCCCAAAGACTGTTACATTATTTGACTTTCAAAACTGTTGACATCTGATGAAGATTATTCCAGAAATAAGTCGTGCGGACTAATTTAGATATATCTTCTGATGAAGTGTTTTGTAACTCGTTCACCTATTCGGGGCCGTTGTGGTCGTGATCGTATGGTAGTTGTAATATATGGTAGTTGGATTACAACTACCTGTGCAATCAGTGCCTATCACCATTAAACGTGTGGGTTCGAATCCCGCCCATGGTGAGTTGTACTCGATGCAGTATTATGTGATAAAGTATGTCAATGACTTGCGGCAGGTCAGTGATTTTCTCCGCGTACTCCGGTTTCCTCCACCAATAAAACTGACCGCCACAATATATCTGAAATATTGTTGACAGCCACTGTCAACAATATTTCAGATATATTGTTGCGGTTAAGCATCATTGTCCTAATCCGTTCACCTTTTCTCGGCAACACTAAATGGCGTAGTGTAAAAGGTGGCATTGGCATGGATATATATGGTTGGATGTAAAAATTCAAAGAGGAGATAATGAATGGTAAAGGAAGTTTTTGCATTGGGAAGGGCCATAGACTCGAGGTGCGGATTCAGACGTGAGCGCAGAAGCTTCCTCTAATAAAATCTGCTGTCGATCGTCTGTTGTTAAATTAGATAATACTATATTCTCTATAACAATTTACATCGTCTAATAACTAATAATCACGAGCTTATATGCTCCCCCACCCCCACCGAGCGTTACCCTGCATCCGATGGGGACATTATTCTCCTCGTCGACAAACTATACACATCTCTAACATTTCAACGCTTTCCTATCAACACCTTTTCCTGTTAATCAGTAGAAATTATGGTAATTTGTTCTTTGTCTATGTATGAACGGCTCTGTATTCATTTTTTTCCCACGCCGCTAGGATATTACGTTTTACCCATATCCATAAACAAATGTACAAAATGTATGAACAGTCCGGAACTGTAGAATGTTGATCATGTTCGATTTTGTACCTTATTACTTTATTTTATTACCACAATACACAGAACAATCCCATTTAGGCTATTATGCCTTTTATGATTCCTAGTTTTGCTCCCTGTTTACATTAGCTAGAAGCTGTAGTACGATTCCTAGTTATGCCCACTGCTTACATTAGCTAGAAGCTGTGGTACGATTCCTAGTTATGCCCCCTGTTTACATTAGCTAGAAGCTGTGGTTATGCCCCCTGTTTACATTAGCTGGAAGCTGTAGTTATGCCCCCTGCTTACATTAGCTAGAAGCTGTGGTATATGCCCCCTGTTTACATTAGCTAGAAGCTGTGGTATATGCCTCTGCTTACATTAGCTAGAAGCTGTGGTATGATTCCTAGTTATGTCCCCTGCTTACATTAGCTAGAAGCTGTGGTATGATTCCTATTTATGCCCCCTGCTTACATTAGCTAGAAGCTGTAGTTATGCCCCCTGTTTACATTAGCTAGAAGCTGTAGTTATGCTCCATGCTTACATTAGCTAGAAGCTGTGGTATATGCCCCCTGTTTACATTAGCTAGAAGCTGTGGTATATGCCCCCTGTTTTCATTAGCTAGAAGCTGTGGTACGATTCCTAGTTATGCCCCCTGTTTACCTTAGCTAGAAGCTGTGGTACGATTCCTAGTTATGCCCCCAGGTTACATTAGCTAAAAGCTGTAGTTATGCCCCCTGTTTACATTAGCTAGAAGCTGTAGTTATGCCCCCTGTTTACATTAACTAGAAGCTGTAGTTATGCCCCCTGTTTACATTAACTAGAAGCTGTGGTACGATTCCTAGTTATGCCCCCTGTTTACATTAGCTAGAAGCTGTATTTATGCCCCCTGTTTACATTAACTAGAAGCTGTGGTACGATTCCTAGTTATGCCCCCTGTTTACATTAGCTAGAAGCTGTGGTATATGCCCACTGCTTACATTAGCTAGAAGCTGTAGTATGATTCCTAGTTATGCCCCCTGTTTACATTAGCTAGAAGCTGTGGTATGATTCCTAGTTATGCCCCCTGTTTACATTAGCTAGAAGCTGTAGTTATGCCCCCTGTTTACATTAACTAGAAGCTGTGGTATATGTGCCATATGTACACATTCTTCCATTTTTTATTCGGCAACAGCATAGACACATGAAAATCAATTCCAAACATTCAAAACTAGTTCCGCATTTTTCATACATTTCATATTTCGATGGTCAACGTCATGTTTCTATATAATATTAAAATAATATCTATATTTGAAAACAGACTGCATCCATAAAATCGGGTTCCAGAAGGGGCTCGTGGTCGGTAACCTCAGACTGATCAGTGGAAAGGGTCGGAGCATGAGTAGTGGTGGGTAACACGTACTGACGATGGAAGAGTCCCTACTTACTTAAAATCTAGCATTTTGTATGGTTACTCCAATCTGCATGGTGTTAGACAAGCAACTTTCAACTGATTGGTAATCTCAGAGGTGGGACTTTTTAGAGCCTCATAAAATATTTAACAAGATGTAATATAATACACTATCATTATAAATATCAGTTTTTAGTAGTATCAATCTGTCTGAATAAAATAATTATCTCATCTACACAGATCGTCTCAAATTACCTAATAGTATATTTGTTTGGTTTAATTATACCTACATTTGTATAGAACATCAAGGAAAAGTCACAAACATCTAGATCAATTTATGGTAGCACTACAGTCTGAATTGTTTTCACTCCAATCAAGTCTTTGAAGGTTCATATCTCAGCCAATACTTGATGGATTTTTAGAATTCAAGATTCATTTTGTAGCTAAAATGTGACTATCTATTTGATCTAATTTATATAAAATGCAGTCAAAAATAGAAAAAAGTTATGACTAATAAAATACAAAAAATGCACTGTATCAGCTTGGATAAAGATAGCACATTCATGTCAACTCCCACTGAATTTTTTTTTTCAGCCCTTTAATTAACCATACACAAGCTACAAAAAATGGTCTCAGATTATTGATATATGCCTCCAGTCCTTAAATAAACTATTTCATCTGTTGGATGCCAAAATCTTGTTTCCCCTTTGTTCTTTCAAGAACCATAAATTCCTTAAGAAACAAATTATCCAAAAACTGAGAAATGATTTTGTAGAAGATGTCCCTCTCAACAACATATATCAAATTCAAGTCCTTAGGGGCACCCATAAAGGTGCTAATTTTCATTTCAGTTCATAATTTTCATGTAAATCAAACATGCAAAATTGCCACAAAACTATATATCCCACTTCTGGCCTCTGACTTTACCTGGTAAGATAAACACAGCTTTACCTAGTAAGATAAACACAGACGTTACCTGGTAAGATAAACACAGACTTTACCTGGTAAGATAAACACAGACTTTACCTGGTAAGATAAACACAGCTTTACCTGGTAAGATAAACACAGACTTTACCTGTAAGATAAACTCAGACTTTACCTGGTAAGATAAACACAGACTTTACCTGGTAAGATAAACACAGCTTTACCTGGTAAGATAAACACAGACTTTACGTGGTAAGATAAACACAGATTTTACCTGGTAAGATAAACACAAACTTTACCTGGTAAGATAAACACAGCTTTACCTGGTAAGATAAACACAGACTTTACCTGGTAAGATAAACACAGACTTTACCTGATAAGATAAACACAGACGTTACCTGGTAAGATAAACACAGCTTTACCTGGTAAGATAAACACAGCTTTACCTGGTAAGATAAACACAGACTTTACCTGGTAAGATAAACACAGCTTTACCTGGTAAGATAAACACAGACTTTACCTGGTAAGATAAACACACACTTTACCTGGTAAGATAAACACAGCTTTACCTGGTAAGATAAACACAGACGTTACCTGGTAAGATAAACACAGACTTTACCTGGTAAGATAAACACAGCTCTACCTGGTAAGATAAACACAGACTTTACCTGGTAAGATAAACACAGACTTTACCTGGTAAGATAAACACAGCTTTACCTGGTAAGATAAACACAGACTTTACCTGGTAAGATAAACACAGACTTTACCTGGTAAGATAAACACAGCTTTACCTGGTAAGATAAACACAGACTTTACCTGGTAAGATACACACAGACTTTACCTGGTAAGATAAACACAGCTTTACCTGGCAAGATAAACACAGACTTTACCTGGTAAGATACACACAGACTTTACCTGGTAAGATAAACACAGACTTTACCTGGTAAGATAAACACAGACTTTACTTGGTAAGATAAACACAGCTTTACCTGGTAAGATAAACACAGACTTTACCTGGTAAGATAAACACAGACTTTACCTGGTAAGATAAACACAGACGTTACCTGGTAAGATAAACACGGACTTTACCTGGTAAGATAAACACAGCTTTACCTGGTAAGATAAACACAGACTTTACCTGGTAAGATAAACACAGACTTTACCTGGTAAGATAAACACAGACTTTACCTGGTAAGATAAACACAGACTTTACCTGGTAAGATAAACACAGACTTTACCTGGTAAGATAAACACAGACTTTACCTGGTAAGATAAACACAGACTTTACCTGGTAAGATAAACACAGACTTTACCTGGTAAGATAAGCCCAGACTTTACCTGGTAAGATAAACACAGCTTTACCTGGTAAGATAAACACAGACTTTACCTGGTAAGATAAACACAGACTTTACCTGGTAAGATAAACACAGACTTTACCTGGTAAGATAAACACAGACTTTACCTGGTAAGATAAGCCCAGACTTTACCTGGTAAGATAAACACAGCTTTACCTGGTAAGATAAACACAGACTTTACCTGGTAAGATAAACTCAGACTTTACCTGGTAAGATAAACACAGACTTTACCTGGTAAGATAAACACAGCTTTACCTGGTGAGATAAACACAGACTTTACCTGGTAAGATAAACACAGATTTTACCTGGTAAGATAAACACAAACTTTACCTGGTAAGATAAACACAGCTTTACCTGGTAAGATAAACACAGACTTTACCTGGTAAGATAAACACAGACTTTACCTGATAAGATAAACACAGACGTTACCTGGTAAGATAAACACAGCTTTACCTGGTAAGATAAACACAGCTTTACCTGGTAAGATAAACACAGACTTTACCTGGTAAGATAAACACAGCTTTACCTGGTAAGATAAACACAGACTTTACCTGGTAAGATAAACACACACTTTACCTGGTAAGATAAACACAGCTTTACCTGGTAAGATAAACACAGACGTTACCTGGTAAGATAAACACAGACTTTACCTGGTAAGATAAACACAGCTCTACCTGGTAAGATAAACACATACTTTACCTGGTAAGATAAACACAGGCTTTACCTGGTAAGATAAACACAGACTTTACCTGGTAAGATAAACACAGCTTTACCTGGTAAGATAAACACAGACTTTACCTGGTAAGATAAACACAGACTTTACCTGGTAAGATAAACACAGCTTTACCTGGTAAGATAAACACAGACTTTACCTGGTAAGATACACACAGACTTTACCTGGTAAGATAAACACAGCTTTACCTGGCAAGATAAACACAGACTTTACCTGGTAAGATACACACAGACTTTACCTGGTAAGATAAACACAGACTTTACCTGGTAAGATAAACACAGACTTTACCTGGTAAGATAAACATAGCTTTACCTGGTAAGATAAACACAGACTTTACCTGGTAAGATAAACACGGACTTTACCTGGTAAGATAAACACAGACGTTACCTGGTAAGATAAACACAGCTTTACCTGGTAAGATAAACACAGCTTTACCTGGTAAGATAAACACAGACTTTACCTGGTAAGATAAACACGGACTTTACCTGGTAAGATAAACACAGCTTTACCTGGTAAGATAAACACAGACTTTACCTGGTAAGATAAACACAGACTTTACCTGGTAAGATAAACACAGACTTTACCTGGTAAGATAAACACAGCTTTACCTGGTAAGATAAACACAGACTTTACCTGGTAAGATAAACACAGATTTTACCTGGTAAGATAAACACAGACATTACCTGGTAAGATAAACACAGCTTTACCTGGTAAGATAAACACAGACTTTACCTGGTAAGATAAACACAGATTTTACCTGGTAAGATAAACACAGACTTTACCTGGTGAGATAAACACAGCTTTACCTGGTAAGATAAACACAGACTTTACCTGGTAAGATAAACACAGACTTTACCTGATAAGATAAACACAGACGTTACCTGGTAAGATAAACACAGCTTTACCTGGTAAGATAAACACAGCTTTACCTGGTAAGATAAACACAGCTTTACCTGGTAAGATAAACACAGACTTTACCTGGTAAGATAAACACAGCTTTACCTGGTAAGATAAACACAGACTTTACCTGGTAAGATAAACACAGCTTTACCTGGTAAGATAAACACAGACTTTACCTGGTAAGATACACACAGACTTTACCTGGTAAGATAAACACAAGCTTTACCTGGTAAGATAAACAGACTTTACCTGGTAAGATAAACACAGACTTTACCTGGTCAGATAAACACAGCTTTACCTGGTAAGATAAACACAGACTTTACCTGGTAAGATAAACACAGACTTTACCTGGTAAGATAAACACAGACTTTACCTGGTAAGATAAACACAGCTTTACCTGGTAAGATAAACACAGACTTTACCTGGTAACATAAACACAGACTTTACCTGGCAAGATAAACATATAATTTACCTGGTAAGATAAACACAGACTTTACCTGGTAAGATAAACACAGACTTTACCTGGTAAGATGGAAATTAGTCTTTACATAAAATCGTCTTCTTTAGAATCAACCAAATGTTACTGTGTACGATCTGATAGCAAGTTAAAGAAGACTGAAAGTAGGTTTTTAGACCCATTAAAAGTTCTTAGACCCATTAAAAGTTTGTACATACCAAAGGGGTAGTCATAAAGCGTTACTTAAAGAAGAACGAACACTACAGTTGTAAAATGAAAATGGAGATAAAAAACCAACAATTATCTACAAAGCACTACAGAGAAAACACAAGATTGGGCAACAAGTATTTTAAAGTGCAAGGGCGAATTTGAGTTTATAGAAATATGTGGTTCCCATTTATTTTTAGACATACAAACATATTCCCCATACCAATTCTTGAATTGTGATCTATGTCAAGCTATTATTAGTAACCGTGGACTGGACAGAGTTATTATTAATAACCGTTGACTGGACAGAGTTATTATTAGTAACCATTGACAGGACGACATAATCATTATTAGTAACCATTGACTGGACGACATAATCATTATTAGTAACCGTTGACTGGACAGAGTTATTATTAGTAACGTTGACCGGACAGAGTTATTATTAGTAACCGTTGAATGAACAGAGCTATTATTAATAACCATTGACTGGAGAGCTATTATTAGTAACCATTGACTGGACGACATAATCATTATTAGTAACCATTGATTGGACGACATAATCATTATTAGTAACCGTTGACTGGATAGAGTTATTATTAGTAACCGTTGACTGGACATAACTATGATTAGTAACCGTTGACTGGACAGAGTTATTATTAGTAATCATTGACTGGACAGAGCTATTATTAGTAACCGTTGACTGGACAGAGTTATTATTAGTAACCGTTGACTGGACAGAGCTATTATTAGTAACCGTTGACTGGACAGAGTTATTATTAATAACCGTTGACTGGACAGAGTTATTATTAGTAACCGTTGACTAGACATAGCTATTATTAGTAACCATTGACTGGACGACATAATCATTATTAGCAACCATTGACTGGACGACATGATCATTATTAGTAACCGTTGACTGGACAGTTATTATTAGTAACCGTTGACTGGATAAAGTTATTATTAGTAACCGTTAACTGGACAGAACTATGATTAGTAACCGTTGACTGGACAGAGCTATTATTAGTAACCGTTGACTGGACAGTTATTATTAGTAACCGTTGACTGGACAGAGTTATTATTAGTAACCGTTGACTGGACAGAGTTATTATTAGCAACCGTTGACTGGAGAGAGCTATGATTAGTAACCGTTGACTGGACAGAGCTATTATTAGTAACCGTTGACTGGACAGAGTTATTATTAGTAACCGTTGACTGGACAGAGCTATGATTAGTAACCGTTGACTGAAGAGAGCTATGATTAGTAACAGTTGACTGGACAGAGCTGTTATCAGTAACCGTTGACTGAACAGAGTTATTATTAGTAACCGTTGACTGGACAGAGCTATTATTAGTAACCGTTGACTGGACAAAGTTATTATTAGTAACCGTTGACTGGACAGGGCTATGATTAGTAACCGTTGACTGGACAGATTTATTATTAGTAACCGTTGACTGGACAGAGTTATTATTAGTCACCGTTGACTGGACAGAGTTATTATTAGTAACCATTGACTGAACAGAGTTATTATTAGTAACCGTTGACTGGACAGAGCTATGATTAGTAACCGTTGACTGGAAAGAGCTATGATTAGTAACCGTTGACTGGACAGAGCTATGATTAGTAACCGTTGACTGGACAGAGTTATTATTAGTAACCGTTGACTGGACAGAGTTATTACTGACGGAAATAGGAGTAAATGTTCTATTTACATAGTTCTCAATAGTCGACACAACTAAGATATCTACTGATGGTCGACACAACGGCGTGAATATCAACATTCGCCGTCACTAAGATGTTTATTGATGGTCGACACAACGGCGTGAATATCAACATTCGTCATCACTAAGATATCTACTGATGGAGTCGACACAACGGCGTGAATATCAACATTCGCCATCACTAAGATATCTACTGATGGAGTCGACACAACGGCGTGAATATCAATATTCGCCATCACTAAGATATCTACTGATGGTCGACACAACGGCGTGAATATCAACATTCGCCATCACTAAGATATCTACTGATGGTCGACACAACGGCGTGAATATCAACATTCGCCATCACTAAGATATCTACTGATGGAGTCGACACAACGGCGTGAATATCAACATTCGCCATCACTAAGATATCTACTGATGATCGACACAACGGCGTGAATATCAACATTCGCCATCACTAAGATATTTACTGATGGAGTCGACACAACGGCGTGAATATCAACATTCGCCATCACTAAGATATCTACTGATGCTCGACACAACGGCGTGAATATCAACATTCGCCATCACTAAGATATCTACTGATGGTCGACACAACGGCGTGAATATCAACATTCGCCATCACTAAGATATTTACTGATGGAGTCGACACAACGGCGTGAATATCAACATTCGCCATCACTAAGATATCTACTGATGGTCGACACAACGGCGTGAATATCAACATTCGCCATCACTAAGATATCTACTGATGGTCGACACAACGGCGTGAATATCAACATTCGCCATCACTAAGATATCTACTGATGGTCGACACAACGGCGTGAATATCAACATTCACCATCACTAAGATATCTACTGATGGAGTCGACACAACGGCGTGAATATCAACGTTCGCCATCACTAAGATATCTACTGATGGAGTCTTGGATACATTTCAATGAATCAGGTTTTTATTCCTGTTTCGATTTCGTGCATGCTGAAGAAAAAACTTGCCAGGTGCATGCTAATCTCCTCGACTCCAATATATCCGGGACTATGGATTTCTCCCACTGTTGATAGCCAATCCTTGAATATTCTTATATAAGGGTAATAACAAAATTATCGAACACCGAGCAATCTTTCAAAGGGAAAGTCAAAACTCATATGTCAACAAATAGACAAAATCAGTCACTCTCAGTTTCACATTTTGTATTGACATCTTCATCTCTGCTGTATCGGTTTGTTGTATGGTTCCTCGTCTGTCATGTTTGATTGCGAGTCACAATGGTGTCATCGACGCAAGTCAAAATAACCGGTTATTTACCACAGGCACTGATATATATATATATATATATATAAACGTCTAAAATGTTAGCACAACGATATCAAAAAAAGATGTTAAAATGTAACAAAAATAACTATAAATCTACAAAAAGACTATAATTATAATTAAATCGACGGATATTTCGCTTGACCGACAAGCTTCATCAGCGTCTGTAATCTGATTTGAAAAATTGTCACGTGACCATCAGTTATCGTGACGTAAATTACTAAAAATCGTAATCTTGAACTTTATACTTTATATTATTCAAGTATATTGTAAACTAATTTATAAGCAATATGAACAGAATGAGAAAATGTAATGATGAAGTTTACCAACTAGCTAAGGACCAGGCACTAGTTTAAAAAGTTAAAAAACAAAAGATTTAGACCTTTTTGTTTATGCCTTCCGGGTGTAATGTTTGTAACTCGCGGATCCAAAAACTCTCTTTTTTCTGTCTGGTTTTCTTTCCAACTTAGATTGTGATCAATGATATAAATTTTGGATCTGTCAAAGTCTTCCAATGAGTGCCCGGCGACACAAAGTGTTGACTCACGGGCAAGAGCGTCTTTTTCGTAAGGTCACTTCTGTGTCCATTCATTCTTGTGTTGAATGGTTGGACACTTTCTCCTACGTATTGCGATCCGCAGACGTGACAGTCAAGGAGGTAAACCACATGAGGTGTTTTGCAATTGACATTGCAAAATATCTTGTACTCCTTTCCTGTCGTCTTGCTATGGAACACTTGTGTGTGTTGCAATTGGAGACAGCACTTGTAACGCTTGGCACCACATGGTTTACACTGACCGACCGTTGATGAAGGTCTAGATACCGCAGCTCTGACCAGTGTATCCTTAATGCTTTTAGGTCGCTGGAACGCTACAACAGGTGGTTCAGGGAACAACTTGGTCAGCGTTTCACTTTTTTCAATTTCTTTCCAATGATGACGGACAATGCCTGCAATTTTCTCTAAAGAAGGATGGTAAGTGAGAACAAGGGGAACCCGTTTGTTGATATTTTTTTCTTTTTATTCCAGGAGGTCAATTCTGTTAATTTCACTGGCTTTTGAAAACCCACTCTATAACTTTGTCATTATATCCCCGTTTCTTCAAATGATGGCGTAAATCTCCTAGTCTTTGCTTAGCATAACATATTTCAAAATTTTAAAATGGATAAGAAATGAGAAACATTAATATCATGAGTTCAATAAATCATGTCTAAGATATGGTTCGGGCACTTCTTCGTTTATCACACATGCGAAAAGGTACGTTTTACGTATAAATATACAATAAACCATGTTAGTGGATGTCGAAGCACTGATCACTTAAAGTGGATGATATCCACGGGAGACTTATAATAAAACATCAAAAATAATATAAAATAAAAACAAATGTCCAAAAAGGTCTGAAATGACCTGTAATAATGTTCCGGTTACTTAAGAATGTGACTTTCCTTTTCTCACATTTAAACATTTATATTGTTGTTTACTCGTACACTGACGTATACTACAAGTAGATAAAGAAAACTGATATATAATTGTTTAAATACAATATAATACAAAGGTCATGGCATATAATGAACCAATTTGTCTCAAAATTCTCAGATAATTTCGCCGTTATTTGGGAAATATGTTACACTTGATAAAAAGGGATTGACAGTCATTTATACTTATTACATTAAACACAGTGAAGAGGACCCTATCGTTAACGAAGTAGAAAAATAGAATCTTTCTTGTACATTGTGTATACCTGTCGCTATCTGTATTGTGATACCGTGTACAAAAGTTAGTGTATTTGAACAAGGATAAAAATACTGATTAGACGGATTTAGAAGGTAAGTTGTTTCTTTATTGTAAACAACAACTCTCAAATAAAATTGTTTGCAAACAAGATATTATTCTAATATGGTAATTTTTTAAACATTTTTGGCATTATTTCATTATCATAGACAAAAACTCAAAATAAAATTGTTGCAAAAGATATTATTCTAATATGGTCATTTTATACACATTTTTGCCATAATTAACATTTTCCTAATTATTAACGGATTTTAGAAAACGAGGGCCATGCAAACGATTAAGCCTGCAAAAAATCTAAAATTTTATTCTTTAAAAGAATTTTAATGCATGCGATTTTTGCTGAATGTCAATATTAATGTTAATACTTATTTCATGATAAAGGACCTCAGTATTATTTTAGTTTAAAGCTTATCTCCTGTCTAACATGTATACGTGATCAATTACTTATCTCTAAGTGTAAATGTCCATAGAACGAAAAAAAATATATATATCTCATCGACTTTACAAGGTAATGTTATAATCAAATGTAGAGTTAAAATTTTACCACGTAATAAACAAGGAAGATTAATTGCCACTTTCAACAATATTTCAGTTATATCGTGGCGGTCAGTTTTATTGGTGGAGGAAACCGGGGTACCCGGAGAAAACCACTGACCTGCCACAAGTCACTGACAAACTTTATCACATAATGTCGTATTGAGTACACCTCGCCATGAACGGGGTTCGAACTCACAACGTAAGTTGCATAAGTAGTTGTAAATCTCTTCCTCTGTCCTCGACCAATTACAAAAGCTATTTTAATTATGCCTATCAATACAACAATTATACATCACAAGCTTGTTTTCAAAAACATATTCTTTATTAAAGGAGATGCGTTCAAATTCATACAAAATTTCATATTAATTATCATTTGACTGCATTCAGGTCATGACACGGGAAGCATGTCCGTAGACCATAATGTGTGCTGTGTTTTGGAGCGTGTCTTTCTGACATGTGAAAGACACTTTTGCATTCTGAAGGAAAGCATGCGCATTGTAGCTGTTGCATGTACAAAAGGCTTAAATGTTTATTCTTCCCTAACCAACTCTATAATTTCTAGTTGCAATCAGAAGTCATTGTCCTGGCTCTCTCATTTCTGTTAAATTGTCATTGTCCTGGCTGTCTCTCATTTCTGTTAAATTGTCATTGTCCTGGCTGTCTCTCATTTCTGTTAAATTGTCATTGTCCTGGCTCTCTCATTTCTGTTGAATTGTCATTGTCCTGGCTCTCTCATTTCTGTTAAATTGTCATTGTCCTGGCTCTCTCATTTCTGTTAAATTGTCATTGTCCTGGCTGTCTCATTTCTGTTGAATTGTCATTGTCCTGGCTCTCTCATTTCTGTTAAATTGTCATTGTCCTGGCTGTCTCTCATTTCTGTTAAATTGTCATTGTCCTGGCTCTCTCATTTCTGTTGAATTGTCATTGTCCTGGCTCTCTCATTTCTGTTGAATTGTCATTGTCCTGGCTCTCTCATTTCTGTTAAATTGTCATTGTCCTGGCTGTCTCTCATTTCTGTTAAATTGTCATTGTCCTGGCTCTCTCATTTCTGTTAAATTGTCATTGTCCTGGCTCTCTCATTTCTGTTGAATTGTCATTGTCCTGGCTCTCTCATTTCTGTTAAATTGTCATTGTCCTGGCTCTCTCATTTCTGTTGAATTGTCATTGTCCTGGCTCTCTCATTTCTGTTAAATTGTCATTGTCCTGGCTGTCTCTCATTTCTGTTAAATTGTCATTGTCCTGGCTCTCTCATTTCTGTTGAATTGTCATTGTCCTGGCTCTCTCATTTCTGTTAAATTGTCATTGTCCTGGCTGTCTCTCATTTCTGTTAAATTGTCATTGTCCTGGCTCTCTCATTTCTGTTAAATTGTCATTGTCCTGGCTCTCTCATTTCTGTTGAATTGTCATTGTCCTGGCTCTCTCATTTCTGTTAAATTGTCATTGTCCTGGCTCTCTCATTTCTGTTGAATTGTCATTGTCCTGGCTCTCTCATTTCTGTTAAATTGTCATTGTCCTGGCTGTCTCTCATTTCTGTTAAATTGTCATTGTCCTGGCTCTCTCATTTCTGTTAAATTGTCATTGTCCTGGCTCTCTCATTTCTGTTGAATTGTCATTGTCCTGGCTCTCTCATTTCTGTTAAATTGTCATTGTCCTGGCTGTCTCTCATTTCTGTTAAATTGTCATTGTCCTGGCTCTCTCATTTCTGTTAAATTGTCATTGTCCTGGCTGTCTCTCATTTCTGTTAAATTGTCATTGTCCTGGCTCTCTCATTTCTGTTAAATTGTCATTGTCCTGGCTCTCTCATTTCTGTTAAATTGTCATTGTCCTGGCTCTCTCATTTCTGTTAAATTGTCATTGTCCTGGCTCTCTCATTTCTGTTGAATTGTCATTGTCCTGGCTGTCTCTCATTTCTGTTAAATTGTCATTGTCCTGGCTGTCTCATTTCTGTTGAATTGTCATTGTCCTGGCTCTCTCATTTCAATCAATCAATCAATCAATCAATCAATCAATCAATCAATCAATCAATCAATCAATCAATCAATCAATCAATCAATCAATCAATCAATCAATCAATCAATCAATCAATTAGTCATTACCACTTTTTATTCCTAATAACACGAACCGCCACGATATAGCTGTAATATTGTGGAAAGTGGCCCTAAATACCATTACCCTAATAATAATCCTATTCCTACTATTACGCATAAAGCAATTGCAAAATAACTAACCAAGTGTTATGCACAAAGTGTAAATCTACATGTACATGCATGACTTTTGTGCTTGATTCAGATAGTGTTTGGCATGTAAACTAATGAGAAGTGTATGCATGTTTGACATAACAAAGCACGCAAAATATTTTTGTTGATGATCATAATTAATTAACTGTCTAATTATAATCTCCCAAATGAATCGACATATATCATAATGTATACACACATTCAGATACTGCATGACTAAGTGTCAATGTTTGTTATAAATGATTGTAGATATATTGTATATTGTGAACATCCACGGAAATCAGCAAATTGGGGGCAGTCATGGTCATGATCGTATGGTAGTTGAATTTACAACTACCTATGCAATCAGTGCCTATCGCCACTAACGTCGTGAGTTCGAGCCCCACTCAGGAGAGATGATACATGCAGCATTACGTGATAAAGTTTGTCAGTGACTTTCGACAGGTCGGTGATTTTCTCCTGGTACCCCGGTTTCCTCCACCAATAAAACTGAACACCGACATAACTGAAATATTGCTAAGCCCCATAATGATAACTGAAATATTGTTAAACACCATAATGATAACTGAAATATTGTTAAACACCATAATGATAACTGAAATATTGTTAAACACCATAATGATAACTGAAATATTGTTAAACACCATAATGATAACTGAAATATTGTTAAACACCATAATGATAACTGAAATATTGTTAAACACCATAATGATAACTGAAATATTGTTAAACACCATAATGATAACTGAAATATTGTTAAACACCATAATGATAACTGAAATATTGTTAAACACCATAATGATAACTGAAATATTGTTAAACACCATAATGATAACTGAAATATTGTTAAACACCATAATGATAACTGAAATATTGTTAAACACCATAATGATAACTGAAATATTGTTAAACACCATAATGATAACTGAAATATTGTTAAACACCATAATGATAACTGAAATATTGTTAAACACCATAATGATAACTGAAATATTGTTAAACACCATAATGATAACTGAAATATTGTTAAACACCATAATGATAACTGAAATATTGTTAAACACCATAATGATAACTGAAATATTGCTAAACACCATAATGATAACTGAAATATTGTTAAACACCATAATGATAACTGAAATATTGTTAAACACCATAATGATAACTGAAATATTGTTAAACACCATAATGATGACTGAAATATTGTTAAACACCATAATGATAACTGAAATATTGTTAAACACCATAATGATAACTGAAATATTGTTAAACACCATAATGATAACTGAAATATTGCTAAACACCATAATGATAACTGAAATATTGCTAAACACCATAATGATAACTGAAATATTGCTAAACACCATAATGATAGCTGAAATATTGTTAAACACCATAATGATAACTGAAATATTGTTAAACACCATAATGATAACTGAAATATTGTTAAACACCATAATGATAACTGAAATATTGTTAAACACCATAATGATAACTGAAATATTGCTAAACACCATAATGATAACTGAAATATTGCTAAACACCATAATGATAGCTGAAATATTGTTAAACACCATAATGATAACTGAAATATTGTTAAACACCATAATGATAACTGAAATATTGTTAAACACCATAATGATAACTGAAATATTGTTAAACACCATAATGATAACTGAAATATTGTTAAACACCATAATGATAACTGAAATATTGCTAAACACCATAATGATAACTGAAATATTGCTAAACACCATAATGATAACTGAAATATTGTTAAACACCATAATGATAACTGAAATATTGTTAAACACCATAATGATAACTGAAATATTGTTAAACACCATAATGATAACTGAAATATTGTTAAACACCATAATGATAACTGAAATATTGTTAAACACCATAATGATAACTGAAATATTGTTAAACACCATAATGATAACTGAAATATTGTTAAACACCATAATGATAACTGAAATATTGTTAAACACCATAATGATAACTGAAATATTGTTAAACACCATAATGATAACTGAAATATTGTTAAACACCATAATGATAACTGAAATATTGTTAAACACCATAATGATAACTGAAATATTGTTAAACACCATAATGATTACTGAAATATTGTTAAACACCATAATGATAACTGAAATATTGTTAAACACCATAATGATAACTGAAATATTGCTAAACACCATAATGATAACTGAAATATTGTTAAACACCATAATGATAACTGAAATATTGTTAAACACCATAATGATAACTGAAATATTGTTAAACACCATAATGATGACTGAAATATTGTTAAACACCATAATGATAACTGAAATATTGTTAAACACCATAATGATAACTGAAATATTGTTAAACACCATAATGATAACTGAAATATTGCTAAACACCATAATGATAACTGAAATATTGCTAAACACCATAATGATAACTGAAATATTGCTAAACACCATAATGATAGCTGAAATATTGTTAAACACCATAATGATAACTGAAATATTGTTAAACACCATAATGATAACTGAAATATTGTTAAACACCATAATGATAACTGAAATATTGTTAAACACCATAATGATAACTGAAATATTGCTAAACACCATAATGATAACTGAAATATTGCTAAACACCATAATGATAGCTGAAATATTGTTAAACACCATAATGATAACTGAAATATTGTTAAACACCATAATGATAACTGAAATATTGTTAAACACCATAATGATAACTGAAATATTGTTAAACACCATAATGATAACTGAAATATTGTTAAACACCATAATGATAACTGAAATATTGCTAAACACCATAATGATAACTGAAATATTGCTAAACACCATAATGATAACTGAAATATTGTTAAACACCATAATGATAACTGAAATATTGTTAAACACCATAATGATAACTGAAATATTGTTAAACACCATAATGATAACTGAAATATTGTTAAACACCATAATGATAACTGAAATATTGTTAAACACCATAATGATAACTGAAATATTGCTAAACACCATAATGATAGCTGAAATATTGTTAAACACCATAATGATAACTGAAATATTGTTAAACACCATAATGATAACTGAAATATTGTTAAACACCATAATGATAACTGAAATATTGCTAAACACCATAATG